>OX439130.1:51129924-51554924 GCA_949318235.1 Ecdyonurus torrentis
CACGCCGCATTCAGTAACGGACATCAATTACATAAGTTCAACATTATTTGCTATTTATTATGTATAATATGAAGCTATATGCATGATTACATGCACATTTCTACATATATATTTACATTGCCCTGGTCCGTCTCCTTTTTTCTTTTCTTTTCTTTTCTTTTCTTTCTTTTCTTTTCTTTTCTTTCTTTTCTTTTCTTTTCTTTTCTTTTCTTTTCTTTTCTTTTCTTTTCTTTTCTTTTCTTTTCTTTCTTTTCTTTTCTTTTCTTTTCTTTTCTTTTCTTTTCTTTTCTTTCTTTTCTTTTTCTTTTCTTTTCTTTTTCTTTTCTTTTCTTTTCTTTTCTTTTCTTTTCTTTCTTTTCTTTTCTTTTCTTTTCTTTTCTTTTCTTTTTCTTTTCTTTTCTTTTCTTTTCTTTTCTTTTCTTTTTCTTTTCTTTTCTTTTCTTTCTTTTCTTTTCTTTTCTTTTTTTTCTTTTCTCTTTCTTTTCTTTTCTTTTCTTTTTCTTTTCTTTTCTTTTCTTTTCTTTTCTTTTCTTTTCTTTTCTTTTCTTTTCTTTTCTTTTCTTTTCTTTTCTTTTTCTTTTCTTTTCTTTTCTTTTTTTTTTATTTAAATAAAAAATCAATGTTGTAGTTATCTTAATTTTCAAATCAAAATTTTGATAATATCAAGATTATTATTATAAACTGATTGGTGATCTGACCGTGTCCTTTTTAAAGACAGGAACTTTTTGAGCCCCGATCAATCTCATTTTTGATTAAATCATTAATCATTATTTTAAAAAATTGAAAAAAAAAAAAATCTAAAAGTAAAATATATAATCACCCCAAATAATCATGCAACTGTACATTTTTGTATGGAAAGAAGGAAACTAAAAGTACAAAAAAAATAAATCACAACTTCAAATAAAAGAACTTTATATTTTGGAAGGTGAAAATTTTACTTTGGAAATTTATCTCTGGACCTCTAGTTTTTATTTCAGTAATGATAAAAATAATATTTTTTTGTTGTTGCACATTTTTTTTAAATTGGAATTATTATATATATATATATATATATATATATATATATATATATATATATATATATATATATATATATATATATATATATATATATATATATAAATATATAATATTAATAAATATTAATTCAGCACTGCATTCAAGCAGCCCAAGACAAGACTGACAAATGTTTAGTAAGAAAATAAACCAAGTGCAAGTTGAACAGTACAAAACTAACAAAGTGCCACCTAGTGTCTTACTGTCTTCATTTAATGTACTTTCTTATGAGGCAATGAAGCAGCTATAAATTGACTTAGATTTGTTTCTCAGTATAATGAAATATATATTACTGTACTTTACTATGAGCCTCAATACTTTTATTTTCCTGGATTTCACGTCAATTGGTTGAAAAAAATAGCTGGGAACTGAATTGAAATAAATTTAGGAAAACAAAAGCTTTGCGGGTCAATAAGCTATACAGTAAAAATTTTAGTAAAGGGAAATTTTTTTAAGTAAATTTCACTCAAGCCTCCCATGAGAAAAAAATATTAAATTAAAGAGAGTAATTATGTTCGCAAAACCTGATGATTTTCTTCTCAAATCACGTAAAAATGACGACCCAGTAATGATTTTAAATATATTTGTGGGGCAAGGGGACATAGTTTGTGAACATCATTACGTAGCCATCACATTGTTAGTATTGTTGGCCACTCAATTTGTTTATTTTCTCAAACTATTCTGGTATACTAGTAAGACCTAGCAGCCCATACAGAAACTTGGAAATACTTAGCGTACGTGAGTAGCCGCTGCACATTTTACAACTTGCATTCACTATATTGGACATAATACAGTATTTGTAACGAGAGAATAATAAAGATGTGAATAACGTTTTAACATTATTGGAAAAATATGTATTTTGTATGACAATTTGACATTTTGTCTTTTACTTTAAATTTAATGATATGACAATGTGATATACAATGTGCTAACTAGCTCATTATAACAATTACTTACATCGAGGTGCAGGAGGTTGCATGGTATTACATAGTAAAGGAAAAAGTAAAAAAATTGTACTATACGTACACTTGTACTCTTCTTGTGTAAGAAAATATTTTGTTAAAAAAAATTTTTTCTAAGGTTTAATAGATCGTTTTAATAACTAATTTCCATATACTGGTCAATGATATTTTCTGCTAAAATATAACGTCGAAAGTCAATTAGATACTGTATGTTTTTATTTTAGCGCCTAACGTATAGGCAACTTGTTGAGCAGTACAGTAACGCGGGTTGCATCTCCGCATTTGACAGGCGGTATGTAAATAACTTGGGCCGATGTCTTGATTGTATTGTGCCCAACTATGTATGTTGCGTGTATTGTGTTTTTTGAAATAAATCCCTTTCTGAATCTGAATCTATAATATATATTTCAATATTTTTAAGAATATAAGTTCTTTTTAATACTTTTAAAAGGTATAACATGTGTCACATGTCACATGTGTGTAAAGACGGGGAAGTGAAGTTCTTTGATAACGTGTGTTTTCTCCCCGTCACCTGTCACACCCATTAAATATTTCAATAAAGTTTTAAATGCAAAAAAAAAAAAATAATAATAATAATATTTTAATAAATAAAAAAAACCTATATATTATAGATTTTTTACATGCAATGCTAGTAATATTAATGAAAAAAAATGTACTTTCCCATTTTCTTTTTGGCTACTTTGGTTATTTGATGTTTTTATACAATAATAAAAGCCTATTTTGAATTGAATTTTATAATAATATTAATAAAGTCTAAATAATTACTCTTTCTTTATTTTCGTTAGTTGAACGACTCAAAATTTAATTAAATTTTAAACTCGCCCACCCCCCTCCCCCACAAGTTCACATTTATGTTTTAGTTTAGCGCCTTGTGTATAGGTAACTTGTTGGGCAGCCAAATAGCGCGGGTTGCATCTCAACCTTGTGACGGAAGTTTTGTTGTTGTTGTTGTTGTTGCATAATGTGTTTCTGAAATAAAACCCTAAGAATTAAATTAAGCTTCAGAATTGCTAAAACACGTTAAATTGCATCATCATAAAGTAAAAAGCACAACTCAAAAAGTATTTAGGACGTGAACTAGCCCCAGTAAAAGAAACGAGGTGAAAAACATGCTCACAGTCGACTCCAAATGAGGGTCTGGGTTCTACCAGAAATGTCAGTTTCTCATTGTTAATATCTCAAATATGGTAATAAAATATATTTTGTGATCCATGATTTAAAAATTTAGCTTTGAGAAACTGAAATTTCTGGTAGATCCCAGTCCCTCATTTAGAGTCGACTTTGCGGACATTTTTCGCCTTGTTACTTTTACTGGGGCTCGTTCACGTCCTAAATGCTTTTTGTGTTTTTTACTTTATGACGATGTACAATTTAACGTGTTTTAATAATTCTGAAACGAGAAATTAAAAAATCAAAACCCTCAATTTAACATGGTAAGCCCTATACCAGGCCAAAATTAACATAAAACTAATGATGACCCTTGCCAGTGATCGACCTGATGACCTTTGCCAGTGATAAGTGCTGATCATGTGAAGTTGCCTATTTCAATCTGAATTGTAGTGTACAGTGTATTTTTAGAGCTGGGTTGGCTAGTAGTTTTTTTACTTAGCAATATTTAATGTATACATTTTGTAAAAAAAAAAAATAATGAATAAATGAAAAATAAATAAAAAAAAAGTTAGTTCTTTCATCTTATATAATCAGACATAAATACAGTTAAAGTTATTCATGAGGTTAGGTCATAAAGAAACAATGGTGCTAACTAATAGAGGATTTTTTTTTTTTTTTTTTTGCACATCACATGACCTTAGTAAATGACCTTAGAAAAGTCAAATGTAAAATGATACGTCATAATTTACGTTTAATGCTAGCTTAATTAAATAAATTGAATAATAAATCTGTTTTTCAAATTTAATTATATGTATTTTTCTGTTTTATAAATAATAACAGCTCATTGTCGTATATATAGCATCAGAAAGTTGTATGGCAAATGTTTAGTTTAAAGCAAATGAAAAGTTTGCAAGCAAGATCGATCCATAAGAAGTAATCTTAGAAACATATCAACAAAATTAAGGTTTGTTCTATAAAATAATATAATAATCATTAAAAAAAAATGCAACGTTAATGCTCTATTATGTTCACATATGGCGTCGAGGCGCAAGCTCAAATTAATGAGTTCGGCCACCCTATACATATAATTATATATTATGTTGTGTGTGTATATATATAGAGTAGTACTTGCTCTTGAAATGGTACAGTACATGGTATGCATAATTAATAAGACGCGCACTTGCACGTACACATACATATTTATGTAGTATCTACGTTATATAAAGATAATGAAGTGATTGTTATATGAGGTGACCTTACATGGAGTTGTTTTGTATTTCAATCATATGTGTACAACTGCATGTATTGTTTGTATATAAACCCCGCTCTATATAAGAATGCTGCATATCATTATATAACAATTACGAATGTGTAATCTACCCAAATATAGTAACATATTAATTGATGTTGCATGTATGTCAAATATGTTGCTTCATATATATATATCTTCTTCCCATTACCAATAACCTCTATTGGTTTATCTCTTTCCGCCTGTTGTGACTCGAAATAAGGGCCATAATGTGCTATGTGTGTGCTGGAGTTTCCTCTAATGAAAAAGTTATTAAGATGTCTAGTATCACACAATTTAAAAAGAAAACTTCGAAACTTTATGATGTCATTTAAAAGTTAATAGTAACAGCTATCTATGATAAAATTTTCAGAACCCGTGACCATCAGATAAGAGAGAAAATAGTTATTAATATTAACATGGGCTCTTATGGGACTAAAACTTTAAAAAATCATAATTTAAAATCTAGCATGGTGACCCCCCAAATTTTTTACATTTTTGAAGATACCATATTTATCCTAATGTATAACTGTGTAAAATTTCAGATTTTTCTTTCTTTAAATTTTTTTAGTCAAATCCCGCAGTACCTGATTTCCCGCCTTAAATGAAATGACTATGAGCAGACAGTATATAATTTTGGCCCAGCTCGATCATGCATATATACCAGGGGCGGATCCAGGAATTTCGTTTGGGGGGGGGCGATCTCCCAGGAAAATAGCCGTGAATGACGGGGGGGGGGGGGGGGATAGCGCGCCGCAGGCGAAAAATTTTATTCGGCCACGCCCCTTTTTGGAAAAAAATGCGAAAATAGTATCCTTATAAAAAAATATTCTAAAATTGTAAAAAAATTTATTTGGTAGATTTTTCCGTTTTTAAATATTTTTTTTTTGATCCGCAAAAAAAAAAAAAAAAAAAAAAAAAAAAAATCAAAAGTTAGACAAAATAATTTCTGAAATATTTTCTATTTGCTGATCTCTTTGCAAAATCAATTAATGTTTTTTGATTAAAAAAAATAACAAAAAAGAATTTACTTGAAAAAAAATTTGCAAAATGTAAAAAAATTATTAATTAATATAATATTATGTATTAAAAAAGTTTTTTTTTTTTTTTTTTTTTTTTTTTAAATCAATTTACTAAAAATTGTTTTGCACTTTTAAAACTATTGATATTAAAACAAATTTAAAACATAACTTATATTTGGATGTAAAAAAAATTGAGATAAAAATTATAAAATAGGCAAACAAGTATTTAAGTTCTTATCGCGAGCAAAATATTTCATGATGTCCAAGTAATAATTGAACTATATCTCTGATATACTATCCTGATCACATGACAACTATAGGGGATGTTAGACAAATTATTGTGTGTTATATTCAGGATTCAAGCGCTTATCCACGAGCTTTAAGGCAGCAATAAAAGTTGCGCCGAAGGCGCAAAAAATTTTTTTTACGGACTAATTTTTTTTCGATTTTGGCCCATTTTTCCACCCACGTGGGCCGTTTGGGGGGGGGGGCGGTCGCCCCCACCGCCCCCCCCCCTGGATCCGCCCCTGATATACGTATGCAATGACGTACAGTACACTACAATAAGTAAGCTATAAGTCAGAGAGTGCTATTCGTATAATCTATATAAAGTCTGAGTGACATAAGTGAGATATTACTGTATGATATCAAGTTGCAACTCGCACAATGGCATTACGTAATACGATACGTCACTTTGTACCTATTTTTATCCTTTAATCAAGAAAAATTAATATCGCAATTGCAAATTATATTTTTAATACATTATATTAAAAAATTCTTTGCTTGCCATTTTTTTTTTTATTGAACTGTATTACATGAACCACCTTTTTAGCCACGGTGTAAAATTATATAATTAATAGACTTTATTTTAAGAACACATTTGAAAATTTAATTATGTATTATATTTACAACATATTTATATCAGTAACTTAAAAAAAATCAAAAAATAAATTTGTGATTAAAAAAAAATTAAATTCATACGTCAATTTATTAATTATATAACTAATATTTAAAATTAAGAGCATTTATCTATTAAGCTATAATTTTCTATTTTTAAAATCACATTCAACATTTCATGCTTTTTAAGATAGTTTGTTTACGTCAAAATCAAACTAACAAATATTAAAACACGTGTCCAATAGAAAAAAATGCAAGTAACTATTAGTTAAGTTATTTAACTTTAAAAAAACCCTCATATATTTATCTATAATTAATCCTTCTAGTGAGTGCTGCCATTTAAAGATTTTGGAAGAACAAATTCAAGCTATATAAACTAATTATCTCTATCTCTATCAGCAAGCCTCAAGGTCAAGGATCAGAGGCAAGAACGTACGCACGCGATAGCTGCAGTAGTAGAGATATAGTCACGCATGCAGCATGTTGTTTGTGTTTTTGTTGTTGTGTACGCTGGTCTCCAGCGAAGGTGCCAAGATTCTTGCAATTATACCCGCCGCCTCTCACAGTCACGGTATTTGGAACCGTGTCTTGGTGGAAGCTCTTGCCACACGTGGACACCACGTGGTTGCCCTGACCCCTGACCCCGGCACTTCTACCTCTAACCTACGCTACATTAACTTGGACAACACGTATGTCAGTTACAATGGTACCAGTTATCTAGATGGAATTACAGAGTTATCTGCAAAACAAACCACTGATTTATTTTTTGAATGGATTTTCATGACATGCCATTCACAATTTCAATCAAAAGGTTTAAAAGAATTTCTCTCGACCAAAGACACTTATGATTTAGTTATTTTTGAAGTTGTTGGCAATGAATGTTTCTTAGGATTATTACCTACATTGAAAGCTCCTGTTGTAGCAGTCTCAGCATATGGCTGTGCTACATGGAATCATGATGTTATGGAGGTTCCTCAAATGTTAGCTGTGCATCCCAATCACGTTTTACCATATTCTACTCAAATGACATTCTTGGAACGGTTGGAGAACATTGCCATAACATGGTACTCTCAGTTTGTAAGGAAATTCGTACATCTCCCAAAGCTTGATAAGATGGCGAGAGAAATGTTCGGAGATGATATTCCTGCTCTAGAAGAAATTGAGAGGAACTACAGTGTGATGCTCGTCAACTCAGGCCCACCGGGGGTGGAACCTCCCCGGGCTTACCCTCCAGCAGTCGTCGAGGTTGGCTGTCTTCACTGTCGGGCAGGAAAAGCTCTGCCACAGGTTGGGTAACAATTTTTTTCCTCTTTCCACAGAATCTATAATAGTAACTATAAAATCACGATCTGTTTTATGAGCAGGGATATACATAAAATAATAAGATGAATATCTTATTTGGTAGGACTTACAAGAATATTTAGACGAAGCGAGTGATGGAGTAATTTTCTTCAGCCTTGGTTCGAACATTCAGAGCAACTGGATGTCATTTGAAAAGTTACAAGAATTCATTGACGTGTTCACCGATCTGCACCCTGTGCGTGTTGTCTGGAAATGGGAGTCCGATACATTGCCTGGTCAACCCAGCAACGTGAGACTGGGCAAGTGGCTTCCACAGCAAGATATTTTAGGTACATACTAACTTGATTTAGTCAATAAAGTAAGAATTGGAAATGTCATGAGAGATGAATATTGTGTTGTAGCTCATCGAAACTTAAAGCTGTTCATCACCCACGGTGGCAAACTGAGCACTCAAGAAGCTTTATTTCACGGCGTTCCTGTCCTTGCCTTGCCAGTGTTCATTGATCAAAGAACAAATGCTCGGAGAGCTGAGGACCTTGGAGTTGGTCTTTCTCTCCCCTTTGCACATGTTACCAAAGCTTCTCTCTCGGAGAAGCTAAATATTTTACTGAATAATAATTCGTAAGTTTTGTAATATACATGGACAAAAATAATTATACGTAATCATTATGCTAGCTCAACGCTGCAAAATTTATGCATATAATATAATAATTTATGATATATTAATGTGTTAGGGGTTTCATTAATTAATTAAAGTTTGAGCTTTGAAGCCACGCCATTGACCATGCGGTAAAGAAAGAAAGAAAAAAAAAAAAAAAAAAAAAGGATAAATTTTTTGTAGATTAAAAAAAAAAGAGAAATATATTACTCATCTATATTGTTGATTTTTAGACAGGTTGATATAAACTGTTTTACGCCTGACAAAAATAGTTAAATTATGCACAAACACAACAATAATTATTTACCGATGAAAAGGGTTAAAATTGAAGTTTTGCTCTAAGCTGTGCAATCGCTCAAGAATTGCTCTAGTAGTGCGCAATTTCATGCATTGTAGCAATTGTACTATACATAGCATTTAGATGTCCAGCATAATTAATATAATTAATAATATGTTTTTTTTAAAACAGCAACATTTGTGCTCTACATTATATAGTAGTAATTATTCAGCAGTATAAATTACGTAATTTATTTTTTTCCACAAAAATCCATATAATTGTTTTCAAAATAATAATATTAAAAATAAACTTATGATTTATTAGGTTTCAAAAATCCAGTCGTGCTAAAGCTGCTATAATTCGTGATCAACCTGAAACTCCTCTGGATCGTGCGATATTCTGGACGGAGTACGTGTTACGTCACAAAGGTGCTCCTCACCTGCGCTCTGCCGCCACTCACCTCGCCTGGTACCAACTTCACCTCCTGGACGTAGCACTGGTCATCGTGGTACTGCTTCTCTTGTCCATTGTTGTAACTAGAAATTTGTTACTACTCATCTGCAAGTCTGCCGATAAAAGTAAAAACCATAACATAAGAGGAAAATTAAAGAAAAAATAATATGCATTAAAAAAAAAAAAGAATTAAAAAAAAAAGTTACATGATATATTATAATAAAAGTAAATTATTGCAGATATTTATAATTTTTTTTTTTTTTTTTTTTTTTTTTTTTTGCATCTATAAAACACTCTTATTGTTAAAATAATTTAAGTGCGATTTAAAAAGAATGTTTAATTATTGAATAGTAAGTGACACGTTTCCTCGTCATTAAAATACCGCAAAAAAAAAAAAAAAAAAAAAAATCACACTTTCTGTGTATTCTTAGAAATATTTGACTTCAAAACGTGTTTTATTGTATTCTGACTGGTACGATTAGATAAAAATGTTATCAAGAAATAAACGTCAAATCAAAATTAATGTTTTGTGCACACATAATAGATGTAGAAGTTACTGTAGCACATTGAGTCGCTGCTGAAGTCGAAGAATAAAGATAGAAGTAGTGCTTACTAAAATATTTTATTATTATTCTATTCTATTGATTCAAAAGCATAATACGCTAAAATATATTAGATCTGCAGCTCTTATATAGGACATATATACATATACAGTGAACAGTGTATATATAAGACAAAAAAAAAAGATATTAAAAGGAATAAAATAGGTTTCTCTAAAACATTTTTTCACAAGTTTTGGATTGATTTGATCATACATCATAGCATTTAAATTTTGATTATTATACTATATATAGAATCTCCGAAATTTAATTTTTATTGACTTAATTTCCTAGAACTTCCGCCGCCGCCAGTGCCGTGCAATATTTAATTAAATGCTATAAACTGAATATTAAATAAAACTGCATGTTTATAATACGCTATATTTTATGTATATATAGCAAATTACATTTTGTGTTTTCCATTGAGTTCATTCCACTCGTTTCTAAAGTATAAATTGATTTAGTTAAATATATGCAAAGCGACCTTATTAGCAAAGTGGACTTATGTCTATGTGAAAATTTATTACACGGGTGTGTCAGTTTTCAATCAAATTATACACTTAAAAAACAAATGTTTACTTTTAATAACAACAAATACACAAATGTTTAGAGAGTTCGTCTATACGAAATACTTTGCTTTGTGAGTCAAAGCACGAGTGTATTTTCACTTAAATATTCAAACTTTTATATAGTGTCGATGCATGTATGAAGATTGTACAGTCATTGCACTAAAAAATGAAATTGTATAGGCTTATGGCCATTCAATGCAATCAGATGGAGATTTCAGTTGACGCAAAACTCTATCTAAAATACATGTTATTCCCATATGCCAATAGAATTTCATTTTTTACTGCAATGCATGGCCGTACTATAGTGATATATAAGTAATATGAGTATACTACATCTAAACATTGGTATTATAGTATGCTCTGTATCAAATTTCGCTATAGTATACACATGCACTGGCAGCGGCTAATATTATACAAATATTTAATCTTTGGTATTGAATCTTGAATAATTAGAGCTTACTAAATTGCTTATTTATATAAGTTTGATGTATGATAGTTAACGACACTGCATGAAATGTGTAGCAATTAATAAGCACCATACTATTTTTATTTTTTAAGATTTAAAGCAACTACTTCTTTGTTTTCTCAGTGTATAATATATGACAAATACAAAACTAACAATACAACTTTTGTAATCCGCGCATATACTAGCTGGCAAACCACGTCAGTTTGCACGTCATTTTAAATTTTTAGTTTCATCAAGAATCAAGAGCGGATATATCTGACTTGTAGATTGCATGGGGGCGATCACCTTTTCCCTCGCCCCCAAGACAAGCCAAGTTACATATTATTATACTTACAGTACATTATTGCCACCCATGCACCATGAACCACCCTCCCATATATGAACAACTATGTGCGCACGTACTTGACTTGCTTGATCGCAAAAGATTTTCACATTTAGCTGTGATTATAATCAAGATATAAAATCCAGTTTATGCAATCTTTGGAAATTGTTTGATAATTTTTCAGCGACAAATATTTTCCTATCGCAAAATTTAAAAAAAAAAAAAAAAAAAAAAGTAAGAGAAGTTCAAATATAGTGATGTGATAAAACACAAATGTAACTATAGTGTATATATATAGGGCAAAATGTAAAAATTAAAAATTACTTTGTATGACGACTGATATGCACTGCGTAATAGAGAATTTCTCCCTCTCTCCCCCCCCCCCCCCCCAGCCTATGATATAACTAACAATAAAAGTTGACAATAATGCGTGTATAATATGGTGGGTGTGGCGTGATTGATTGATAATATCAAAGCACAAACAGATGTATCCCATTCATTGACATCAGTCGCACTATATAGTTATACCTATATACCTACCTACCTACCTACCCACACCGTGATGACGTCACCGAGCTGCTCACAGCACAGTCGCTCTAGTAGTACGTACAGTATATACGTAAGGACGTTCTGTCGCTGCTGCTGATGCCTATTTTGGGCGCCGCCTTGGCTCTCTCTCTCTCTCTCTCGGTGGAGGAGGCGTGTTGGTGTTTTTTTTTATCTGCTCTCTCAATGCATATGGTTAAACTTCAATTAGTTTTGATAGTATTATCAACCTTGTACTATACAGTAATTTACATATGTAAATTACCAAGGTTGTGGGTCCTCAGAATTAAAATTGCAATGAAGTTGATCCCAAGTTGAGTATAACTATTTAATTTACCATACCGTATGTATAATGTATATATTGTACAGTACATTGGAGTGAGTCTCAATTAAGCCATAAAAGCGAGTGCCAAACGTTGAATTAATAATTAAATTGAAGAGATAGATAGTCGCATCGCAAGTGTAGATTTATTATTATTGGTCTCTATTTCGAAATATTTGTGCTAGCGAGAGGAAAATGTATTGCGCTTTCTGAAACTGCATTTTTAAAGTTAAATTGGCTGAAAATTAAATACATAACAGTGGTATGAGTGGCACATTTGAGAAATTTGAAATTTTTTGTCAATCTTTGAGCAGCAATTTACTTATCAAAGTACCACAAATATATGCATTCAAAAAATAAATAAATAAATAAACTTGCAATATACTGTATTTTGATTTCTTAATTTCCAAGCGGCCTCAAGTTCAATAATTTTCTGCATTTTCTGACTGTCACCTGCTGTATACAAGATTGTGATAATATATTTTACCATTCAAATGCAGTGCATATTTTTGTCATAAAAATAACATTGCAAATTTGGTTCGAATTTTTTGTAATATATGGTAAAATATATTATCACACGGTAGAAGGTAGATTAGGTAGAAGCATATTTTATCATACATAAATACACACACACACACACTTTTTTTTTAACTTTAACTTTCAAATGACGCCAAATCAGACAATTAAAAAAATTGTCAAGATTTTAAAAAAATAACAATTTAATAATAGCGACAACATAAAAAAAAAACGAACGATAATGATAATAAAATAGCTATCACAATTTTGCAATAAAAATATTGAAATGCCCGATTTAAACATAATTGCATCACAAATTTATTTGGCTGCGTGTATTTATTGTATTATACTTAAAAATTTATTTTTAATTTAATGCAATATACGATTTGAGTTTACAAATATTGTATACAAATTAAATCATTTGAATCACATGTGAATAAAATTGAAATAATGCACTTATTTATATGCAGCTACATAATATTTACTATTTTCATTGCAATGGCTCCAACATCTCAGAAGTATACAGTATATATGTATAAGCGCGCGCGGTAAACAAATTCTGGCATACCATATTGCAATTTAACTAATGATGTGGAGTACAGTCTGTACTGTACAGTTATTTGCAAATTTTGCAAATTAGGTTTAAATTTCGTAAAAGTATCAACAAAAATATAACACTAATTAAAAAAATAATAATATTAAAAAAAAAATCTCTCTGTGTTTCAAACACAAACAGGGAAAAAGAAAAGGAAAAATAATTAATAATAAAACATTATTCAATAATAATAATAATAAGCAATCAAATAATAATGACTAAATGAATGAATGAACGAACAATTGATGCATTGTGTTGAATATACTGATTGTAGGAAAAAGAAATGGAATAAACAATTTTGATTTGATTTTTTTATTAATTTATTATTATTATTTAAATTTTGAATGAATAATATTTGCTGTAGCAAATTTAAATTTAACTGATCCATTGATTTTTGCCCAAGATATTCCTCCATGATATAATCCATTAAAGAACATGACATAAGACAGCTAGTTACAGTATTGTATATATGGGCTGTATAGAATATTCAAACTAGGTCTGGTCTATTACAAACTACATTATCAATAATTATTTTGACTTTCACTGCCATGCCGTTAATATTTGATCTAAAAAATAAAATATTAAAACACTTCTGCACCTTAATATTAATTACTGAATCATAAAGTTTTACGTAACTAAAATTAATTTTGATCCTAATAATCAAAACTTGTTTCCATAATTAAGATTAAAAAAAAAATGACAATTATTAGTTTCAAATATTATACATTTTGTTATTGATAGACTAACGATTGATGTAACTACATTTTGTTAATGAACAGTCGGGTCAATAAAGTTTATTATTTCGTAAGTATTGTCAAAGTGAGAAAATTTACAAACTTTAGACTATAACAAGCAAACTGCCTGGTGTCTGGGTAAATTTTGTGTCTTCTGATAGAGGTTTTCGGTTTAAAAAAATCTCAAAATATTTCTATGGTTTAAAACACGTAAATATCCCCAAAATCAATAAAGTAAATTTCTCAAAAAAAAAAAAAAAAAAAAAAAAAAAAAAGGTGTTTTCCCCACTGATGTATATTCCCCCATAAGCGTAATGTTAAATTAGGGGACCCTTTCCTTTACTGTAAACTTTATACCAAATGTCTCTAATAATAATAAATAAATAAAGTCAATGAAATTGTTTACTTAATAATGCTAAATTTCTTACAGTAAGACAAATTTGATGATCAGTAACAATCAATGTAAGTTTTAACAACAATAAAGAAAAACGTTCGATCTAGTCAAGTCGCGAACTTGGCACACATTTTATACTTTTTTCAAAGATTTTTATTTATTTTTTTTTTTTTTACATGACAAAATTTGGCCCATCCATATTATACATTAGCTAAACTTATGTAAATAATGGGGAATATTTAATTCCATTGCCACTCTTAAATATTAATGAAAAATAATTAATATAAAACTTGCAAAATATTGTAAAAATTGCTCACTCAAAATAATTTTACGCATTTTTAAATGTAATCGGAATGTTAAAAAAAGTTAAGTATAGATTGCAGAGATAACTTCGTTGCCTACACTATGCTCCTCCACAGCAAATTTATTTTTCACTTAAAAAAAAAAAAAAAAAAAAAACTCCATACTGCAGGGTCATTGTATATTTTACAACATTAAAGCATATTTGCTGTATATCCAACAAAAAATATTACACATTGCACAAGTAATTAACTATGTTGTACTATACAACATAATATGTATTTTGTCACTGATATTCATAATATCAAAAATAATATATAAATCCGATTTTTTTTTTTTTTTTTTTTTTTTTTGTTGCTAAGACTGTGGTTGCCATGACGACAGAAAACACAACATTCAAGTGATTCAATAACTTACATATTTATCTGTGGCGATAGAGATACATTCATGTCTTGTGTTAATAGTGTTCACTCGCTCGTGGCTGGCACAGCTGGGCTAGAAGATTATTGATTTGCTCCTCTATTGTCCATGACCTACCGTGTCGTGCCATATTACATATTATAGTATAATACTATTATTATACATGCATGCACGGCATGCACCAGATATACCAGGTAGCTGTGGCGTACTGTACAGTGTACAGTACATCAACTGAGATAAGCGTGTTCCTACAAGTTTAGGCTACCTGCATAACAAAGGGTCTGAAAGGGTTGCCTACATTTGCAGGCGCCGTTGCGTGATGACTATACGACCAGATACAACGCGCTATATGACTGATTCCTCTCTAATTTTCGAGCGTTTGATTCACGCAAAGTCACCTGCAAACGTAGGTAACTCTTTCAGGCCCTTTGTTAAACAGGAAGCCTAAATTTGTGGAAACACGGCATTTCTCGGCTTCTTAAAATTCTCTAGTCAACAGGAAAGTTATCAACACTTATATATAAAAATTTTCAATCAAAACCATCGTTACCTCATATAGCATTATACATTAATTATTGTGAGCTGGTACATGATACTACTCTAATATTATCGTACCGTACCGCAAGGCAATAAAAACTTGCACAACTGAAGTGCAACACTAAAATTGAAAGTTATTCATTCCATTTCGGTACATGACAGTATAAGAGAGCTCGCTGTGTCCACTGCTACATTTATCTGTCTTTTGCTTCACTTACATCATATTGTGATGGTGATGATCAACTTGCACAAGAAAGGAGGCGAGGCGTACACTTGAGGTGATGAGCGAGGGACATGCAAAAGAGTATAGAGAGAGAGAGAGAGAGAGAGAGAGAGAGAGAGAGAGAGAGAGAGCACCTCTCTAATTGGTATGCATGCATACTCACATTGCTGAAGTAAAAAAAGTAAAATCTTTTGGCTATGTTATTTTAAATAATACATTATCATGTCTGTCTTTTATTTGTCATTCTAAATTTTAATCCTTTTTTTTTTGTACAAATTTTTTGTTTCGCGGAACAAATCAATAAAAAAAATTACTTGCCGCAATTTTTTAAATCATTATACTATTATAGCATAAATGTTGCTAAAAATTGGAAACGCAATATTAATGATAATATTAATAACGGTAATATTAATGATATTTTATACATAATTGTTTTGCAACATAAATTATGTAGTAATGAAATTAACAATTTATTGCTAAAAATTAATTGGGCTAGCATAATTATTATATTTTACGCTTTTTATTTTTGAGCTGTTGTTTTTTTGTTCATTTTTTAAAAGGCCGATCAGAAAAAAAAATCACGTTTTATTTTGTAAGGAATTTTGACAATATTGTGCTCAACAATAAGAAAATAATAATAATTAGTAAGATATTTCTCTGGTGCTCTTTTCAAATACAAACAAGAAAATATACTATAATTTATGGAACATAGGGGAAAACATCAATAGAAAAAATAAATAATAAAGAAAAATAATAAAAAAATAAAAAATGAGCAGTGCGTGAGTGTAACACTATACTCACTATAGTTGGATGAAAAAGTGTCAGATTTATAGTCAAACTTGTTCGCCTCGTATAACATAGATAGATATATAGATACGATATAGTGGCTTGATAGCTTTAGCTCTAAAATTAAAATATTTATTATAAGTTGTTCGACTCTCTCACTACTACTCGACTAAACATATCTCTCCAATATAGGTCATATCCCAAGCTAAAATTAAAATGCGGCGTCTCTTGATGGGTCACATAATATAGATCGCGCGCGCGGCACATGTGTACTATAGATATATATTTATTATATTATGCACAAACATCCAAAATATTGCAAATTATGTGGGACAAACAAAAGTTAAGTACGTACTTTTGTCACGAGTGTGAGACAGATAAATATGAAGACCGAACTAAAGGCTCAATTTAATTATTAGTTTCTTCAGTATTCTCATGTGACGACCAAATTTGTTGAGAACATGACTTTGGTTAATTAGTTGTTTTATATTTATGCTGTACTGCAGTACAGTGTACTTTATTGTGATGTATTAAATTACCTCTTTCTCAACACGCTTGGGACAGTTTTAATCTTCTCTGTAAATACTATTTCTATTTCTCTGCCAATAATTGTTATTCAAATGATGCAAATTGCAAATGCAATAAAAACCAAGCGAGTTTTCTTACGACAAAACCGTAATTTGTACTTTCATTTTAAAACACCTATACAGGTTCTAAGTTCTTGTCTCGGTGCAATATAGCTTTTCAATAATAACAATAATAACAAATACTAAATTAGTGTGCGTCTATTTTTATGGCAGCTCTCTGTCACGTCGTCGGCAACATTGTTAATAATATGATGTAAAACATCACTTTAGAGCGAACACCTCTCGTGTGCTAACTTTCAAATGATACATCTATTATTAATATTAATACATATTTTTCCCTTCCATTTTTTGTAAGAACTTATAATGAAACCATCCAAAATCGTAACTACTGAATCAAATCAGTACACAGACACCTACTCGAAAATATGTTTTGCAGTGTATCTGATTATTTAACAGTTAATAATATCAAGTATAATTAATCTGAATAAGACATACATTTAATATTATTTGTTGTATGTATGTTGTGTTTTTGACTTGACTTGTTCTACTCTGTAAAGACATATATGGAACGTGTAATAAAATATTCTATCTTTATAGTGCATGATTGACTTATTTTTGATAATAATCATACACTTAGCTTTTATTATTATTTATTTTTTAATTTAACAATTAATATATATAAAATAATATAAAGGATATGACAACATTGAGAGCGGCAACTATAGAAGACTTGCTAACAAAGTTTTTAGTGAGAAAATAAACAAACGGAGAGGTCAACAATACTAACAACGTGACTTTGTCTTATTGTCTCCATTTAACACGCTTTCTTATGGGGGGAATAAGGAAGCTATATTTAGAGTTACGATGCTTCTTTATGTTTTTGGTTTTAGCGAACAGCCTCAAAGCTGTCATTTTCCTGAAATATTCTATTTTCATACGGTTGAATTAAAAGAAAAAAAAACTTAATGAACGCTCTTTATGCTCCAGTAAATATTTCGGTATCGCGAAGAAAAATATATATAATTACAGCTGCTACATTGCCCCATAAGAAAGCAAGAGTGAAACTGTTAAATGAAGACAGTAATTCAAAATGAATGATTAGCCAACACTTGCAGGGCCGGCTTGGGAGCTAAAAGCCCGGGCCGGGCATCTTAAGAAAAGGCCCGCACATTAATGGGGGGTCTGGGGGGCGCCAGCCCCCCAGTTTGCGCCGCAGGCGAAAATTTTTATAAAAGGGGGGCGTGGCACCTGGTTTTTACGCTAATTCTGAACTAAATTTTTATTTTTTCACACTTTTTGACAAAAATGTGTAAGCCTATATTATTATATTGAAAAATAATAATGCAATTGAACCATGCCATTTGATATATTTCATGACCTTCAGCCGCCTTTAAAAATATATTGGAAAAAAATGGATGTATGAAATGTATGATAGAAAAAAAATCTGCATTGAAGGAATACATTGGAGTGATTTAAAATTATATGTGCAAATAAAATAAGTAAAAAAAAAAAAAAAGAGGCTGAACAGGGATATATAAATTTATAATTAGACGTGTAAAGAACTTGACATTTTTTAGAATGGTTTGACTTGCAACCCTGGGTTGAGCTTGAAATTGAGCTTAAATCTGAAAAACGAGCCTACACTTGGTAAATTTGATATTTGAGCTGAAATCCCCCAAAATTAGAGAATTATATAAACATATACTAAAAAAATCATGCATTCTTTTAAAAACAATTAGCTTGTATTCTTTTCAAAACCTTTTTTTTTTTCTTTTTCTTTTTTTTTTACACGAGTCATTCACGGGCTCAATTATGAAAAATATATAATAAATATATTTTATATAAAAATATAATTATATAAATTTAATAACTTTCAAAAATATAACAATTTGTTTATACGCGCAAGAAATAATGTGGAAAAACATAAAATACGACAGTTTTTTAAGAAGCTAAATTAAAACTAACAATTAAAAAATATGATAATACTTCTATTAAAGTAATAAAAAATAGCAATTTTTTCCAAAGGGTCTTTCAACTTCTTTTTCTTCTTCTTCTTTTTTTCCTCATCAAAACTAAAGGCCCGCAAAAGCAAAGTCCCGGTCAATGTTTTTTTTTTTTTTTTTTTTTTCTTCATATTACAATAGAAAAATGTGCGATCACGAGTAATTTGTGCGCATGCATTATATTTAGTTGCAGGGGTGTCATACTCATTTTGCATGCCGGGCCAAATTCGGTCCTAAGAATCATTTGCGGGCCGCAGTCTTTCACTGAATGGGGGTAAAGGCCCGCCAGAGGCGAAAAATTGTTCAAAAAGGGGACGTAGCTATTGATTTTTAACGCAAATAATGTACGTTTTACTCAAATTATTAACACCGTGAATATGAAACTAAAAAAAGGGGGAGACAGAAACTGTAATTATACAGCAACATTTTTTATTTAATTTTTTTTTTTAATCGGAGGTGTCACGGACCTCACTAAATGATCTCGCGGGCTACATGCGGCCTGCGGGCCACGAGTTTTACCCCCCCCCCCCTGATATACTGTAGAGTAAATTCATATTATACAAAATAAATTTAAAAAATGTGGGCAAAATTTTAACTTTTTTTTTTTCCTTTTTTCTGTCTTTTTCCCTTTTTTCCTTTCCTTTCCTTTTTTTTTTTTTTTTTTTTTTTTTTTTTTTTTTTTTACTGAAGAGCAAGCCAAAAGGCCCGCAAAGGCAAAAGCCCGGGCCGGGATCCCGGCCTAAGGCCTTATGCCAAGCCGGGCCTGAACACTTGTATAGAAGCAGTTTTACAAAAATGGTCGCAACTCTTTAGTTAAATACGTAATCAGCTTTAGAGCGCGCTATGTCACCCTACACTTCAGTTGACCCCGCGTCGCACGTTGACCTCGCCGCCCGCCCGCCCTGCCTGCCCCGCCTCCACTTCGCGAGTCATCGCGTCATCCGACATAACAAAAACAGCTGACCTCGCAGCTCCACACCAGCCACTTGTGGTCTAGTCGCTACATAATATACAACACAGAGGACATAAAATATCGTGGCGTACCCGAGCCTGTGATGTATGAGAGATTACGAGTTCGTTTCTCAGTACAGGGTATATGCGGCTTGTTCAAAGGCCGCGGTATCCACTGAATGTGCTCTCGTATTCTCTGCACGTTTATGTCCGTACGTATGTCAGTGTGTCACAGGTAAAACTGTAGGAGAGACGTTTTTGCTTTCCATGTCTCTGTCAATGTCCATGCAATCCTGGTAGTGCAAGGTGGTAGTGCCCACGCCAAAATCACAGGTTCACTAATCCACAATTGCTGGGGTTACCCTGTTGTGCAGAATAGTATACAACGTATTTGATTTGTTTTTAATAATTTTGCAAAATGCATTCCTCCCCCTAAACTTTTATCATGTGTGATAGGTTAAAGATAGTAAAATCAAACATTTTCTTTTTACTTTCTGGCAAAAAAAGACAAAAATGTTTTAATTCCAAAGAAGGTAACATGTATATACATACATAAGTTTATGTTAATCAGTCAGACCTATCTGCATCAGTCACTCACTCACTCTTACATCTAACTGCATCAATTACTCTTACGTCCAGTCAAACAAGCACCACATTACACTGCTATATATTATTACTTTTGAGTAAGATATGTATACATAATTAACTACAGTATAGAGGCAATCATGCCCCTGAAACTGGAAACAGCTGCGCCGTAATGTAAAAATAATGGAGTATTTTTTAAAATTTTAATTTCAAGCGTTTTAATACACTATAACTATTGCTGTCATTTTAAAATGTTCACTACTGCATATTATTTTCTATCACTTCAGTTTATCATTTAGAAATATTGAATGACTTCAGCACATTACACTGCTTGTGTTATATATGCCATATATTTAAAAAAAAAAAATTGGCAATAAATTTTTTAATTAAATTTGATATAGACTGTAAAAAATCTAAATGTAACAAGAGTAAAGTAAAAGGAATTGAACTTAAGCTACGTATAAATAAATGCCTTTGAGGAAGAAGAAAAAAAAAAAAAAAAAAAAAGATCAACATGATTGCTAACAGTGAAATTACTTGATTGACTGATAGAAAAACATCGCGAAGCAAGGAAAAATACCTCAGTATACTGTAGTTAATTATATATTCCTACTTTATTATTATTTACCCCACAGCTGCATAGCTGTTCAAGTGACAATTACAATAATTGACTCACATCACCCTAGTTTACATAGAAGCCTCTTATTAACTATTTATTAGCACTGGCCTAGCTTAACATAAACCAATCTTGCCTGCACACAGATAAGAAACACATTTGGATAACTTTCTGTACGATATAAAAAAGTGTGTCTTCTTCAGTCCTTCCACATTTAAAGAAAATAGAAATAGTTTTATAAGTGTGTAAGGACTGACATCGACAGACCCACTCTGTTTCTCTTGCAGTCCTGTACTGATGCCTATCTAATATGTTGTTTGATATCTGGGTGCTAGCAAGACCAAACTATATGACAACTCTTCACTATGCTAACACCAGCACTAAACTTGACATTTATTTGTGACATTTTTCTTTATCCTAAATTTAGATGATACAATTATATAAAGAAACAAATTAATTTGAGGATTCCGAGTCAATTTTTTGTAATATTGCCAATTAAAAAATATTATGTTATTAAAATATAACATTTGAGGACTTGATAAATAGGAGTTTAGAGTTTAGTACAAATCATTATCTGCTTGCTGAGCTCAAACACAAATCATTGACACAACTTCCTTAAAGAAATCCTATACCAAAAAGTACCACATTGTGAAATGACAAGATGGGACATATTTTTATGCCTTGTTATTACATATTATAATTGTTAACCCTTCTGTAGCCTCACAAACTGGGAAGAAAACATGTAATGTAAATAACCTATTACTTGGATTTCATCACGTTATGAATTCCAAAGTTGTCTACTTTAGCCCAGTTTATGAAGGTACCAAAAAGTGTTAAGTGACATACTAGGCGAGTGCATGATGGTCCCATCTAGTGGTTTATATCTTTGTTTGGAGTACAGGACAACTTTAAGTATTGACCTCAATGAACAGTGCATTGCACATCGCAAGTCTCTCCATTCAAATATCTCAGTCATTGGTAGTTCACAAGACAAAATTTTACTCCCAAAATATTGTGTTATTTTGTCTATATGGCAAGTGTTGAGCTTACATCGCAAAAATAAAATAAAAACCCAGGTCATGGCCTCCTAGTATGTTAATAAAGTCAATGCTGCGCGCTGAAAACATTACACTGAGCATGGTATTATGTTAACTTCATTCCGCGAGGTTTGAGCGGACACAGTTTATATGTGAATTAACGGACATATTTTGAGCAAAGTTTATATTTAACAAAATATATTAATAATGCAGGTAAAAGTTGATAACATATGTTCACCTGCAAGAAAGCTAACAGTGACGTCATCTTGTGTGATACTAAGTCATTAAGCAAGGGAAGCGTGACGTTATGTCTATTGTATCGCTACCTCAAGTACAATCACATTTCTACCCCGTGCAGCGCTGTCGGTGCTTCAACTGTATGCTATATTTGCAATGGAATAAAGGTATGCAAACTGGACATTAGTCCAGTGAGGCTCATGACCAAGGTTTTTTAGTTGAGTGCCAACACTTGCCATTGATATATATATATATAATAATAATAATAATAATTGAATACTACACTTGTATTTAATTACGAGTCTTTGAGTGATTACAACTTATTGCAAAATATTTCCTATTTCTTGAAATAAAAAATAACGCTTATAGATTGAAGCAATCATTGAAAAAAAAAAATCACCATATGTGGTAGTCTTTCTTTTGTTTTGTTTTTTTTCACCATGAGGTGTCCATATTTGTAGCCCACATCATTAGTTCGGCAAAGTGTCATATAAAATGTCCTTTACACTTTGAGACAGAGACTCGGGGAACTTGACTTCAAAACTGACCAAAAGGTCGCCCTTGCGAGTGGGTTCCTTGGGGAAAGGCAAACCAAAGCCTTGAATACGTTTCACTGTAGAAGGCTTGACAATTTCATTTGTCAAGTTGATGGGGATCTTCTCGCCCGTCAAAGTTGGAATTTCTACAACGGTGCCACACAGGGCCTGCAACAAACCACAAAACAATACAAACATTAGTACCAAGTACAACATACATGCAAATAAAGTTTTTCAATATTATCATATCATTGTTAAAAAAAAAAATTTAATAAAATTAATTAAAGTGTAAAACTAAATTCTTTTTATTTTTACAATAAGAAGCTGTGATTTGATTTTTCTTATGCTATTTTTAGTTCTCTCTCTCTCTCTAACGAGGTTCAGTAAAATATCTCATGTCACACAGGAACAAAAAAACTTAATAATTATGCTCGCCCAATGCAGCAACATTTATGCATACCATCATAATTATACAATATATTGTATTTTTAGTGATGATTATACTACAAAACAGTTAAGATGTACAGCATAATTACATAATTATGTCATTTCAAAATAACTAATATTTTGCTCAACAAGATAATAGTAATTATTGAATACAGCATAAATTATGTAATTAATTTTTTTTTTCGCGTGAAATTTATTTAAATCGTATCTAGTACAGTTTAGTCTTAAGTAATTGCCACCACTTATTATGTTAAATTAAAAATATAATAGTAAACACATATCGAACATTATAAAAAGTAAAAATCGCGGTTAATTAACGTAAGACGCGTAATGTATGCTTGATGATTTCAACATTTTCTGACATTTGCAAAAGTCTAGAAGGACCGACAAATACACAACAATTATGTTGTATACTGAAAGTTGTCCAATGTGTGGTTTATTATCTGTACTTACAAGGGAGGGTATTGAATCGTCTCTGAGCTCAGGGGCTGAAATTTGCAGGGATTGTGTCTTTTTGGTCAAAAATGACCTAAAAAAGATTTTAGCGGCTGACCGCCATATTTGGGCCTTTTACGGCCCATTGAAGTTTTCATTTAAAAGCATGTATTTTAAATGGACCCAAAATTTTTTTTTCGTATCTCGTCGATTAAAACATCAGAGTAGGTGTAAAAAGTGACGCTCTTTTCGAAAATCATATTTATATTGGGCTCAATTAAAAAGTTTTGGCTGTAGAGGCCCTTAATGTTTCCTAAATTGGCTTATCACCACAATTTTTATGTGTTTTCTTCCTACGACAATTCGATAATTTATTATAATAATTAGATATAGGCACAGCTGGACAGGAAATTAAATTTCAAATCGATTGGTATGCAAAACATTCGATTTGAATGAAAATCTTGTGAGTTATTGGCTCTGGAAGTCACAAGAATTTCGAAATTACGTCTCCGAAGTTGGGCCCCACTCCCAATAACATGGGGTTAAATAGGAAAAACGGTCAATTTTTTAAGAATTGTTACAAAAGTTAGTAGTCTTATGTAAAATTTAGTGCTGTTTTGTATAAATCATGTTACAAATTCGTAAGTGCAATATTTGGGTCCCAGGGGCCTCTCAATTGGGTCCGCACTGCATAAAAATATCAATAGCAATTTGATTTCTTAACGCAAAAAAATATTTAACATTTTTTTCTTCTATGCAAGAAAATAGACAAGTAGAATATAAAATTGCCAACATTTTGGTGTGCATAACATGTCATTTGCACAAATTTTGCAAGCGTCAGCATCTGCTGAAATCAATTTGAGGCAAATTTGTTTCCTTCATTTGCATGTTAGTGGCTGGGAGCCTCAAAATTGCTACAAAAATCAACCCTTTTTAGCAAGTTTCGCATAAATCGCCAAGCAGCTCAAAAGATAATATAGATAGAAAATTGATGCCAGCAAACAATTTGTTCTAGACTATATTTGACATCTCAACATGTGCATAACAATAAAATCAGACAACAATTTACATAAGCAAAAGGGGCCTAGAAAAAGGTCCAAAAATTGTATGTTTTTAACTCTGACAGACATCCAAACCACAATATTTTTTACAACCTATATCAAAAATGTTGCATTTTTTACCCTCTACAAGATGGTTATTGTTAAAAATTTCTCATGTTATTTTTTAGTCAATTATAGGCAATAATTGTGATTTTTGGGGGGTCAACAAAGGGGGTACCCTTTTGATTATTTTTGGCTCAAATTTTTTTTTTAACTTTCATGTGCAATACATGATTATAGGTTAATTTTGCCACCAGAAACACGAATATCAAGTTAGTTTTTAAATATTTTCATTTTTGAAGTCATGGTAACGGTTTTAAAATGCAGCCCCATATGAATGCATGTAATTTTTAGAAAATATAAAATCAAAACCAAAATAAATATATTTTAAGTGTTTATAAGGGAAACATAAAACGAAATCATGAAACTTTTTTATTTAATTAAAATTAGTTAGTTAATAGGTGACAGAACACAACAGACAGCTGAACGAACGGACGGACAAAGGGACAGACGGACATAAAAAGTCGAACAGCAATACAGACAGAATAAAGAAAAGAAGAATGGACCGATAAAAATACAGACGGACATAAAAGTAGTTTGGCAGAAATACAGAGAGACGGACGAACGGACATAAAATAGATGGAAAGAAATACAGAAAGACGGACATAAAATAAGTGAACAGTAAATTAAGTGAACAGAATTACAGAAAGACGAACGCACGGACATAAAATAAAGGGATAGAAATACAGAGACAGACGAACGGACATAAAGAAGATGCACAAAAATACAGAGAGACGGACGAACGGACATAAAAAAGATGCACAGAAATACAGAGAGACGGACAAACGGCCATAGAGAAGATGCACAGAAATACAGAGAGACGGACGAACGGCCATAGCTAGAGAAGATGCACAGAAATACAGAGAGACGGACGAACGGCCATAGCTAGAGAAGATGCACAGAAATACAGAGAGACGGACGAACGGCCATAGCTAGAGAAGATGCACAGAACTACAGAGAGACGGACGAACGGCCATAGCTAGAGAAGATGCACAGAAATACAGAGAGACGGACGAACGGCCATAGCTAGAGAAGATGCACAGAAATACAGAGAGACGGACGAACGGCCATAGCTAGAGAAGATGCACAGAAATACAGAGAGACGGACGAACGGCCATAGCTAGAGAAGATGCACAGAAATACAGAGAGACGGACGAGCGGACATAGCTAGAGAAGATGCACAGAATTACAGAGAGACGGACGAACGGACATAGCTAGAGAAGATGCACAGAAATACAGAGAGACGGACGAACGGACATAGCTAGAGAAGATGCACAGAATTACAGAGAGACGGACGAACGGACATAGCTAGAGAAGATGCACAGAATTACAGAGAGACGGGC
Source organism: Ecdyonurus torrentis (assembly GCA_949318235.1). Taxonomy (NCBI): domain Eukaryota; kingdom Metazoa; phylum Arthropoda; class Insecta; order Ephemeroptera; family Heptageniidae; genus Ecdyonurus; species Ecdyonurus torrentis. The sequence goes on from OX439130.1 coordinate 51,156,237, forward strand.
GAACGGACATAGAGAAGATGCACAGAATTACAGAGAGACGGACGAACGGACATAGCTAGAGCAGATGCACAGAATTACAGAGAGACGGGCGAACGGACATAAAGAAGATGCACAGAAATACAGAGATGAATGAATGGACGAAAATACAGACTGATATAAAAGATACGAATCAAAATAGAAAAAAAATTACTTGATAAACAGACAGAGAGATAAATGGACAAAGAATATAAGAACGGACCTTAAAATAACAAACGAACAAACGGACAGACAAACAGAAATAAGGACATAAAAATAGACGAATTGAAAGAAAAAAGAAGGACAGAAATACATGTGGAGATAGATTAACGGACAAATAGTCAGTCAAAAAAAAAAAACAAAAAAAAAAGGCTTGCATAAGTATGAACGGACAGACAGACAGAATTATAATAATTATGTTTCTTTTGTATATCAACTGTATTTCTTTTTTATTTTGTGTTTCTAATATGATATTTCTTATTTCTCTCTTCCTCTAGCTCTCGTTGTTTGTCCACTCGAGAGTATGTAGAGAAAAATGTTATTCTATATATAAATTTTTATACGTATTGTTAAATGCAGTGATTTGTTTTGGAGAATATGACTGTGTGTGTGTGTGTGTGTGTGTGTGTGTGTGTGTGTGTGTGTGTGTATGTGTGTGTGTGTGTGTCTGTCCGTGACGGAGAGAGAGAGAGACTGAGGAAATTTTTCTCTTTTTTTTATGTTTGTCTCTTCCTTTATTTCTAATTTTACTATAACATTTTTCTCGTAATCTGATTTTCTATATGTTCGTTTTCTCACCACTTTTCTCTCCATGTCACCCTTATTTGCGCTTTTTCTGTTATCAACCCTTCATTTTTTATTTATTATTTTTTTTTTTTGCTTAAATTTTTTGTCTCATATTTATGGGCAAGACATAAATCTATGTTCAGTTGGCCGCCAGAAAAACGAATATCAAGTCAGTTTTTAAATATTTTTTATTTTTAAAACCATGACAGCCTTTTTTAAATTGAGTGCATTGAATGCATATTAATTTAACAAAATACTACGAAAACACAATCACCTATTTTCTCGGGTTTATAAGAGAAACATAAAGAAAACAACATTCATAAAAATGGTTAATTTTATTTAAATAAGTCATTCAATAAAAGTGAGAACGTGACAGACAGCTATTAGGACAGACGGACAAATAGACGGACGGACATAAGAAAATATCAAAAGGAAATACATATACACAAATGAAACGAAGAAAATGAAAAGAAATTTAAAGATGGCTAAAAATAAAAAGACTAATGGACGGAAAAAACAGGCCGACGGACGGAAATACAGAGAGACAGACAGACGGACATGAAAATAAATAAATGGAAATAAAAATAGTTTGACCAAAATACAGATAATTTTAATACAGTTAGATTAATTAATACAGATAGTTTTGGTAAATATAAAAACAGAAAGATAGACGGATATTAATAGAGAGGAATGAAAATAAAAATAGACGGACAGAAATAGACGGACGTAATACTAGACGGTCAGAAATACAGAGAAATGGATAAATATAGACGATCGGACAAACAGACGGACATAAACAGAGAAGAATGGAAATAGAAAAAAAATACGGACGGAAATAATACAGACAGACGGACGAAAGAACAATAAATCAAACAGCCAAAAAAAAAAATACATGATTAAAAAAAAAACAAAAAAAAAACGCACTGACTTAAAAATAGACAGAGAAATACAGACAGACGGATGAATAAACGGAGAGACTCGTGGATAAACGGACAGACATAATAATAACGTACTTTCTTTTTTTTTGTAATAATTTTCTTTATTATTATTTTGTGCCTCAAATATAATCTTTCTTTTTCTCAATCTCTAACTCGTTGTTCAATTTATCATCTACAGTCAAATATGGAGCGCATAAAAGTTACTATATAAATATACATTTGTTATGCGCATATTATTCTATGCAGTGAGTATTATGTAGAATATGAACGTGTCTGTATGTGTGTGTGTGAGAGAGAGAAAGAGAGAGAGCAATATTTGCGTGTCTAGGGGGCTCCCATGCAAGGGGGTCCGTAGTGCATAAAATAAAGAATAGTATTTATTTCTTTACGTACACAATTATTTACAAATAAAAAATATTTTGGAATGAAAAGATACAATAATTCTTCTAGAAACGCGCAGAAAAAAAAAACTAATAAATTTGAGTAAATTCCATCTCAATCGACAAATAGGCAAAAAAATTTAGTCTGACATAAAAATAGAAATACAGAAAGACGGAGTATGCGAACAGACAGAATTAATATATTAATGTTCCTATTGTAATTGAATTAAATTTCTTTGTTTTTTTTTTGTGTTTCTAATATGGTATCTATTTCTCTCATTCTCTAGCTCTCGTTATTTGTCCTTTCGAGAAATATGTAGCAAACAAAGTTATTCTATAAATACATATTTATACGTATTGTTATATCACTGTTATATGCAGTGATTAGTTTTTCAAAATATGAGCGTGTGTGTGTGTGTGAGAGAGAGAAAGAGAGAGAGAGAAAGAGGAAATTTCTCTCCTTTTGTTTACGTTTGTCTCTCTTCCTTAATTTCTAATTTACTATAAAAATTTTCTCGTAATCTCGTTATCTATACGTCGTTTTCTCAACTCCTTTCTCTTCGTGTTGCTCTTCTTTACTCTTTTTCACTTATCAACATGGAGAGAAAGGAGTTAAGAAAATGACGTATAGAGATAAACAGAATACGAGAAAAATTTTATAGTAAAAATAGAAATAAAGGAAGAGACAAACATAAAAAAAGAAGAAAAATTTCCTCTCTCTCTCTCTCTCTCCGGCACACACACACACACACACACACACACACACACACACACACACACACACACACACACACACACAGTCATTTTATCCAAAACAAATCACTGCATTTAACAATACGTATAAATATTTGTATATTTAGAATAACATTTTTCTCTACATACTCTCGAGTGGACAAACAACGAGAGCTAGAGGAAGAGAGAAATAAGAGATATCATATTAGAAACACAAAATAAAAAAGAAATACAGTTGAAATACAAAAGAAACATTAAAGGAATAGACCAGAGAAAAACATAAGCATTTATATCACAAAGGGATTTACCTAAATACTATTAGTTTGCCTCAAACTCCAACAGTTGCCTCGTAGCAGTGATCAGAAAATTCAATTTTTGCAATCCACGCAACATTTTGATACTAATGTTTGCATGTTTCTGACGTCATAATCATGAATTTTCTCGCAAATTGCACACTTTACAGTTTTTTCAAGCTCTCTCGTGAAGCTACATTAACATTTTGATAAAAATTGACATCAGCTATGAAGATCCCATTTCATTTTTATTGATTAAAAATCCCATGTTGTTTTAGGGTGTCTATGGCTTTAATATTATAATTCTGTCTGTCTGTCCGTTCATACTTATGCAAGCCTTTTTTTTTTTTTTTTTTTTTTGACTGACTATTTGTCCGTTAATCTATCTCCACATGTATTTCTGTCCTTCTTTTTTCTTTCAATTCGTCTATTTTTATGTCCTTATTTCTGTTTGTCCGTCCGTTTGTTCGTTTGTTATTTTAAGGTCCGTTCTTATATTCTTTGTCCATTTATCTCTCTGTCTGTACATCAAGTAATTTTTTTTCTATTTCCATTCGTATCTTTTATATCAGTCTGTATTTTCGTCCATTCATTCATCTCTGTATTTCTGTGCATCTTCTTTATGTCCGTTCGCCCGTCTCTCTGTAATTCTGTGCATCTTCTCTAGCTATGTCCGTTCGTCCGTCTCTCTGTAATTCTGTGCATCTTCTCTAGCTATGGCCGTTCGTCCGTCTCTCTGTATTTCTGTGCATCTTCTCTAGCTATGGCCGTTCGTCCGTCTCTCTGTATTTCTGTGCATCTTCTCTATGGCCGTTTGTCCGTCTCTCTGTATTTCTGTGCATCTTTTTTATGTCCGTTCGTCCGTCTCTCTGTATTTTTGTGCATCTTCTCTATGTCCGTTCGTCTGTCTCTGTATTTCTATCCCTTTATTTTATGTCCGTGCGTTCGTCTTTCTGTAATTCTGTTCACTTAATTTACTGTTCACTTATTTTATGTCCGTCTTTCTGTATTTCTTTCCATCTATTTTATGTCCGTTCGTCCGTCTCTCTGTATTTCTGCCATACTACTTTTATGTCCGTCTGTATTTTTATCGGTCCATTCTTCTTTTCTTTATTCTGTCTGTATTGCTGTTCGACTTTTTATGTCCGTCTGTCCCTTTGTCCGTCCGTTCGTTCAGCTGTCTGTTGTGTTCTGTCACCTATTAACTAACTAATTTTAATTAAATAAAAAAGTTTCATGATTTCGTTTTATGTTTCCCTTATAAACACTTAAAATATATTTATTTTGGTTTTGATTTTATATTTTCTAAAAATTACATGCATTCATATGGGGCTGCATTTTAAAACCGTTACCATGACTTCAAAAATGAAAATATTTAAAAACTAACTTGATATTCGTGTTTCTGGTGGCAAAATTAACCTATAATCATGTATTGCACATGAAAGTTAAAAAAAAAATTTGAGCCAAAAATAATCAAAAGGGTACCCCCTTTGTTGACCCCCCAAAAATCACAATTATTGCCTATAATTGACTAAAAAATAACATGAGAAATTTTTAACAATAACCATCTTGTAGAGGGTAAAAAATGCAACATTTTTGATATAGGTTGTAAAAAATATTGTGGTTTGGATGTCTGTCAGAGTTAAAAACATACAATTTTTGGACCTTTTTCTAGGCCCCTTTTGCTTATGTAAATTGTTGTCTGATTTTATTGTTATGCACATGTTGAGATGTCAAATATAGTCTAGAACAAATTGTTTGCTGGCATCAATTTTCTATCTATATTATCTTTTGAGCTGCTTGGCGATTTATGCGAAACTTGCTAAAAAGGGTTGATTTTTGTAGCAATTTTGAGGCTCCCAGCCACTAACATGCAAATGAAGGAAACAAATTTGCCTCAAATTGATTTCAGCAGATGCTGACGCTTGCAAAATTTGTGCAAATGACATGTTATGCACACCAAAATGTTGGCAATTTTATATTCTACTTGTCTATTTTCTTGCATAGAAGAAAAAAATGTTAAATATTTTTTTGCGTTAAGAAATCAAATTGCTATTGATATTTTTATGCAGTGCGGACCCAATTGAGAGGCCCCTGGGACCCAAATATTGCACTTACGAATTTGTAACATGATTTATACAAAACAGCACTAAATTTTACATAAGACTACTAACTTTTGTAACAATTCTTAAAAAATTGACCGTTTTTCCTATTTAACCCCATGTTATTGGGAGTGGGGCCCAACTTCGGAGACGTAATTTCGAAATTCTTGTGACTTCCAGAGCCAATAACTCAAAAGATTTTCATTCAAATCGAATGTTTTGCATACCAATCGATTTGAAATTTAATTTCCTGTCCAGCTGTGCCTATATCTAATTATTATAATAAATTATCGAATTGTCGTAGGAAGAAAACACATAAAAATTGTGGTGATAAGCCAATTTAGGAAACATTAAGGGCCTCTACAGCCAAAACTTTTTAATTGAGCCCAATATAAATATGATTTTCGAAAAGAGCGTCACTTTTTACACCTACTCTGATGTTTTAATCGACGAGATACGAAAAAAAAATTTTGGGTCCATTTAAAATACATGCTTTTAAATGAAAACTTCAATGGGCCGTAAAAGGCCCAAATATGGCGGTCAGCCGCTAAAAATTTTTTTAGGTCATTTTTGACCAAAAACACACAATCCCTGCAAATTTCAGCTCCAGAGCTCAGAGACGATTCAATACCCTCCCTTGTTAGTGCTAGCAAGACTAAATTATCACTAACCCCCGTAAGCTGCGACGCTAACTAACTAGTTAAACCGTAGTTAAGTTGTTATTTTGATTGTTGCAACAATTAAAAAAAGATAACTAAGGTTTAACTAGAGGTTGCAGCTTACAGCCCTTTAAGCCAATACCAGCTGCACTGGGTATTTAATATCTAGAATCGCAGAGGTTTGATTTTATTTATTTAAAATAATAATAAAGATAAAAACAGAAAGAAAATTAAATAATAATAAAGATGACGAATGATGTTTGACCTTGACCTGTTCTCCAAAGTTGCCTACAATGACCTGACAGTGAGAGAGAGACTTACTTAAAATTAGGGCGCACATCTCTCTCTCTCTCAGTATTATTGTGAGTATGGACCAAAATAACTGTGTGTATGCGGCGCGGTGAAGTGAAGTGCTAGCGGTGCTAGCCATCTATACTACATGTATAGCAGAGTGTATATAGAAAGTGAACACAGAGATCGCTGGCAAGGCTGTGACTCACTTCACCTGCCGTACATGGAGCTCACAGAGGTCACTCTCACTCGCAAATATGCAACTGACCTCCAAGATAACATATGTCACAGGCCATGCTTGCCTGCATTGCAACAACTATTTGAAATATCAACAAAATTAATGATTTAAGACCGAACACAACTTCGGAATTTAATTCATAAATTAAATAGAAGTTTCCACGGTTTCTCTAGGCTGTCATAGTGAATGCCGGGTTGTTTATGTATTCGATTTCCATTGTATATGTCACATACGGTATTGTATATCATTATATAATGTATGAATTATATTGATTATTTGAAATCGACTTTGCAGATATTTATTACTATGCGCGGAAGATAAAAAAAAAAAACTGTACTTCATTATACCATTATATATATATATATATATTCACATTTTTATTTCAATAACAAGAATATTCAGAATTAATTATAATAACATTAAAAAAATTACATTTAAGGGTTGTATATAGATGGCTTGTATTTCAAAATTTAAAAAGAAAACCATACGAAATGATAGATAGAGAAATGATACCATTTGAAAGTTAACAGTAACAGCAACCTATGATAAAATTGTCATAACTCTTGACCATCAGATAAGAGAGAAAATAATTATTGAAATTAACATGGGCTCTTATGGGACTAACGCTTCAAAAAAAAAAAAAAAAAAAAAAAAAAAAAAAATCATATTTTAAAATCTAGCATGGTGACCCCACATTTTTTTTTTTACATTTTTGAAGATACCATATTCAAATGTATCACTGTGCAAAATTTCAGCTTTTTCTTTCTTTACAATTTTTTAGTCAAATCCCGCAATATCTGATTCCCCGCTAGGTCTAAATGAAATGAAAGCAGCTAGGCCAAATTATATCACTGTGAAAATCTGACATCAGTACTTAGAAATATCAATAATCATACTTTGATTAAAAATACGTCATTTTTTTTTTTAAATAAAAATTATTTCTGCAGTATTGGGGTATGTAGACGATTTTGATCCCAGCCCTAAAATCGATAAAATTGCTTTACTTATGTATATAACACACACTCAAATTTGTAACATTACATTGACTAAATTGATATTATTATCTGGTGTTTGTCATTAGTCTCATTACATATTATAGACGAGACTTGACAAAATTATTGTCATATATCTACATATTGATTTAATGTAAATGATGACTAGACCAAGGCTGTTGTTGTAGCTTTGTATTGTTGCTAACAACTGTCCGAGTCAATAAAGTGGATTGTTTCTTATATAACACATGGCCTGAATTCAAATATACTAGCAGACGTATAAATAATAAAATCCACTGAATCAATACAGGTAGAGATGTTACTTGTAAGATAGCCAGGGTGTATGATTGGACTGGATGACGACTGATCTCAAGTCAATATTTATCAAAATGACGTCACACTTTATCAACTGGCTGTGGATATTTAAATAACACGTAAAAGTGGTTACTGTCATCAATCATCACAGATTACCTACTTTTGCTGTGAACCTGCCACAATACAATTTGTTTGAGAGATTGTCAAGAACTTTATGCGACAAAGTTTACTTGTGGGTGTGTACTGTGTACTGTGTATATGTTATTATTGTAATGCACTCACATCTTATGTTATACATATTGCGACGTTACATTAAATGTTAATTACACGCTAACGACACATAATTACTTGCGTACCATACACACAACATATGACACGATAGTAACAATATATAGACCGCTTGCACTCATATTTAAGAGCCGCCATTTTGTTGGTCAGGAATACATAGGCCAGCATAGGAAAAACGTCATTTTTATTTTTTTAATAGCAAAAGAAGCTTCAAACCTCAATCAAAGCCTTATTTCTAGCTCCTAATAAGCTCGAAGGATATGAGAAAAATTTGTTGAGTTGAAATAAACAATTTTTTATGTGAAAAATTAGGAAAAACGAAGTTTCCCCTATGCTGGACAATGCATTAGTCACCACAAACATGGCGACAAAGCGCAAGGATGTGCAAGGGGTCTATATATATATATATATATATATATATATATATATATATATATATACATACATACATGTCATGACGCTATAAATCCCTTTCGGGGTAAACCAACAACACAGATGTTTTATCCTGACCCATATATATATATATATATATATATATATATATATATATATATATATATATATATATATATACATATATATATATATATATATATATATATATATATATATATACATATATATATATACATATAGTATAATGTTAAATTAAAATACGCAAATCAAGTTGGGAAAATCTTTGATCACAAATCACAATTTAAGTCTATTTAAATAAATTTCCTCATAAATCGCGGCAAGTGTAGCAAATTTTCTCCCTCCGAGAATTAGTTTATTTTGCAACAAAGTAGTTATGCATTATTTTTTGTCATGTTGTGTTCTCGTGCTACGACTATACCGAAGTCCCGTCAAGACATTATCTTATCGACGTGTACAAAGAAAACCACGCACTAAATGCACAGCCCGGCAATCTACCTAGATAAACCGTGGCAACATCTAGGCAGGCCGGACGGTGCAATCACATAATTCATGCACCTGCCGAATGCTGTGCGTCGTCATGTAAACACGGCTCGTGCCTCGTGCAACGTGTTGTGTTCTCTCTCACACGTGACTTACGCACCCAGCAGTGGCTTGAACCTGTGCTCGGGGAGGAGAACATTATATTAAGTCTGCTGCCTTCACCACTTAGCCATGATCGGAAAATTGGTTATATTTAAAGTTGCTTGTGTAAGACCTATTGCAAGGCGTAGAAAGTCCAATTATTGCAAAGCTGAAATGTCCTGTGAATGATTGTAACGAGGCCAACACAAAGTTCAACCGAGTTCATGTTAGAACACCCCAGAAAATTCTACGCTTTTCTCTTCATTGATGAATCACCCCTCCTTGTTATGCCTTGCTTCTGGTGACGTCACGACTGACTTAACCCTGCAAGTTATACTGCAATGTTGTGCAAGCATGTATTACATAAAATCGGGTTAAATTGAAAAACATGAGTTTTCCAGCTTGTAATTGAGGTCACAATTATGAGATTGAGCATCTTCTTATAGCTGTAGCCCCTTTCAAATGCGGCCTTTTAAAAGGTACCTTGTAGTAACTAATAACCTGAAAAAACTACCCTATATTTTGCTATCGCAAGTAAAATAGAAGAGAAAACTTCTGACGTGATTTATATCTGCGTACAACTCGGAACATTTCTAACTTTGCAAACTAAACTGTCTGTAAGCAATAGTAACGCATAGCCATACAGTCACGTGGTATTTTAGCTTTGTTGTTGTTGCAACCTACAAAAACTACCCTGCTGAGAGCAGTAAAACAAAGAGTTTGAGCGAGAGAGACTATAAAAATGTAAATTATGGATGAATAACTAGACATAGGTACTATATATTACTAATTTGTAGTTAGTTTTTTCTTTAGCAATAGTAATCCACATTGTGTATACCTAATTAAAAAGTTATCTTACCTGTTTGAGTGATACTTTGGCTGTGTATCTGAGGTCACTGCCTTCTCTCTTGAAATGTGGATGTGGCTTGTCACGAATGATGAAGACAATATCTGCAGGAATCTTGTGTGTCCCCTGATCTCCCTCTTTCTGGAAAGTAATCTTGGTGCCTGCCTTCCAGCCAGGCTTCACGTTGATGGTCAACACTTTGTCTTCCTTGCGAGCAGTTCCATCAGGCTGCAAGACACGTCTAGAGATCTTCATTTTCTTAGTACAACCACGCGCAATCTCATCCAGTGACACGTACAGGTCATGCTCTACAGGAGGGTCCTGGTGCTTGTCCTTGCCCATACCTCTCTGAGGAGAGCCATGGAAGTTGAATGAATGTGATCTGAAGGCGCCCCCAGGACCACCTGGACGTCCACCTCCAAGTCCCAGACTGACAAATGGATCATCTACGTCCATATCGTCATCCCCTCCTGTAGAGAAAAACATGCGGTTGCCACCCCCAGGGTTATCAAAGAAAGCATTGAACGGACTTGCCGAGCCAAAGAACTGTGCGAATGTGGCACGAGGGTCACCGTGGAACTGATATGAGAAGTTTCCTCCGTTCTGTCCCATGCTACTGCCACCCCCACCCCCGCCCCCTGGCACTCCTCCCTTCAAGCCTTCCTCTCCATACTGGTCGTAGATATCTCTCTTCTTTTTGTCACTCAGCACTTCATATGCTTCTGCCACTTCTTTAAACCTCTCCTCTGCCCCTGCAGCCTTGTTTTTGTCAGGGTGATATTTAAGGGCAAGTTTACGATATGCCTTTTTGATCTCGTCATCTGTTGAGCCTTTGGCGATGCCTAAGATCTTGTAATAGTCTTTACCCATGGTGGTGCTGTACCAGAAAACAGAGAGAAAACATCCAGTTAGAACATGTCATAAAAATTATTTATATTTATTATCCTATATAATTATATACTGTATATATATATATTTATAGGACCAAAACTCTCTCAATTTATTTATTGAGACCGTCAGTAAAAAAAAAAAAAAAAAAAAAAAGGGAAAAAAAAAATGCAGATATAAATTGTACTTAAGGGGGTAGGTGACCAACTGATATCTCGCAAACTAGGACGGTTGCGAATAATAATAATAACACAAAGTAAAGAAAAAGTGTTATTTAAAAATTTAGCTATGTCAAACATGTGAAAACACGATCAAATATTAAAGTTATTACACTTTAAAGATAACATGTAAACGTGAAAATTAAAATTTGAGCGGGAAATTTTAGTCAAATTAGCAACTTTTTTACAATTAAAAATATCATTAAAAATTTTTTTGGTATAAAAAAAATCTTTTTTAAATTTACTTGATTTTATTTGAAAATTATAGCTTCATTTATTTTTATTTATTGTTTTATTGGAATTAAATCATGTACAAAAATTATTGGGAAAATATAGTTCTTCTTTTAGCGATTTCCGGTCCAAGTCGGTCCCCCACCGCCTTAATGTCTGTGTTGTTATCAAAGTTCACTCGCCTCTTCTCACATATTTAATTCACGCCCCCTGAATTTCAAATTATAAACACAACACCCGCAAACTGCTATTGACATTGCACACACAAACCGTGATATAAACTTTCATTGCATTGTCTTACCCAAGGTAAATAGATGGATTAGGTATACCAAAGAGAATATCGTTATTCAATTTTATGTTGCTTTTTGATTTATTTTACTGGAAGTTATATTTTGATGCCCATTTGATCAATGCAATTCTGACCTGCAATACACGGCTCCAGCTGACCAGTACTTTTCAAAGGGAATTCTCTTTAGATTACATGAGTTATCTACTTACATTACCCTTACCCAGTAAACAAAAATAAAAATAAAAGATAATTTATAGTGAAAATAATAATAAAATAAAGGCTTGTCTGCATAATTATAAACCTGCATGAAAAGTGACCATAGGAAAGATCTGAGAATAGGAAAGATCTGAGAATAGGAAATTAGGGTCAACCGGGGTGAAATTGAAACTCCAATCATGTGCAAGCTTTCACTTTTCCCTATCTCAAAGAGTACTTTGAAAGTGAGTCTGTGGTGGGCTTTCAATTTCATCCCGTTTGACTGTACCTCACTAAACACTTTGACTTTGCAGCAGGGAGAAAAATGTAGTAACAATAGTTACTGCATTACAAAACAATACTACAGGAACAGCCGAGTACTAAGAGGAAGAAAGATAGGCGTTGTGCAATGTATTCTGTACAAAAAGGCAATAGGGGATGGGGGGAATTGAACAAGAAAATCACAAAATCAAACTACATATAGCTAGAAAGGATCATGAATTTAAGATACATACAAGTGATGGGAACAAGTACGGATGTGGGAAAGTGTCCGTTCCTAAGTATGTATGTATATAGAACTGCCCATGATTGGAATAGGCTTGATGGAGATGTTGTTAAAATAATAAGCAGAAAGTTGTTTAGAAATAAATTAGGAGAATTACTAATATAAATTTTACTATATTTTGTTTAAAGGATAAGCGAGCCACCGTACTTAACAGTACATTTGCCGCTATAGATAGACATTTATTATTATTATTACATACATGGGCCTATGTATGTATATGTAATTTATAAACATGACATTGATATAAATAATTCTCAAATATTTGTACGTTTACCATATATACGCAATGAGACGAGAAATTTAAGACGACGACTACTGGTATGTATAAATACATAATAATGCATATAATTGAATGCCCTGATTGCAATACAATACGCATACATACAATACATATTACCGTTATCATACCAGTATGTACATATACATACATATCAAATCAATGCGTGCATGCATACAATGCATTTATACATACCCTCCCCCCTTTTTGAAAACTGCATGTTTGTATTTTCTTCTCGAGTGCATAAATTAAATTTAAAAAAATTGACATTGGTGCATACATACATAGAATCCTGCTAAAGTTATAAATAATTATGACATATGTATATATTTTTTTCTAAATAGTGTGGGACGAATACGTTGCGAGAATGTATGAATTTGAACTCTGACGAAGGCTCTATACATACATACATACAAGCAACGAATCACTTTCTATAAATAGTTTACATTTTATGTGTATTTTTGTATCATATAACTTTTAGTTTCAAATCGTGATATGTACTTACTTTTTCAATTATTATCAGTTTATTTTTGAGCTATTAATTAAATAGCCAACTGTATGAAAATAAGTCCAAAATACTATTTTACAGAAATTCTGCTGCCACGATCACACAATCACACATGCAACGTTTACAACTCAGCTAACTTCGAAAGACTAAAAAATTTTCAGCCTGGCGCGCGTGATATATGCAACCCACGCATTCGAGAACGTTCGGGAAATTTCTAGAATGTGTAATGCCAACTGCAGCTTAAGTTCTTAGTTTTAGTAACTTAAAAGCATGATTAATTTTATTAGAATTAATCATTTGTATCATACAGTAAATTTGAATTTAGTACAAAAATTAAAAAAATAATACTTTCACATTATATATTTATCTTTTCTGTATGAAATTTTGTATTTTACTTTTTAAAGAATATTTATGTAGGTTGGTATTACTGAAATTTAGAGACCCTTAACAGAGAAGAGACAACCTCACGATCTAGGCTAGCCTGCATTACACCAAGTGTAATGCGGTGCAGCATATCTTCCAGGATACAGACCTCTGACGTCATTATTATGACGTTAAATTGCCTCTAACCAATCATATTTGAAAGTTCGCTGGGTGGCCAATCAGAATGCTGGAAAGTTTGGGTACTTTTTGCGGGCTCTTTAAAATCCAATGTGTTTGTAACTTTGTTGCTTATTTTCCGGCATATTTAAGTGAGTTGGTCAATTAAATTGCCACAAAAAAATATTTTAAGATATTAAAATTATATTATATATAATATTAAGTATGGGCATACATTATAAGTGTTCGTTAAAAATAAAATAAAGAGTCGTTCCATGAACTCGCATCTCAGGGTTGCTTAGAATTTCTTATTTATTTGTTTTTTTTCGGTCAATAGGTAACAACAGTAATTTTTAGGGGCAACTGCAATTGCTAATTCTCCTATTTGTTTCATAAAATTTGTTTAACATCAATTAAAATCGACTAAAAAAATGCATTTTGCTGTGCGGCATTTAGATTCGAAGCATCAGCTGTCATGGAGGGGGCGGGGATGAAGAAGCAAAAGAAAAAAATGGCTTACAGGGTGACACCTTTACTTGTTGCTGTTGCTGCTTGCTGCTGCCAAATATAAAACGTCGTAACTGGTCGTAACAATACATAAAAGTAACGATGTTTACCATCACTCTGCAATAAAGTCAAATGCAAGCTTAAATCGTCGTTTATTTGGAAGTGAATCAATCGAGGCTTGGCGTGGGATGAATGGTATGTATCATAGGTAATATTATGTTATTACAAATTATGTATGTGTGTGTGTTACATATAAAGTATACATTTATACACACACGCATATCATACCTACATATCATATTACACGCTGTGTTTGCGCAAGTGCTAAAACATGAAGTGCAGGCAAGTAATATGTAATGCCGTGTGTTCACATTGACCTTTTTCTAATTGAGCTCCATAAAAATCTAATGCATGTTGTTTTAATCAAGTGGTTAACAACTCAAATTACGAAAAGCTAAATGTGAACACAGCATGAGACTTGTATGTATATGTACGTCTTCAGTATGTATACGATACGCCTCTTGTGTTTTAATAATGTCAATATTGCTGTATGCACATAATAATATGTACAGTATAATATGCATGCATACATACATACATAATATATTGTATAATATAGTTTTGTAACAAAATCTGTCATTGTTTCATCTTTCAGTTCAAAAAAGATACAGTACGAATGCACCGGCATGCGTGTGGATCATGCAGGACCATGCAGGTTCACTACACAAGTGTCGTATGAAGCCGCAAGGAATTAAAAGTATCATATTATACAAATGTAGGTACGTATATAGTGTTATTTAAGTTGCTTCTTGTCTCTGTATTGGTACATATCACCTCTTGTTTGGTTGAAGTGCTTCCTTTGAATGCTTCATTAAGTCAGTGCCCCTATAAAAGTTTATTGTTTGATCCATGAAGTTTATTGTACCGTATCGATGAAATGTTAAAAAAGGTACATGTACGCATATATTAAAAAATAAATATTTGACCTTTGCATAGTAACAAGAGGACAAAGTTACATTGTTTTACAAGAATGATGAAGAAATTGCGATTTTTAGACTACGCATTTCTTGATCTCTGTTATACTGTTACCTCTCAATAACTAACATATTTACTGTATTTATATATGTATAAATCAGAAGAATACATATCAGTTCTTCCGAATAGAAATGTCGTAGTAGAGTTTTTTTGCCATGCGACTATGAGCTCTATGAAAAGAACGGGTAAGATTCAAGGTCGCATCACAAAAAAAAAAAAACTACAACTACATTTCTATCCGGAAGACTTGATATACAATAGTATATTATGCTATGCAAATTTGTGCTCATAACAATTGTATAACAAACCATTTACAATCTCATTTCTAACTACCTGTACTGCAGCTTAAAAATTAATGGGACATCTGAATTATTATATGTGATATTGTGTATGTTTCAGTGTTGTCATAGTCAAGGGAGGAGGACATTATGCAACCAGCAGGTGACAAGTTGTGGGCAAAGCATCATATAGGGGTCACTTCACAGTATCAACCGCACAGTATGTGTCGCTCAAGGACAGACCCTAGTATGTAAGTCTAGCAAAAAAAAAAAAAAAAAAAAAAAAAAAAGTGACTTTTAATATTTAAGTCTACTACTTCCAGATTTTTTACCCTTTAAGAATATTATATGAATTTATTATTATTGTTGCTGTTCTTTCAGGTGATTACGTCAACTATAAAGAGGAAAAATTAGGTATCAACAGCAGTTGAATTAGAGAAAGGTAATACACTTTATTTGGCCAGAAAAATCAACATATCCAGTAATTTAGAAGGGAATGCAAGACTGATATTGAAGTTTTATAATACAATAGTTGGTGATATGTGATTCTGTAATGATGCAAACAAACCTTTCGTCATAATTGTGTTAGAAAAATGTTTAAAAAAAGTTTTAATCTACAAAATTGTAAATAAATTTAATGTTATATTGTTACCAAAATAATAATAATAAAAAGAAGAAGAAGGAAGAGTACTCTTACATGATGAAGTCTGTAACTAAGTGAAGATATTGATTGCTCGGGTAAAATGACTATTTATATAGATTAAGGCGGCAGGGGAGCGTAGATGGCAGCACAGTATTTTAAGATAGGAAAATATCATCTGTTATCCAATATGGCCTCCTTTTTCTTACGGAAGTTTTCTTTGTGCTGCCATCTACGGTCTCCTACCTCCTTAAGACATTTAATTGCCAGCAAAGCCATCATTATGATGACACTCAAATGGTGGAAAGGCCCAAACTGTACAGACAGGCATGTTATTACCCGTTATGCGGTGCATGGTTTCCACCATGTAATTTGTCAGATTAAGGAATATCACGAGTGTAATGATAAATGTGTATGTATGTTATGTGGTGGCCTATGTACTAGGTACCACTTAATTCAGTGTCCATCTCGGACCGTATCATTAAGTCAATATTCAAAAAATGTAGACTTGTAGAATGAAATGTAAATATATATGTATAAGTACACCATTGGTGTTTAATAAATGAAATAAATAAAAGTAATTTGAATCAGAGTGGCATTGTCCGAAAAACAGCTTTAGCAATGTAAGTTTTGTGTTAACTGTGCCATCAAATATCTTCATGTAGCTACGTACTTCTTTGTGGTAAGGCTTGTGGGTTTGGATTTTTTTTCCTTTCAAAATGTATACACATTATAGTAAAATGTTCTACTGATTTTAAATTGTTTGTGTTTGTTTGTGGTGTATGTGTTTGTTTAAAGTTTAAACGTTTATTTTATACAATAAATATTATACAATTATTTTGTATTGTTCTTTTATTTTAATGCATATATACATATTATGATGTCTTTCGTTACGTAATCTATGCTTCTAATACTTATCTATTACATAATTGTTAGACACGTCAATTGCAAGGGTCATATTAAAGACATAGAACACCTTGAACAAAAAATTTGCCTAATATCCTAAAATACCCAAATATCATGTTTAATTTGGCCAGAATCATTGATTTCTAATTTATTTTCCATTTACAAAATGTCAGTTGCGGGTTTACTACGTCACAGCTCGCCTGTTTCCGCGCGCGTGGACCAGGTGAGCTGTGACGTAGTAAACCCGCAACTGACATTTTGTAAATGGAAAATAAATTAGAAATCAATGACTACGGCCAAAATAATGTTGATATTTGGGTATGTTAGGATATTAGGCAAGTTTTTTTGTTCAAGGTGTTCTAAGCCTTTAAGATGTCAAAGAGCACCAATAAAATGAACAAAGTGTACGATCAAAATCTAAGCAAAATTTTACTCCATCTGACAATTAAGCCTCCCCCACATATGCCAGTTTTTTAAAAATGATTAATGACTATTATGCAAATAGGTTATTTTTAAGTACAGTTATGCTTTAGAAAATCAACATTAATGAGGAGCTGTTAAAATTTCTGGTGTTAATTTGGAGTGAACTATGTGCACAGTTTTTACCTTCTTCCATAAACATATCTTGTGTATATAATTTCAATTTGTGACATTATTATTGTAATAATTCATATTATTATACTTTATTATTTAGGTATAATATAGGAATTTATGAAATTTATCTGTACATACAATGCTGTGTACAAATAATAATATGCGAGCTGTGTATTATTCCATTTGTATAAAACTATTATTATTTAAACTATCAACTTTTGTATGTGGGTATATAATGAAAAAAACAGAAAATAACAATTAATAAAGAATGGTTTTTATTATATCATTAATTATTTTTGTTCAGAGAAAGACCCATATGGTTTTAAACAGTATACCTTTTTAAAATAAGACAAATAAATCGCCACCCTCAAAAGTCAAAATAATATTTAAATAGGAGGGAAAAATAAACAAAAGAATGCCTAAATTAATTTCTCAAAACAGCACATGACAATTTTATGAAAATATTTTAGGATTGTGGTGCTCGGTGGTGCTATTAATTATAATCAAATGTACATGAATTTAATTATAGTGCTTTTCATTTGTAAATATTATTATTTGAAATAACTGCAATGGAAATGGAATAAAATTTTCTGTAAGGTAGGTTATATTAAAAAAAAGATATATAAATAAAGCTATATATATATATATATATTTGCAAAGTATATATACAAGAAATTTGGCAGTACCTGATTTCCCGTCTCGCTTAATGTAAAATTAAAGTTTATATAATTTCAATTTTCTTTTGCTACACTTTGAATTTAACACTTTTGTATAAGTACAAAAGCTTTCGGGTTTATGTTCATGTATATATAATATATATATACACACACACACACACACACACACACATTTATATATATATATATATATATATATATATATATATATATATATATATATATATATATATATATATAAAGAGAGAGAGAGAGAGAGAGAGCACAGAAATATGTTTTTCAACTATTTGTGTTTCAAGTGCTATTTTAATTATTTAACCAGATCTCCATCGATCCATTAAATCAACTATTTTCATATTTTTTCCATGATTTGTTGAACATGTGTACATTTTTAAGGAAATTTGAAAAAAAAGTTCAAAATTTTTTTTGAAAGAATGAAAAAAAAAAAATTTTAAATTTTTGTTTGCTTTAAACTTTTTTTATTAATTTCCTTAGAAATGTACACGTTTCCAACAAATCATGAAAAAAATATGAAAATAGTTGACGAAGGTGAAAAATGTTGAAATTGATTTATTTCATGAAAATATATAAAATAAAAATCAACTATTAACTCAACTATTTCTTAAAAATCACCTATTTTACCACCTTTTGCAAAAAACAACAAAAAAACAACAACTATAGTTAACTATTTTGGGAAAAAAACACCTATTTCTGCTCTCTTTCTTTCTCTCTCTCTCTCTCTCTCTCTCTCTCTCTCTCTCTCTCTCTCTCTCTCTCTCTCTCTCTCTCTCTCTCTCTCTCTCTCTCTCTCTCTCTCTCTCTCTCTCTATATATATATATATATATATATATATATATATATATATATATAAAATTTATATGTTAATAATATCGTATATAATTTTATAGTGCAGTTAAAATATTGCAATAACAATTGGTTTCATTTTAGGTATTTCTAAATATGCCATCTCCTTGCTGTGTATGCTTGAAGGCTACCAAAAAGGGAACGTGGTTATCTACATTCCCTCTGCAAAATGAGGCACTACTGGATAAATGGTTACAAGCATTGCAACAATGTATTGATAAACCCATTAATGAAAATAGTCGCATTTGTGAGGTATAAATTTTAAATTTTTTTTTTCATTTATATATAATATCATAAGCATAATATACCAAGAGAGATGCATAATTTTTATTTTCAAAACTAAATTGTGATATATGGTTCAAAAATAAATAACAATGGTTACGTTGCAGAATTGATTCTAATATTGATACCCAAAAATATCATTAATATGATTACAATTCAGTTATATGATTTTGCAATAATATATATGTTATTCATATATATAATTGTATATAGTTTACAGCCAAGAACAAAAAAAGGTTGTGAAAATAGCATTGTACATTAGACTTGAATAAAAAAGCACTTTTTTTATATATATAGGTATATTATTATTTTTTTTCCTTATTAACATTTAATGACGATCAAATTATAAATATTGAAAAAAGATACATGGGCCAAAAATATATGTATTTATTATAAAAACATCAAAAAATTTATATATATATATATTGTATTATGTATATAGTCTATATTTACTATATATTATAATTGTGCTCGCATAGAAACCTGAAATTGACCAACACTAGGTATTTTTGCTCATTTTGGCTGTTGGCTAATTGCTTTTTAGCATAACCCGTACTGATAGTTTTTTGTTTTTTTTTCCATGTTTTTTTGATTGTGACCAAAACTAGTTTTGCTGAAAATGAAAACTCCAAAACTAGACAGAAATATTTAAACAAAGTTTTGCATTTAGTGAAATATATAAAGGCTCAAAAGTAGTAGTGCGAAAAATTTTAGTGACAAAAGACGAAATGAGCAAAAAATACACGGTAGTCAATTTTTGGTTTTGATATATGCTAGATATATAAATTTTGTACATATACTTAATAGTTTTCTTCAGCTTTATTAGATATCTTAAAGACTTTAGAAACATCCTTATCACAGGTTCGACCTCCTGTGTTATGGCACACTGATGCTGATGCGGGAGAACCAATAGTGATAAAAATATTGAGGGGTCACACCTAATTATTATCTGAGTTGCAGAGGCCTTGACAGCTATTGAGTGCTCACCTACTATAGCAATCCCAGGTGATCTCCAGCTTTCTCAATGGCTTGTGTCCATCGTTTTGAACCTATTTTTGACTTATATGTATCACATTTATGTTTAATATTTGAATTTATTAAAGGCTATAAAATCAAAATAAAATTCAGGGTGGAATAGCATAATTGTGTACAATATATATAATAATATATTTATTATTGATTAACAAGATGGCTAAAAGGCTAATTGTTATTTAAATGTACAGGGTGTCTATAAAGTCCTTGAGGGTGTTTAGGCGTTATAAAAGACATAAGACTTAGCATATAAAATAAACTTTTATTACATCAAATTAAAGCTTAGATTTTTACAATTTTGAAGAGATAAACGGTTTTAAAATCAAATAATTATTAACTTTTTTACAGGAAAAAAAGCAAAAAGTTAGGTTTTGTTAAAAAAAAAAATTTGCCTTTTTCTTTTTTCTTTTTCTTTTTTTTTTTTTTCTTTTTTTTTTTTTCTTTTCTTTTTTTTTTTTTTTGAAACCTTAAAATATGGTATCTTTACGTGGGCATGGTTTGTTGCACGAAAGACGTCCAGATGAACCCCTGGCTTGCGCCACACATTATGGAACATTTTCGGTGTGATGGACTGGATGGCAGTGGTGATATCCTCTGCTTCAGCTTTAGCACGTAGCACGTCAGTCACTGGTGTTTTTGAAATTGTACTCCTTGACGTATCCCCTGCTTAGGAATAAAATCTGAGGGAGGGGGGGGGGGGGGGGGGGCTGAGGTTAGGTGATATTGCGGCCCATGCCATAGGTCCATCTCGAAAAAGCCAGTTTGCTGGAATAGTGGGGTCATGATCACATCTTCGAACAAAAACAGTGATCCACCACATTGGGCACATAATGTCAGAGACACGCTGAATAAAAAAATTCCAGGTAGATGGCTTTGTCGAGATGGACCTATGGCATGGGCCGCAATTTCACCTAACCTCAGCCCCCCCCCCCCCCCCTTCCCTCAGATTTTTTTCCTCTGGGGCTATGTCAAGGATTACGATTTCAAAAACACCGCAGGGTCACTATAACATGCTAGCTACGTGCTAAAGCTGAAGCAGAGGATATCACCGCCGCCATCGATCCAGACACACCGAAAATGCTCCATAATGTGTGACGCAAGCTAGGGGTTCATCTGTAAGTCTGTCGTGCAACAAACCAGTCCCACGTACAGATACCATATTGCAAGGTTTCAAAAAAAAAAAAAAAAAAAAAAAAAAAATCGTAAAACAGATGTTTTTTTTTTTTTGACAATACCTAACTTTTTGCTTTTTCTCCTGTAAAAGAGTTAATAAATATTTCTTTTTAAAATCGTTTAGTTTTTCAAAATTGTAAAAATCTAAGCTTTAATTTGATGTATAAAAAGCTTATTTTATGTTAAGCCTTATGTCTTTTATTAACACACCCTCAAGGACTTTAGACACCCTGTATGTTCAAATATTCATGGATATATTGCTATAATTTTTTATTTTAAAAGTTATATTCAGATGGCTTAATTATTAAATTAATATCTCAAATGTTAATAGCAAACTTACAAAACTTAGTAATGCATGACATTTAAAATAAGTTTGACATTAACAGCTATATATATCTATGCAAAAATTTAAGCTGGCCATGGAAAATAATAATTGAAATTAACGTGGGCTCTACTTAAGATATTAAAAAATTTTAAAATTGTAATTTAAAAACTAGCATGGCGGACTCCTTAAATTTTTTTACATTTTAGAAGATACATAATTTTATAATGTTAAACTACATAATACTGCATATCAAGTCTTCCGGATAGAAATGTCGTTAGTAGAGTTTTTTTTGTGATGCGACCTTGAATCTTACCTGTTCTTTTCATAGCGAGCTCATAGTCGCATGTCAAAAAAACTCTACAACGACATTTCTATCCGGATCGAAGAACTGATATGCAAAATGTCATATTTTTCTTTCGCCGCAACTTTTTAGTCAAATCCCTGCTGAGTACCTCATTTCCCACCTTAAAGAAATAAAATAGAGAAAAACATAAGCATTTATATTTTAGCCTATATCACAAAACACTTGATGGAACTTATATAAATAGCTTTAGTTTGTCTCAAAACCCAACTGTCTCCATAGAAGTAATCAGAAATTTCGAATTTATGTAACCTGCACAACATTTTCATATTTTTTTTAATGTCTATGACGTCGTAAACATGAATATAATTACTTAAAACTGCATAAAATACTTTACAGTATTCTCATGCTTTCGATCATGGGGCTACATTAACATATACTGGTAAATATTGTCAACAGTTTTGAATATCCCATTTCGTGGTTTTATTCATTAAAAACTTAAAAAGCTTATTTCATGTGGTCTGTGCTTAAAATGGATAAAAATTCATTGTATAATAAACCTATTTAGTAATTGTGTTAATCGTTAAAATAAATATT
Organism: Ecdyonurus torrentis; assembly: GCA_949318235.1. NCBI lineage: Eukaryota > Metazoa > Arthropoda > Insecta > Ephemeroptera > Heptageniidae > Ecdyonurus > Ecdyonurus torrentis. The sequence goes on from OX439130.1 coordinate 51,179,074, forward strand.
TTTATTTGAGTTATGCTCTCCTATCCACAATTTTATGTTATATATGTTTTATGCAAGTATTATATATAGCCTTCATTAATAACTAATTAAGTATAACTTAGTTATATACTTATTAATTTATAAGTCAACGTTAAATGCCAGGCACACAACGATGGATACAAATCATTGAGGAAACTGCTATATCACCTGGGCCTGCTTTAGGGGGGAGCATTTGAGAGCTGTCGGGGCCTCTATTCAACTAGCTCAGCCACCAATAAATTTGACCCCTCAATGTTTATTTTTTTTTTTTCACTCTCAGGTTCTCCCCATTAGCATCAAAACCAAGGAGGTTAAGCTTTTGATATCTGTATATATTTATTTCATACAATAATTTGAAATTATATTTTTTATATATAGACATATCATAACAACATGCATTTTCTAAACTTTCAGAAACATTTCATGAAACATGACTTTCTCATCAATCCTTTAAGTGGCAGAAAGCGATTGAAATCACATGCAGTTCCATCACAGAATTTGCAAAAAATTCAAAAGGAAAATCATCCAATCTTAGTGATAAAACCTTGTAGGAAACGAGCTTTTCAGTTGGCTACAAATATTGAAACAGTACCTACAGTTTTTGAAGGCCACTGTAATCAGCAATTACCAACTGCAAAACAAATTCCACTGAATGACATACAACATCCTTGCATACAAGTACAGGCTGCAGTTTGTCAAAAAGAGAATCATACACTGTTACATTTTGGAGGACCTCCAAAAAAGAAAAGAAAGGTGAATCATAAAAATTCTCTACAGGAAAATAATGTTAATGCAGTTGAAACTAATATTGCTAGAAAAAGAAAAGAAATAATAACAAGAAAGTCATGTGAAACAGCGTCCCCTACTAAAAGCAGGAGCAATAACAAATCTCCTACTAAGAAACAAAAAGTAACTCATTGTAAATCATTACCACAGAAACAGAAGTCACCTCCAATCCAAGAGCAAACATCATCAAATAGCATTACAGAACTAGATAATGAAACTGCAATGTCCCCTAGTAAAAAGAGTAATAGCAAATCTCCTACTAAGAAACAAAAAGTAACTCATTGTAAATCATCACCACAGAAACAGAAGTCACCTCCAATCCAAGAGCAAACATCATCAAATAGCATTACAGAACTAGATAATGAAACTGCAATGTCTCCTACTAAAAAGAGTAATAGCAAATCTCCTACTAAGAAACAAAAAGTAACTCATTGTAAATCATCACCACAGAAACAGAAGTCACCTCCAATCCAAGAGCAAACATCATCAAATAGCATTACAGAACTAGATAATGAAACTGCAATGTCCCCTAGTAAAAAGAGTAATAGCAAATCTCCTACTAAGAAACAAAAAGTAACTCATTGTAAATCATCACCACAGAAACAGAAGTCACCTCCAATCCAAGAGCAAACATCATCAAATAGCATTACAGAACTAGATAATGAAACTGCAATGTCTCCTACTAAAAAGAGTAATAGCAAATCTCCTACTAAGAAACAAAAAGTAACTCATTGTAAATCATCACCACAGAAACAGAAGTCACCTCCAATCCAAGAGCAAACATCATCAAATAGCATTACAGAACTAGATAATGAAACTACAATGTCTCCTACTAAAAACAGCAATAGCAAATCTCCTACTAAGAAACAAAAAGTAACTCATTGTAAATCATCACCACAGAAACAGAAGTCAACATTTACATCTAAAGCACAAGCTCCTTATTTTAATAATAATAATACTGATGAAGAATTAGAATCCTTACTTACATTCATATCTACACAAGAAAATGAAGACAAATCTCTTAATAACAATATTCCCAATAAAAAATCAGAAACCTGTACTACAGCTGACAAGGAGAATAATACAAATACAGTGACATCTAAAATAAGCGTTAATAATTTACGAGAAAAAATTAAGTATATGCATCAGAAAAAATTGCAATGTGATATTTTAAAAAAGAAAATGAACAACAATTTTCAATCCAGTATTTTTAAAAAAAACAAAACATACTCATCTAGTTATATGAAGCATGTATTGCAAATAAATTTATCCCTGAAATGCAAACTGAAAGAAACAAAAGAAGAAAGTATGTGCTACAAGAATATTCTTAAAAAAGTATTTAATGATGACCAACAAAATTATTTGCTCACTGGAGATTCTAAAGGTGTTGAATGGAGTGCCGAAACAATGAGCGATGCTTTACAGATACGCTTCAGCTGTGGCACTACAGGCTACAATCATTTATTAAAAAAAGGACTGCCATACCCTTCTGTCCGCACCTTACAAAGGCGGGTGGAGCACATTAAATTTAGACCTGGCATTCTTTTAGATGTTTTTGAAATGATGAAAAATAAAGTGGAAGCAATGGAAGATCAAGATTTAGACTGTAACTTAGTTATCGATGAAGTATCTATACGATCAGGCTTGCATTATGATGAAAGTACTAAAGAAATAATTGGCAAAGTAACCATACCAGAACATGACCAAGAAGCTACGGCTTCTAAAGCTGTAGTGTTCTTATTAGCTGGAATAAGACAGAGGTGGAAGCAGGTAGTAGCCTACCATTATACACCTGCAGCAGTAAATGGAAACTGCTTGAAAAAAATTGTTATAGATATAGTTGAAATTGCAGAATCCATAGGCTTAAAAGTACACAATGTCACATCAGACATGGATGGAAGCAATCAGAGATTGTGGTCCGCATTTGGTATTGTATGTGGAAAATACTCAGTCACCAATTTCAAAGTACCACACCCAGTGGATAAAAATAGATTTCTTTCGTTCATGCCCGACCCAGTCCATGTTTATAAGAACATTAGACATTCGTTAGAAAGCAATAAAATCATAGAAATTAGCAAAGAAACACAAGAAAAATATAATCTGCCTAGCAATGTAATCAAGTATGATCACTTTCAGAAATTGCTTGATGTAGAAATAGAAAATGATTTAAAAATGGCACCTGATTTCGAAGCACAAAGTTTAAATCCAAACACCTGGCAGAAGATGCGAGTATCAACAACACATAAAATGCTTCATCATGATGCTGGATCAGGACTTGAAGTTTATGGGGAAATTAATAATGATCCAGAATTTTTAACAACTGCATGGTTTGCAAAAACAATTTACAAATGGTTCCAATTAGTTACAGCTAGAGATACAATACATGCATTTGGTAAAAAGAATGAAACTAAATACAAAGAAAGTATTCAGTTCTTAAATGATGTAATTGTTATATTTGAAACCATCAAAATTGGTGAAAAAGGACATTGGAAGCCAATCCAAACTGGAGTTATTTTGTCAACAAAAACTCTGTTGTACCACATACATTATTTTATTGAAATAAAACATTATGAGTTTGTATTATGTGGACATTTTACACAATGTTGTCTGGAAAACATATTCTCAGTTGTTCGTTCAAGACATCCATGTCCCAACGCTTTACAGTTTAAGCAAGACCTGAAACTTCTTAGTGTATCTCAGTATATGAAGACAGTTTCAAACTCTAATTATGCAGACAGCAAAACTACATGTCTCTTAGACTTCCTATCTGTACAACAATACAAGCGAAACTTACCAAAACAAAGAAATGAAACAGAAATTTTTACAAAATTCATAGATGTTAATTTAAATGACATAAAATTAAATATATACGAGCAAAATGCCTTATATTATATTGGAGGAGTAGTTACAAAACAAATAATCAACAATGATATTAAATCACAAAATACACGAGTTCAATTTTCAAATATTTGTAGCAACTGTTGGGAGAACTTTATATCCCCAGAACCTGTTTATGAAGAATATACCCTTTTAACCAGAAGAAAAGAATTCTCCGAAAAAACAAGTTTGCAATACCTCACTCCACATGCTTATCAATTTTTAGTAGTTTTAGAAAAAATTTTTAAAACATGCAAAAATGAAGTAAAGAACAGGGAAAATATGGAGAAGTTATTATTGAATACATATAAAGCACATCCTGATGTTCATGATTTTAATTTTGCAACTTGCCATCATATCAAGGAAATATTCATGCACAGATATTTCCAATGGAGACTACATTCTTTGAATAAGAAATCTAATAATTATTCAATTGTTATGGCACAAGCTGCAGTTCCTAAGAGCAACCCAAGTAAAACAATGGCGGCTGATGGTTACACAAGAAAAAGCTAAGTGACATTCACTCAGACATGTAAAGACTAAAATCTGCTCAATACAATTAGTTAAGAAGCCAGCATATTTTACAGAAATATTTTATTGTCTTTATAAATGATATTTTAACATTAAAATATAATGCAATTAAGTAACAGCGATTACTATAAAAATATTTTTTTTATTGGAATTGTTAAGTGAGCTGCATAAGAATGCAAGTTATTTTAACTAAATAATTAAAAATTCCAATAACAGAAAGCTCAATAAAAAAATAAATTACTTTCACTAAATTGTTATTATTATTATTATATGTAACAGTTTATAAAAATAATTTGCTTATATTTTTGTAAAATTTCTATTCTGTTTAATTAGTTTCACAAAAAACCAAATGGTATAAACTTTACTTTTATTCTTGAATTCACTCTAAGCATTATCTGTTGAAATTCTTGCAAAGTAGTAACTTTCTTTCATCCTGCTGCCGCTCGTAGTTTTTTGTCTGTCTCTCTTTCCCTTCCATTCAATGATGAAACTCATCTGTAACAATAATAATAGTATTTTAAAAAAAAAACTTCAAATGTTATGTTAGATCTACTAATGCTAAGCTCACATTGAAATTGGATGTACATGTCATTTATATAATCTAAAAAAAAATAATAATAATAATAAAAAAAAAGCTATGTATAATTATAGGTGACTGTTTCATCAAATCCAAATATAAAAATATGACAAAGAAAGGATAAGAGAATATAAAGTCAGGGCCTTAGTCCAGTCATAAGAGTCCCTTTTTTTCCTATTCCTTTCATTGTGCACAAACAAATGCAAAACAAATTTTTTTTATTGAATCAAACACACAACACTTTGCAAAGCATATGCTTTACCATCAAAGTTTAATTTTCATTTTTGGTCTACATATCCTAAACATTGATGTAAGTATCCTATTTTTGTTATAATTTCACTAAGGTAGCCAAACATTCAGCAATTTCTAACATTCATTTGTTTTTTTTCTCTTATTATTATTACACTTAGACTTACTTGTTTGCATTAGACTTTAAAAACTATTGTACATAGTTATTTGTTAGTTTTTTTAATTCAATACATATAAATTTTATTGAATACTGTACTTTTTTATATATGTTTATATTTTCCAAAAATTATATGTTGGCAAAAGATTCATTTTTCACTTTTGTGTCACTATGAACTTTTCGCACAATTTGATACAGTGTAAAAATTTATCTTTAAGATATAACAATTTAACACATTGAAAAAAAAGAATAAACAAAAATGTGATGTGAAAATCAAATACTAAAATACATTTGCAAGACTTACATACTAGGTTTTACTGATGCTCGGTGAAAATATTGATGGCACAGGTTACACACATATTTACAATATTACTAAGACGTTTCGAGGGCAACAGCCCTCTTCCTCAGTTGCTTAGTGTAGAAGAAGTGGGCTGTTGCCCTCGAAACGTCTTAGTAAAATTGTAAATATATGTGTAACCTGTGCCATCAAGATTTTCACCGAGTTGCAGACCTCATCGTGGTAAGGCGTTTGTTGGTTTTTTCCTATCCTTTTCTTTGATTATCAATTCAAACCAAAATGGTTTTAACCTTTCCTATCTCATTACATACTAGGTTTTACTGTATAACTGGAGTGCAATGCATTATGCAGATGATACACTGTACACAATACATGATGTTCTGTACTCTATTCATGGCCAGCAACTCGTCATCTTCCTGTCGTATTGTGAAACAATAAAATAATAATAATAATAAAACAAAATTTACCTTATTGTTATATTACTATGCAATGGTCTGAATATGAATATTTTTTGTGTATAAAAATATAATTGTACATATTGTGTAATATAAAATTTTACTCTATTGCTTTAGAGTAAAGGGAAAGAATAAAACTTTCTTTAAAAGAGCCTGTACCTTATTTTACATTATATATCAATATGCAACCTTCATGGATCATGAAATCAAATATTAAAAGTATACACTTGCAATTAAATTAACAAGTAAATGAAAATACATTATGCATGTAACAGAATGGAAGCCTCAAAATGACTCTTATTTTAATATAAAATAATAATAATAAAACTTAACTAACAATATACCTCCATTTGTACAATATGTAGCTTCCTTGTGGCTTTCTACGACACATTCCTTGAGCGACAAACATTAAAAGTCACATTTTTTTTTTTTTTTTTTTTGCTAGACTTACATACTAGGGTCTGTCCTTGAGCGACACATACTGTGCGGTTGATACTGTGAAGTGACCCCTATATGATGCTTTGCCCACAACTTGTCACCTGCTGGTTGCATAATGTCCTCCTCCCTTGACTATGACAACACTGAAACATACACAATATCACATATAATAATTCAGATGTCCCATTAATTTTTAAGCTGCAGTACAGGTAGTTAGAAATGAGATTGTAAATGGTTTGTTATACAATTGTTATGAGCACAAATTTGCATAGCATAATATACTATTGTATATCAAGTCTTCCGGATAGAAATGTAGTTGTAGTTTTTTTTTTTTTGTGATGCGACCTTGAATCTTACCCGTTCTTTTCATAGAGCTCATAGTCGCATGGCAAAAAAACTCTACTACGACATTTCTATTCGGAAGAACTGATATGTATTCTTCTGATTTATACATATATAAATACAGTAAATATGTTAGTTATTGAGAGGTAACAGTATAACAGAGATCAAGAAATGCGTAGTCTAAAAATCGCAATTTCTTCATCATTCTTGTAAAACAATGTAACTTTGTCCTCTTGTTACTATGCAAAGGTCAAATATTTATTTTTTAATATATGCGTACATGTACCTTTTTTAACATTTCATCGATACGGTACAATAAACTTCATGGATCAAACAATAAACTTTTATAGGGGCACTGACTTAATGAAGCATTCAAAGGAAGCACTTCAACCAAACAAGAGGTGATATGTACCAATACAGAGACAAGAAGCAACTTAAATAACACTATATACGTACCTACATTTGTATAATATGATACTTTTAATTCCTTGCGGCTTCATACGACACTTGTGTAGTGAACCTGCATGGTCCTGCATGATCCACACGCATGCCGGTGCATTCGTACTGTATCTTTTTTGAACTGAAAGATGAAACAATGACAGATTTTGTTACAAAACTATATTATACAATATATTATGTATGTATGTATGCATGCATATTATACTGTACATATTATTATGTGCATACAGCAATATTGACATTATTAAAACACAAGAGGCGTATCGTATACATACTGAAGACGTACATATACATACAAGTCTCATGCTGTGTTCACATTTAGCTTTTCGTAATTTGAGTTGTTAACCACTTGATTAAAACAACATGCATTAGATTTTTATGGAGCTCAATTAGAAAAAGGTCAATGTGAACACACGGCATTACATATTACTTGCCTGCACTTCATGTTTTAGCACTTGCGCAAACACAGCGTGTAATATGATATGTAGGTATGATATGCGTGTGTGTATAAATGTATACTTTATATGTAACACACACACATACATAATTTGTAATAACATAATATTACCTATGATACATACCATTCATCCCACGCCAAGCCTCGATTGATTCACTTCCAAATAAACGACGATTTAAGCTTGCATTTGACTTTATTGCAGAGTGATGGTAAACATCGTTACTTTTATGTATTGTTACGACCAGTTACGACGTTTTATATTTGGCAGCAGCAAGCAGCAACAGCAACAAGTAAAGGTGTCACCCTGTAAGCCATTTTTTTCTTTTGCTTCTTCATCCCCGCCCCCTCCATGACAGCTGATGCTTCGAATCTAAATGCCGCACAGCAAAATGCATTTTTTTAGTCGATTTTAATTGATGTTAAACAAATTTTATGAAACAAATAGGAGAATTAGCAATTGCAGTTGCCCCTAAAAATTACTGTTGTTACCTATTGACCGAAAAAAAACAAATAAATAAGAAATTCTAAGCAACCCTGAGATGCGAGTTCATGGAACGACTCTTTATTTTATTTTTAACGAACACTTATAATGTATGCCCATACTTAATATTATATATAATATAATTTTAATATCTTAAAATATTTTTTTGTGGCAATTTAATTGACCAACTCACTTAAATATGCCGGAAAATAAGCAACAAAGTTACAAACACATTGGATTTTAAAGAGCCCGCAAAAAGTACCCAAACTTTCCAGCATTCTGATTGGCCACCCAGCGAACTTTCAAATATGATTGGTTAGAGGCAATTTGACGTCATAATAATGACGTCAGAGGTCTGTATCCTGGAAGATATGCTGCACCGCATTACACTTGGTGTAATGCAGGCTAGCCTAGATCGTGAGGTTGTCTCTTCTCTGTTAAGGGTCTCTACTGAAATTTTGTCAATGCTGCCATCTATAAATCTGAACTGCAACTTTTTGAACAATTTCTAGATACTTTTGCAAAGATGGAGGTAAGAATATGTGTTTCTTATTTCTTTACAAAATAAATTATTATTTTTGATTAAAAATAACCATTTGATAACTTAAAATGTTATTTTTAAAGTTCAGCATTACTCTAAATTTTATATTTAACACTATTGTTTCTTGTTAGTACTTGCCGTACTTTACAAGTAGCTATTTTAATTTGTACTTTGCGGCTTTAGAAAACAGAATGACTAGGCATTTGCATGTAACCATGGATTATGTACTAAAAGTTTTATTAAACTATGAATTATGTTTTTGTCTCAGATTGAAGTATTGAACTGTAAGACCTCCAAGCCAGTATGCAGTATAACTGACGTAAGTATAATGTTAACTATTTCAAGAATATAACGATCATTTGTATGTAATTTAAATCTTCAACTTAAAACTATGATTAAAGCGATGATCTAGATAAAGGCCTGTTTGGCCTATCGCAAGGTCAAGGTCACGATGACATGGCATATCAAATATGATTTATGAAAAACAAAAGAATCTTTTGTGGTCATTTAATCTAGCAAATTTAATCAATTTGGATTTAAACGCGCGTCATTTGTATGTAAAACCATATAAAACAGAGCCCCGAAAATGTGCAGTATCATACGTTTTTTTATGTATGAAAAAACGTATGTAATGAATACATTTTTAAAACATATTTTTGCTATAAAATGTAATTCCTAAATGCGACATTGCAAACGCTGTAACAAAACTTGATTTCATGTGCTGTGTAACGTAAATTGCAAAGATTGTTGTAGTCGTTATTGATGACTGTGAACGCAGCAATATTTGAAGTTTTTTGTATTAAATATACATATAGCTATGTACTCGGCAAAAACAACATTACCGGCCTTGATACTGGCAAGCCATCGTTGTTTTGTTTTGTTTTTTTGTTTTTTTAAGATGCAAATATTTTTATCATTATTTTTTTGCTTTGACTAAACTTCAATGAGGTACTGACAGTTTTCCAACTGCATTGAAGCACCCCAAATCTTCTGAAACCCTGTATGTTATGTGTACTAGAGGGTTTATCAGAAACGGGTTGGCCACGGGCTAGCAAACATCCCCGCATTTGCAATAACATACCGAGGAAACCTTGGAAATGCTCAGTAAGGATGGTCGGCAAGATTGACATTGCTTTCCAAAATTCCAAGCTAGCTTCCTGCCATACCAGGCTTTTTACGGTGGCTGGGATTGAACCCACGACCTCTTGCATGCAAGTCAAATGCAAGAACCACTAGACTATGGCGTCAGTTATAGATGCAATTATGATTAAATGCCAGCATACCAACATTTGATGCTAGCATTCAGTAATCAATCAAGCACCTTTCTCTCTAATTTATCTCTCTTTTTTTTTTTTTTTTTTTTTTTTTTTTTTTTTTTTTTTTTTTTTTTTTTTTTTTTTTTTTTTTTTAGCAAAAAGACAAATAACGCATTAACGTAGAGGGTGACCGACTTGGACCGGAAATCGTTAAAATAGAAACTAAAATTTTCACAATAATTCTTTGTACGTACATTCTTTATTTCCAGCAAAACAAACACTATAATTTTCAAATAAAATCGAGTAAATTTAAAATACATATATGGAGCTTTCTAACGAAATGACGGTTGGTTCAAAATTTGACCTTGAGCGAATTACGGCAACAGTGTCGTGGGGACCAGATTCAAATAAAAGCAATGGAGTGCATAGGAGAGCGTATTGATTTTGATTTAATTAAAATAGAAAGAGGTAAAAAGTCGCGGTTTTCGGTCGTGGTCTGATTAGATGGACATCTTAGCTTTCGATTGATATGATTTTGACTCCAAAAAATTAATTATTATTAATTAACACAGGTAATTAAAAAATACCTTATGAATAGTGCTGATATAAAAATTGTTGTCCATCGAATTTAAAATGAACTAGAATCATGAAAATTGGTACAAAGGTAGATCAATACCTTAGTCATTAGTTATCAAAAGGTTAATTACCTAACCCACCCCTAAAGGGTGTAAAAGGGGTAGTTAACCCCCGAAAATTAAAATAATCCGATTTCAAAAGTTTTAACGATGTTGGTGGGGTAAAGTGACCCGCCTAAGAAGACTGTGATATTAATTTTTGTTAATTTCCACCCCTAACCGACCTAAGGGGTATAGTTTACCCTTAAAATTGCATCATTTCGAATTTGTAGGTTTTCAACAAACAAAACGTTGTTTCCGGGGTTTGTGGACTTGCTGAAGACAATGATGCGCTCAAAAAATTTCTAGCTACAACCCCTAAAGAGCAAGGGGTAGTTTTAACCCTAATTTCCAATTCAACCAAAATCAAAAATAAAAGTGTCATTTCCGGTGAAAAGCAAGATGCTAAAAATATAAGTGGTAGTTTCGAATTTTTATCTTCCACCCCTAACGTGCTAGGGAGTAGTTTTCACCCTTAAATTAAATTTAAATAAAATCAGACCATCAAAGTGTCATTTCTGAGGTAAAAAAATATGCTGAAGACGATAGTGAGGTTTAAAAAATTCTATCTTCAACCCCTAGCGCGCTAGGGGTAGTTTCACCCTAATTTTTGGAATAATTAATATAGACCATAAAGGTGTCGATTTAGGGGTTAAAATTCTTCTGAAGACGATGGTGACACTTAAAATTTTTTATCTTCAACCCCTAACTTGCTAGGGGTAGTTTTTGCCAATATTTTTAATTTAATTACCAAAAAAAGCTAAAAACTACCCCTAGCAAGTTAGGGGTTGAAGATAAAAAATTTTAAGTGTCACCATCGTCTTCAGAAGAATTTTTAACCCCTAAATCGACACCTTTATGGTCTATATTAATTATTCCAAAAATTAGGGTGAAACTACCCCTAGCGCGCTAGGGGTTGAAGATAGAATTTTTTAAACCTCACTATCGTCTTCAGCATATTTTTTTACCTCAGAAATGACACTTTGATGGTCTGATTTTATTTAAATTTAATTTAAGGGTGAAAACTACTCCCTAGCACGTTAGGGGTGGAAGATAAAAATTCGAAACTACCACTTATATTTTTAGCATCTTGCTTTTCACCGGAAATGACACTTTTATTTTTGATTTTGGTTGAATTGGAAATTAGGGTTAAAACTACCCCTTGCTCTTTAGGGGCTGTAGCTAGAAATTTTTTGAGCGCATCATTGTCTTCAGCAAGTCCACAAACCCCGGAAACAACGTTTTGTTTGTTGAAAACCTACAAATTCGAAATGATGCAATTTTAAGGGTAAACTATACCCCTTAGGTCGGTTAGGGGTGGAAATTAACAAAAATTAATATCACAGTCTTCTTAGGCGGGTCACTTTACCCCACCAACATCGTTAAAACTTTTGAAATCGGATTATTTTAATTTTCGGGGGTTAACTACCCCTTTTACACCCTTTAGGGGTGGGTTAGGTAATTAACCTTTTGATAACTAATGACTAAGGTATTGATCTACCTTTGTACCAATTTTCATGATTCTAGTTCATTTTAAATTCGATGGACAACAATTTTTATATCAGCACTATTCATAAGGTATTTTTTAATTACCTGTGTTAATTAATAATAATTAATTTTTTGGAGTCAAAATCATATCAATCGAAAGCTAAGATGTCCATCTAATCAGACCACGACCGAAAACCGCGACTTTTTACCTCTTTCTATTTTAATTAAATCAAAATCAATACGCTCTCCTATGCACTCCATTGCTTTTATTTGAATCTGGTCCCCACGACACTGTTGCCGTAATTCGCTCAAGGTCAAAATTTGAACCAACCGTCATTTCGTTAGAAAGCTCCATATGTTTTTTTGTTCCAAAAAAAGTTTTAATTTAAAAAAAAAAAAAAAAAGTTTCTAATTTGACTAAAATGCGCCGCTAAAATTTAAATTTCCACATTTGCATGTAATTTTTTAAGTGGAATAAATTAAATATTTGATCGTGTTTTCACATGTTAGATGTAGCTAAACTTTTAAGTACCATTACTTCTTTACTTGGTGTTGTAATATTATAACTCACGTCCGTCTAGTTTGCAAGGTATCAGTCGGCCACCTACTCCCTTAGCCCCTAAGTGTATGTGAAGTGTAATAATGGTTATAATACTTATAATAAGAAATAAAATATCTACCTATAAAGTATCATTCACATTGAGTAAAATTTCTATGTCCATCGACGTCCGTCAACGGATATTGACGGAAACTGACGGTTACGTGAATTTGTTTGTTTTACATGATAAAAAAATTTGCATTACTGGGCATGCGTGGAAAACTGACGGATACCGACAGATGGAGCTGCGCTAATAAAAACATATCACCCCGTTCACATGCGTTATTGTTGACGGATACTGACGGATGGAGCTGCGCTTATGTAAATAAATGTAAACATTCACATGCACCCGTTGCTAACCGTTAGTACCCGTCGTTTTGACGGATAGCAACGGGTACAAAAGCTGGGTGTTGCCAGCTTTGCCCGTCGGTATTCGTCAGTTTTAGAACCATGTGAAAGGTAAAGCAAACTATATTAACGGTCGTTCTACTACAAGCAAGATCGACCCATAAGCAAAAATCTTAACAACGGATCAACAACGTAAAGGTTTTTAGGAACCTTTATCCATAACAACACATGGAATTTTGAGGTTTTTAACGGATTTTTTATAACAATGGAAAAAAAATTCGTCGATCTTGCTTGTAGGAGAAGCCGTAAATATAGTATGCTTTAGTGAAAGGGTTAAATTTACGCGTCGTGTTAATGATACTTAAAACCTAGGGTTGAGACCAGAATATTTTTAAAGTACATACTCACGTCAGTTTGTGATATATTATGCTAGAAACATAAGTTAATTTCAAAACTAATTTTAATATAAGTTAATTAAGCCTCACAATTAGTCATCACTCAACATTCATCCAATGCCAACAGATGACCAGGCTGGTTGAATGTTCAGCCAACATTGGATTCATGCTAGGTGAATGATGGACATCTTTATTTGCTGATGTTCACGGGGCAATTTGCTGCTTAGTTAACTAGCTATTTTTAATTTATTTTTTCAGATCTCAGGTTCCACGACAATTGGAGAACTGAAGAAAAAAGTTCACAGTCAAAAGAAGAGTCTTTACCCTGACAGACAATCTTTGAGGCTAGAAGTGAGAGGCAAACCTGTCAATGACAAAGATTCTCTCTCAAGTCTAGGACTCAAAGATGGCGCCAAGATCTACCTCAAAGATCTGGGACCTCAAATAGGATGGAAGACTGTTTTCATTGCTGAGTACGCTGGCCCTCTGTTTGTCTATCTCTGGATCTACAGCAGGCCATGGCTGTTCTACGGCATTGTACCCAGTAACGTGCCTGTCTCACAATGTGCCCAGTAAGTTGTTCACTACTAAAAACAACAACAAGTATATCATTATCACAAGCATGTGTACAGTTTCAGACAAATGAAAGGAAACCATTTAAATTTATTTAAACTTTATGGGGAAACTATAATATTATGTCATATTCACGTGCATCACGAGGCGTGTTTGGCTTGCTGGATAACGCTACACCTGAGCGTGCATCAAAATACATGAATGTGACGTAACAATATTGTTTCAACATAAAATTTGAGGCTCGCAAAACAGCAACATGTTTAACTGTTTACCTTTCATTGGTCTGAAACTGTACATATGTTGTCATTAAAAAATAAACTCTTTGCCTTTACTCTAAGGCATTTTTTTTTTATGACAAGAGTATGTACGTACATTGACAGTTGTTATTCTGAAAGTTAACATATTTGTTGTTATTCCAGCATCGCAGCTATTTGCTACATTATCCACTACGTTAAGCGACTGCTGGAAACTGTGTTCGTGCACAGGTTCTCTCACTCGACCATGCCGATCATGAATTTGTTCAAAAACTGCTCATACTACTGGCTGTTCACTGCTTATGTAGCCTATCATGTCAACCACCCGTTGTTCACACCTCCGTGCCAGCTGCAGATGTACATCGCTCTAGGGGCCTTTGCGGTGAGTCACACAGCAACACCCAAACTTGATTACAAGCAAAGTAAACAATAGAGGTGGAGTTTTTACACTGCATTTTGTGCTCTATGATACAAGACCTCTTAAGTGAGTAAATAAACAAACTGACAGGCCAACAATACTAATCTTATGGGGTAATGAAGTAGCTTTAACTCAAGTTACGAGTGTATCTCCATGTTGAAGTTTTTACTGTAGCTTTCTGAGCCTCAAAGATTTTTTTTTGGAATTTAAACCGGTTTGGTTACAAGTTATTGTTTTATTCAACTGACTTCAAATTCAGAAAAACAAATGCTTTGAGGTTCCCAAAGCCACATTAAAAATTTCAATTTCAGCCAAAACTCAAGTTATAGCTGCTTTATTGCCCCGTAAAAAAAAAAAAATTAAATGAAGACATTAAGAGAACGTCGTTTGCTCTGCTAGCACTTCATTAGTATTGTTGGCCTCTCAGTTTGGTCATTTTCTCACGTAACTTACTTACCTACTTACTTACTGAGTGCAAGTCTTTTATTACTGCAATGAAAACTAGTTGCAGACGTTCTATTGTGAAAACTGCTGTCAGATGTTTGACTGTATGAATTATGTTTCAGTTTTGTGAACTGGGCAACTTGAGTATCCACGTAGCACTGAGAAACCTCCGCCCCCCAGGCACAACAGTGAGGAAGATCCCGATGCCAACAGGCAACCCCTTCACCTTGCTGTTCAACCTGGTGTCATGTCCGAACTATACATATGAGTTTGGGAGCTGGGCTGCCTTCACAGCAATGACCCAGTGTCTGCCAGGTGAGTTAACCGAAAGTCTTGGGATAATAAATCATAGAGGCTGGGCAAAAAGAAAAAAAGAAAAAAAGGGGGGGGGGGGCTTATTATTTTTTCACTAAAAAAAATTCCTCAGGGATTTTCCATCAATAGACCCTCTCAACCATTTATTTTCTCTTGTTTTTAATGTACTTTAATAGTAGATAATGGCACACAAACTCACATTGTGTTATTGCACTTCATGTAAGTAGCAAATTTGATTGCGGATTCTAACTTCTCCTTGGCCTAAATGTTACATGAAATCAGCAACTGCTTACAAAAGAAAGGCTCAAAACTGAGTTGAGTTACATTCTGTGTGCTTACAACACCTGCAGACCTGTCACTTGCCTTCTTGTCACTATGTTATAATGTTGTTACTATTGTCATTACATTAATTTGTAATGCAGTAATAATTCATAGTTCAAGGGAGGTCTTTAATTTTTTTAATTAATATTTTGATCTATGTACTTAATCCATTCCAAGCACAACAACAAAGTATATTTTTTTCTTCAGTTTACTTAACCTACCTACGCTCTGTGTTTCAGCGGGACTATTTGCCCTAGCTGGACTTTACCAAATGTCTGTGTGGGCGCTGGGCAAACATCGTAACTACAAGAAAGAGTTCTCCTCGTACCCCAAGGGACGTAAAGCTATTTTACCTTTTGTGCTGTAGTCCAGCTCTGCTGTGTTTTGTTTTGTTAAAAAATATCCTCTTTATGTCTTACTTGAAAATTTGGGCCAAGTTTCTTCACATTTCCATGTAGTATATATACCAAATAATTGCTACCATTGTGGTCCTCACTCAAGTACGTAATGGCAGGCACGACATCAAAACTTTACTTATGTAATGTTATCTCATCAACTAATAAAGCTACAGCGATGAAGCTTGAAAATTTGGATATCCAGGGTATAGTATTGGACTCGATGGTAACATCAAAATTGATCAGAATTACATCACAATACAAGACTGGCAGTGCAAGTCTTGTATTAAGAATTGACTTTTTGTATTAAAATAATGTATTGAACTGTATTTACTTGAGTCTGGACCATTTTATTAGTTTGCAATTAAAGTTAAAATTTGCTGTTTATTTTCAGCTATATGTATGTTGTATGCATGCGTAGTATAAGTGTTGCATAAGTATATGTGTCGGCATTGTGCAGAAATTGCAGGAACATTTTAGCACATTATTTGGTATTTAAAAAAAAAAAAAAAAAAAAAAAAAACTTTTTAAAACAATAAGAAAGGGTAGAATTAATTACAAGTGCAGTATATTGCTGGTCTAAGCATAGTAAAGAGATGTTCTAAAGTTAAGCATTGCTAGCACACAGATAATAAACATATTAGATATAGCTTTCAGTACAGGACTACAATATAGCATGTGTGTGTGTTTGTCTACATTGATCAGTCCTTACCGACTTGATAACATTTGTCCACAAACTTAGGAAGTCTCTTAACTACTCTAAGACAAGCCTATGCCTCACTTGTAACTTTGTGGTTTAGTATCTAACCTCAATGCCTTCATTTCCTTGATTTATCCAATAACAAGGCAGAGTGACAATTTATTTTTAGTTTTCCTTATTTTTAAAGTTGCTCATTTTTATTTCCTCATGCAAGGCTGAAATAAATAAACATCGAAAGTTATCATTAATATTATGATTTTGCTCAATTATTTTTTTCCCACTGGGCTCTTAAAGCCCTTGTCAACTTACTTTTTTATTATTTAGAATACTAGATTGATAATTACCATACCTTATTATCCATGAAATAGATACCAACACTTTACTTTTGTATTTATTTTATTTTTGACGGTTATATCACGTATCTGATGTCATAATGTACCGCTGCCAATCACAGTCACCGCTCTGGTCACATGATAAATTTAAGTCCCTTCCTCAAGTTCTTTACCCCTATCACGACCCCATCGGTACATTTGTGCCGTCAGATGCGTGAAGTAACCGCTAAAATGACAATAAATACAAAATCAACGCGATGGTGTCTAATTCATGGATAATAAGGTATGATAATTATCAATCTAGTATTCTAAATGATAAAAAAAAAAGTTGACAAGGGCTTATTTAACTTACTTTTATTTAGTGTTTGAGTTAATTATGCAATAAATTTCTAAGTTAAGATTCCCAATGTTGCAACAGAAGAGTCGTTGCTTAAATCTGTGGGTGACTTCTGTCAATACCCACTTACACAGGCCCTCCTAACCTACCATTCATATATAAATGTACACAGTTGAGGCCCATACGTACCTCACTGCTTCCTCTCCCAAAGATGCTCTCTTAATTAATCCTTGCAGATTTTGTTGTTTATGGTCATGGCATTAATATTTGTTTGTTATTATTTTTTAAATTTTTGCTATTTTATATATTGGTGTATGATTTATGTATTATGTTTTATAAGTACAAATAAAATGAAGTAATCGTTGATATAACGAAGGTGTTCTTTATTTTCACTGCCTATGGTAGCTGCGAGTTTTATGTAATTTTTGATATCAAGTTGTTATTTTCAATATTAATAATTGGTGTCAATAATAATTTTGGGATTATTCATAATTTTATTTATTACAAATTTTCATTATTTATTTTATCATTTTAAGAAAAACTTTGGTAACAATGTCCCTTGCTTTGGTAAAAGCAGATTAAAAATTCAAAAAAATAAGCGGGAAAATCACAGAACAAATGAGCGCAACGTAAACAAAAAACACATGTTTTATAATTTTATTGATTGAAAAAGAGTGAGGTGTGTTGGTATTTTAATGATCTGATCTGTTATAATTAATTTAAGATGAGTCGCATTGTGAGTATTGTGAGGACGTTGAGAAATAACTGGAAGAAAAGTACGTTTGCACTTTGTATTGTGTCTTATGGAGTGAACTATGGCGTCGACAAAGTAAGGTATGTATGTTAATGTATGCACGACCATATATCATAATACATAATCGACGGAAAATTAAGTCAGAGGCGGTCAGTGGCAGGGGCGTATTCAGGATTTTGCTACAGGATGGGTCCAGCCTATAGTGAGCATAGGCAAATGGGAGGAACCACCCACTTTTCCCATGCTTTTTCAGACCTAACGGAGGGGGTCTGAACCCCGAAAACACCCCCCTGAATACGCCCCTGGTCAGTGTGATCATGCATTTTGTATGTATATGCATGCCTATATTTGCTGATCATTTAAACATGTTTGTTAATATATTTTGTGTTTCAGGACGGACGAAATGATGCGCGGCTACTGTGAAGAGGCGCTGAGATACGGCAGAGTGCCGCTGCCTCTGTCAGACAAACCTAGACATGTCACGGTCATTCTCAACCCTGCAGCAAAGAAGAAGTAAGGATGTCATGCCACTCGTATACTGAGAGAACATAACGACCTCTCTCTCTGAAAAATTTCAATTTGTTATCGATAATAAGCATATATTATTTATGTTTGCAAACCATCTTTGTTTGTTTTTGCTCATGAACACAAAAAATGGAGATCACATATATATGATGATTTTTAAATAGGATTGCGCGTTTTTTGCAGGGCAAGGTAAAGTTATTTAATGTAAGTAGATAACGTATGTAATCCAGAGAGGATTCCCGCTGAAAAGTACTGGTCAGCTGGAGACGTGTATTGCGGGTCAAAATTACATTGATCAAATGGGCAACAAAATGTAAGTTCCAGGATAAAATAGATTGAAAGACAACAGAAATTTGAATAACGATATTCTCTTTGGATTACCTATCTATAGAAATACCTTAAAGTTACCAATAATTTGGCTTTCAAAAAACATAAACAAGTAGGGGGTAAATGGTGTAATTTCAGAGATATCAAGTTTTGCCTGTAGCATGTTTAGCGTGTGATACTTATTTTGTTGTGTGCTTGCAGGAAAGCCAAAGCCAAGTTTGAGAAGTTCTGTGCACCACTGCTTCACCTGGCTGGGCTGAGCGTGAGCGTGGTGCAAACTGAGGCGGAGGGTCAGGCACGAGGCCTGATGGAGGTGATGAGCAACACCGACGCAGTGGCCATAGCAGGAGGAGATGGCACTTTGTCAGAGGTATAATCAGTCATCTGCTCAGGTTTTGTTTCAATAAACCACCTTTTTTGTAAGTCTTGTATTTTGTAAGGTGAAGTGTGTGTGATATTGTGTAGGCAGTGACAGGTCTACTAAGGAGAGACGATGCAGGCGAGGCCACGTATCAGCTTCCCCTAGCCGTGCTGCCCCTGGGCCGCACCAATGCCGTAGCAGCATCAATATTTGGTAGCGAGAGTAACGAAGCACAGCACCTAGCAGAGGCTACGATGGCTCTCATCAGAGGAGCTAGGAGGAGTGTGGATGTTATGAGAATAGAGGCCATTGAGGTAATGTTAGACGTGTATAAGTAACTGAAGTAAATTTACTGATCTAAACATTAGAATATATAATGTACCATATTAGGTGAATATGGTGAAACAAGTGCAGTATGTAGTGCAGGTTGCAGCATAGTGAAGTGATGTCCTATAGATTGGTCTTGCTGGCACACAGATAATATACAACATATGGGATAGCTGTAACAATTAATACAAGACTACATATCGATGCTTACCCATCAAAGTGAAGGAACTACACTTTACAAATGTAGCTCAAAATGAATGATCTACAATTTACAAGTTCCAAGTTCATGCATTTACTTCTCCTGTTCAACACTTAGAAGTGCCAAATGTAGATCGTTCATTGTGAGTGACATCTGAAGATTGTAGTTCAACACTTCTACTGGTTTACATCGATATGTGTTTGTGTGACTCCTTGCAAATGCATATTCATTTACATCTCCATGGTTCACTGACTAAGCCTAGTGATAACTTGCAGAGTGATGTAGAGACAAAGCCAGTGTATGCTCTGGCAGAGATTCAGTGGGGAGCGTATAGAGATGTGCACGCCAGGAGAGACAAATATTGGTTCTGGGGTCCTTGGCGAGGTCATGCTGCGTCTGTGTTCTCGTGGCCCAAGTCTAGTGTGACGTGGGAGTGCCAGGCAGAGTTGACGTACACTGCACCGTGCTCAGGGTGCAAGACTTGTCGAGGACTTCACCTACGTGCAGAACCTAGCAAGGTCAAGTCAGCGCTCGGCAGCTCTACACGCTGGTGGAAAGCATTCATTCCAAAACCTTCACCTTCACTTACAAGTAAGAACCACAACTTCTTCTATTATTTTTAATACTGTACTCGGCTTGCAAAACGTTGACCCTACAAGGCACTCAAAACTGAAGCAAATTTTCTCGAGTCATACGAGCAAAATGCAATCTATCCAAATCTCAAATAATAAGTAAAATTTTTTAATTGAAAATATTAACTTACAAATATCTTATAAATCAATATTAAAGAAAAGGATAGAATAACCAGCAAGGGCCTTACCACAGTAGAAGTTCTATGGAGAGGTCGAAGTCTCGCATGGCACAGTGTTTTGCTTGGTGATGTGCTCAAGTAATTTTCTTCTTTGATTGATAATGTCATTTCATTAATATATGACGAAAGCTCTCAGTTATAAAATGAACTTTTTTATAACAAAACACTGTGCCATGCGAGACTTCGACCTCTCCATAGAACTTTTACTGTGGTAAGGCCCTTGCTGCTTATTCTATCCTTTTCTTTAATATTGATCCTAACCGCAATGGTTTTTTCCTTATATTGAAATATCTTATAAATAATAATAATAAAAAATATGTAGGGAAAACTTGTAAAGTAGGCAAACCATTCCACAATTTCTTGTTGTGAACACCCGGATTTCATATCATGAATTCCAAAAGTTGTCTGCTGTACAGTTTTTTAAGCCTAATTTATGAGAGTACAAAAGGGTAAAGGGTCATAATGCATGTACAATATAATTAGGTACTGTATATAATAGTCCCATCTCATTTCTATAATAGTCCCTAACATTTCTGATTTAATGTTTTGAAGCCAGGGTCTCTTCAAGATCTTAAAATGTTGATGCTAAGATGTTTGCTGCTGACGTGATGAAACTGTTGACAAAATTATTTGACCTGGTTGACGTCACAATATTGGCTTTGTCTATGTCCTAGAACAAGTTGACTACAGTAACGTAGAGAACGCAGACTGTGGTGTGGCTCGCACGGTGCAGGTGTCCACGTCAGACCTCAGCATTGCCACCTCCAATGCCAGACCAAGTGTGAGAGACGTCAACACTGCAGAGGACACAGTACCAGTGCTCACCGTGGCTACAGGTTAGTCAACACTGCAACTTCTTGTCAACATAACCAACCATAATCATAATCAATTTTATATTGTATGAGGAATCAAGACAAAAACAAAATCAATATTTGCTAACCATCGCTGTGTTGTGTAAGTTAAAAGAAGTGATAGAAATGACCTACACTATGTTTTTCTATCCAATTGAATTAATTATCAATTATAACATTTAATTCATGTTTCTTCATTCATTCATTCATTCATTCATTCATTCATTCATTCATTCATTCATTCATTCATTCATTCATTCATTCATTCATTCATTCATTCATTCATTCATTCATTCATTCATTCATTCATTCATTCATTCATTCATTCATTCATTCATTCATTCTTTCATTCGTTCGTTCGTTCATTCATTGGTCAGCACAAAATAGTTTTATTTTCCTTCTTGTCTATCTTTACTGCTCTAATTGATCCCACTATTTCTGATGTTTTACTCTACATTCCTTGCTTGCAATTTGGGATACTAGTTGCATTGAATTTTCTCTCCCCTCACTAGTGAGACGATCTCAGATAAAAACCTGCAAGACTTGGTCAAACAGAGCACCAGTTCTCCACATTATCACACTGTCTCACATTACACAACCAAATATCACACAGTCTTAATATAAAATATGTAACAATTCAACAAAACTGTTCTCAATCCCCCAGGTGTATCTCAAGATCAACTTGAGTTCTCTGACTTTGTGAAAGAAGGCTGGAGTCGTGAGAATGGCAACAATCCTAATTTTAATGCAACGTTTAATGCAAGAGAAGTTTGGCTGCGACCTGTGCAGTCCCAAGGTCAGGCAGAGGTCAGTACCAAGCTCAGTGTTGAGGAAGTATGGCAAAGACATTTAACAACAACTTTACTGAGGCTGGAATATGTAGTGTGGAAGTCGTGTGTTACCTGGCAGTGAGAGGATGGCAACACAAGACTGGCACTGACTTATAGGGTTTCAGAATTTAGCCCAGCCCCCCCCCCCCCCCCCCCCCAAAAAAAATTTTTTTTGGGGGGGGGGGGGGGGGTTACCCATTTAAAAAAAAAACAATTTTTTTTCTTAAATAAAAAAAAATAAAAAAATTGCTATTTCTGAAGAAAATATAAAGCTTAAAATATGATTTGAAAAATATTAACTTTTTTCTTTCACCGGTTCATTACTTTGACGTTTCTTTTATTCATACCCAATAAAGAATTATTATTATTATTATAAAATTTACCGCACTTTTTTCCCCTTTTTTTGAGTGCAACAAATGATGGTCCCAATATAAAAAGTTCTTATTTATTTTTAATTTTATACAAAATATCAATAGAAAAAATATTTGACAAAAAAAATAATAATAAATAATAAAAAAAATAATAATAATAATAATAATTGTTTTTTTTAACAACACTTTAAAAAAATGCTTTTACAGGACTTTTTTTTTAAAAAGACACATAACCCACATTTTTTTAATAAACCCACTACCCGAGGGCTTAAAAAAAAACTTTTTTTTTAACCCTGCTGACTTGTGAGGGGGTTTACTGATAAAATAACAAAACTAACAAAGTTCTAGCTAGTGTCTCATGGTCTTCATTTAACATAATTTCTTATAGGGCAATGAAGCAGCTATAAATTAAGTTAAAATTGTTTCTTGATGTTGAAATTTTTACTGTAGCTTTTGTTTTTCTGAATTTTCAGTGAAATAATAATCTGTAACCAAATTGCTTGAAAATTCAGAAAAATGAAAGCTACCAGCATGGAGAAAGAATTCCAACTTAAAGTTATAGCACTTATAGCTGCTTCATACCCCCAGAATACTGGCTCTGATATTTACTCCTTTGTTTTCTCAGGGTTCAGAGCAAGAGAATGAGAAGTGGTTATCCATAGACCAGGAAAACTTTGAGCTCAAACCCATGCACATCACCTTGCTACCTAAAACTGTGAACATGTTTTGTCCTCAAAAACAAGTGGCCGCTCTTCAATGATACAAATAATCTGGTTGGTTTTTTTATAATTATTATTTATTTATTGTGTATTAAAGTGAATTAAGTCACATGAATCATAAAACTTGACTGCAAAAGTGATATTGGTGTTTGTTTTCATTTGTATAAACCTTTCTTACTGACTAGAAATATCACACTGACAAACGTGAACAAATGAACCAGCTGCAAAACTACCAAGACTAGATTGTATTGAGAATCTCTTAACCTCATAGTTGACTATGGGCTGTAAGCTGCAACCTCTAGTTAAACCTTAGTTATCTTTTTTTAATTGTTGCAACAATCAAAATAACAACTTAACTACGGTTTAACTAGTTAGTTAGCGTCGCAGCTTACGGGGGTATATTAGTTAACCTGTGGTTGAGATGTTATTTTAATTGTTGCAACAATGTAAAAAACTTAACCAAGGTTTAACTATAGGTTGCAGCTTACAGCACTTCATATTATTATGAGGAAAAGTTTATTTTTAACATCAGAATTTGTAAATTAATTTTACAATTAATTAATTAATTAATTACAATTACAATTTTATGGCAAGCTAGAAATGCATTATTAATCTATGAGTAATTTTGAAGAAGGTTCATTTAAAATATTTATGAAGAAAGAGAAAATCTCTGGAATGTTTAATTATTGCTATAAGAGTGCTGGAAACATTTATAAAATAACAAAACAATTATCATAAATTTGAAGAAAAAACAAACAAACAAACAAACAAACAAACAAACAAACAAACAAACAAACAGCAAGGGCCTTACCATAGTGAAGAGAATTCCATAATCATTCTTCTTGTTAGTTTCTCTCCTAGTCTATAAGGACTGACGAAGGCACTGTTTCTTGTAGTTAAATGCCAAAAGCTATTTAATTTTTCTTATTAGTGTTTTAATCTGTGTTAACAAGATTTCCATCAAACCAAGGAACTAATGCTGTTCGTAAACCCTGTTCTTTTGCACCAAAAAATGCGCATTCCATTTGAATAACCATAGGCGATCGTCATTTTTGGTGCAGAGAACAGGGCTTACGAACAGCATTACTCTCTTCACTATGGTAAGGCCAGTACTGGTTGTTCTACTATCATTTGCTTTCAAATGTATGATACCTAACCCTGATGGTTTATTTTCCTTAATATTTCTATGAAAACACATAAAAAGGAAGTACATAATAACCATTTCAGTTTGAACAAATTAAACGTCAGTAAAACCTAGGTAAAACAACTTTTTTTAAATGTTGTATTTAGGAAAAGGAAAGGTACCATCGCGGTAAGGACAAACATGTGACGTTAAAATTTGATAAGGAGAAACCAAATGAGAGTTGGCGCCAGGCAGCAGCACCAACTCTCATTTGGTTTCTCCCTATCAAATTTTAACGTCACATGTTTTTTTTTTGCCCTTAATTTTGTGTGTCATTTGTTTAATGTTAAAAGATAGGGAGTTATGCCAAAAATTTGGCAATATATTAGCATTGGCAAGTAAGGAGCAGCTTTAAGGAATAGACCAGAGAAAAACATAAGCATTTATATCACAAAACACTTGATGGGATTTACATAAATAACATTATTTTGTCTCAAAACCCAACAGTAGCCCCTTATTAGCAGTGATCAGAAATTTTGATTTATGCAACCTGCACAACATTTTCATACTAATTTTTGCATGTTTCTGACATCACAAACATGAATTTTTACGCAAATTGCATATTTTACAGTTACTTCACGCTCTCTCATGGGGCTATATTGACATTCTGGTAAAAATTGTCAACAGTTTTGGAGATCCCATTTCGTGTTTATTCATTAAAAAGCACATGTTGTTTCATGTGGTCTATGACTTTTACCTTGGCTTTACTGTCCTGATATAACATAAATATATAAAATAAGAAAACAAGTTTGATACAAACCAACATTTTACCACGATTAAGAAGACAGCGTGCTCTATAATGTTAAGAGTCAATTTGAAGTGATCAGTCCAGAAGTTTGAATGACTCAAGTTATAACCAAGTATAACCTAGCTGTCTTAATCTTGGCAGTACAACAAACATGGTTAAATTTGTATGCATTTGTGTGCACCTACATAGTTGAAGATGGATGAATAAACTTTACGTACATACATACATGTGTTTATTGCTAAAATATTCATGTATCAATTCCAATACATTTTGTATTGTCTGCTAACATGCTGCACTATATTTAATTGAATTACGATCAAATTGAGTAATTTAATTTACCATTTTTTTTTAATTATTATTATTTTATACCTGTATTAAAGAAATTAACCATTGCAAATAGGCATGATGAATTTGAAAGAAAAAGGTAAGAGACACCAGAAAGGGCTTTACCACAGTACAGAAATTCCCATAGTTTGGTGAAAATCTTGCTAGCACCTTGGATAGCTGTCGGTACAAAACTCCAAAGAGAAATGTAGTATGTTTTGCCTTTGTCAGTCTTTACAGACTTAGAGATTCACTGATTCTCTCAGAGTCTGTAAAAGACCAACTTACAAAAGCAAAACAAAACTCCATTAAAAGAGAAATTTTCTCTTGTAGGTTTCTCTTGTCTATGGGACTCTATCTTTAGTACCCAGTTTTGGCTTTCTCCTATTATTTTCTTTGAAATTTATCATATTTTAATTCCAAGTGTGTTCCAAGTCAAAATATTTGTGAGCATGTTGATGGCTGACTCATGCTTTGCCAGGCATTTAGCACACAATGCTGCAAGTAAACCCAATGCCATGAAACTTTATGCTTTTCCATGGAGCTTGCATGCAAATAAGTACAGTAAATTTCAAATTAAATACATTGCAGCACGTGAACACACCCTTTTACTATAAACAGCTAACAACTTCTTGCAATAAATCTGCTACATGTTCTTCTTTCTTAAATTAAGCAACATTACTAGATGTTTTTTTTTTTTTTTTTTTTTTTTAAATTCAACTTGCTATGTTTCTAAAAGCTATCTAGTTTAATGATAATTAATGTGTGCTGGACAAAAGACCTACTAGAATTGGCCAGGGGAACCCCCAAGTGCCCGATATTGATAGGCATGTATATAAGCATAGCATCTTAGTTGACAGTTTTGAATGTATGGTTATAGGTTTACCAATCCACTGTACTCAAATGTAGGTGATGCATGCTGATGCTATGTCTCTTCACAAACTGAGAAGAAAGCTTGTAAAGTAGACAACCTGCTTTTCATTTTCTATTGTAATCTAGTACAGATGTCATCATGTATACCACAAGTTGGCAACGTAACAATTTTTATAAAAACTTTGTTAGTCTTTTAGCATCAATCAATGCTAGAAGCTTCAGTAGCCAGTTCAATGTAATCCTGGTGACAAGCTGATTTCACTGAACTGGCTACTGAAGCTTAGAAAATGCACAGAAATCAATAAAATCAATAACTATTTATGCTGGCAGCTTCAGTAGCCAGATAGAAGTGACACCAGCAGTACAAGTTTTCACGTCAGTTTGTGAGACTACAGAAGAGACACATACATCATGTGTATGCTTATCTTAGCGTACATCACTTTGTATTGATTACAGCAAAACTCTTTGTCTCTTGCCCATAAGTACTTTATAATATTGGCTAAGAATTGCATTGTAATGTTAATATACTGAAATAGATTCTCTCACTACAATATACGTCACAGGTGAAATAGTAAAACATTTAAATTGCTTCAAAAAAATTACTAAGCCCAGCTCGTAAATTTTCATTGCACTTTCTGAAACAGCTAAAGTTTGAATTGATTTTTTTACAGCACTAGAGGCTACTGCCTGCTGATTGTTATCATTTTTAAAATTTTCTGAAACAATCAAAATTACAATTTAACTACGGTTTAAGTAGTTAATGGGGCCAGAAGTTATTATTATTATTTTATGTTACAGTTGACGTGATAAAAGGCCGCCCAAATTTATTTGTACTGTGTAACATCTAAAGACACCGTAATGTGTGTGCATACACTGACAAAATTACTACATGGGGGGGGGGGGGGCAATTTTACACTGTTTCAGAACATGCAATATGAAATACCACACCACATGGCACATTAATTTATCATCCGTCAACTGATAAAACAAATTGACCCCGACTTTTACATGGCTTAATTAGAAGTAAAACTGACAGGCAAAGCTGGCAACTCCCAGCTTTTTTTTTTTTTTTTTTTTTTTGTTTTTGCTATCTGTCAAAATGGTGGATTTATATTGATGTATACATGTGAACAGTATATTATGGTGGATATATAGTGAGGGATACATGTGAACAGTACCATTTAAAAAAAAAAAAAAAACATTTAAGCAGTTATATCTGTCAGAATACATCACAAACGGTGCATGTGAAAGTGCCCATAAGTTTATAAAAGTGCAGCGTGGTCTGTTGGTATCCTTCAGTATTCCACTCCTGCTTCTCCATGTGAAATGTGCAAATTTGCGTAACCGTCAGTTTCTGTCAAAATCCTCTGACAGACAACATTCAATTTATGTGCCACAGGTGCCATATGAATGATACTTTGATGTTCATTGCTAGGGGCTGATATATGGTGCAAAGTTCCTACTGGTGTGCAGTCTAATTAGTTTAAGTATGCTCCCTTCAAGAGAGTCCTGCAGATATAACCCACAGTATTTGTTCATATCTCAGAATATCAGAATGGCATAATATTATGGAGACACTAAAACTATACATTCCTAGGATCAAGTTGCTTATTACATTTAAAATGGCTGACATGGATTGTTACTTAAAGTTTAATTATTTGTATCACAGTTCCGAGTGTCGTGTCAGCTGAGGACCTTTCTTCACTGCTCTCTTGGCTTTCTTTGGTTTGGCACGCTGCTGAGGCACGGGGGCTTCGTCATGCCTAGAGGCTTGTCGTCGCTTATGGTAGGGGTTGACATAGTCAGGGTCAGCCTCTATTAGGCCGAGCTCTTGAGCAACCTGCAAGCAATGTCACTCATACTTAACAATAGCAAATCTAGCAAGAGCATAGTAACCTAGCTTAGCACAGTGAAGACAGTTTGGTCTTGCTAGCACACAGAAGATAAACAACACATTGAGTCTTGAAGTCTGTAGCAACTGACAATGGCACACACACACACACACATACCCTTGCACTGAAAACTAGCCAATATATTGTTTATCATGTGTGCTAGGGAGACCAAAGTATAGGACATTTCTTCACTATGCTAATGTTAGATTAGAGCATACTACACTTGTAATTTTGTCGAGTTTAAAAATATTGTTGTTTTTACATTTTCTAAAATATCTTGATTTCTTCTCCAATATTTTATTTACAGCACTTTTTTTTTTTTTTTTTTTTTTGGGTGATAAAATGTGCAGTCAATACTTTTTACACATGGTTGTTGTGATGCAAGTCTATAGGAAGTGAAAAAAATGCACTGGCAAATTTACTCTTTAAGTTGTGAGGTAAATTGTAAATATCAGCAGATTGGGATGTTTTTATTATTATTTATCTAATTCAGCATAGATTACATCAAAAAATCTCAATCTGCCAACAACTAGTAAAAATACCACAAAATAAATAATAAACTATTAAAAGTTGGCAGGCCAGGAGGTGAACGTACCAGGTGCAGCAGCTTGACTGAGGTGTTGTCCAACAATCGTGTCTCGCTGCTGAAGCCCAGGCTCCAGTGCAGCAGCACCTCCCAGTCGTGGTGGGCAGACAGCAGGGGTTTCACCAGCTCAGGCAGACGTAGAATCAGCTCAGAAATCAGGGCTGTGTTCTCCAGGATGCTAGCTAGAGCTGTAAGCAGGCAGGAGTGTTATTTCAATACCTACAGAACATAGAGTTGCCCTAGCCAATCACAGTTGGTGTGAGAAAACTATATAGGGAGCTCTACTTCTTGCACCACCAGCAAAAGTTGTGATGTCATGCCACGGTGTAACCCAGATCAAAAACAGCCATAACATTACCAAGAATCAATCCTTTTTGGCACTGCGAAGTTGTCTCAAACTTTGACATTTTGCAACTCCTCACCCCCCCCCCCCCCCCCCCCTCAAAATCCAGCTTTAGAATTGGACTCTTTGTCAACCAGCTGTTCTCTCTGTGGGTACTAGGGTCTCTATGAAGCTTATAAGTGAGAAAACAAGAAGGAAACCTAATTTCCTATCTGTGATCATTGCGGGACTTTAAGCACATTTTTAGTGATTTTTTAGAAAACTACCTCACCTAGGCCAAATATTTAAATGTGGGATACTTGACACATTTTTTACATGTTTTTCAGCTGCAATATAAAATGTTAACAATTGATCAGTTGAATTAACTCACCATCTCTGACGTTAGCGTCCTCAGGGAACTGACTGCCTGGCACATATCCTGAGCTCTCCAACGTTGCACGACTGTTTTGAATTACCTATGACACAAGTTAAGCATTAAAACATGAAAATAAGTTGTAGAACACACACCAGTATACACCCAAACACATGTGCTTTAATATCAAAAGAATGAGATGAGGCGAACCTCTGATTTGACATGGGTCACTACCACCTTACGCTGCATGGCTGGAGACATGATTATACTTGTCAAGCCTAAACATCTCTGCTACAGTTTTACATGTGACACACTGACACATGCACAGGCATCAATGTGTGGAGAACACAAGTGCATACCACTGACTCTGAATAAGCCGCGTGTATATGCCTGCACTGAGAAAAACAGAATCGTGATCTCTCGCAAGACAAGCCAGCACACAGACCACAGAGACTCTAGACAGCCTCAATTAAAGTAGATAAACATGTTGTAAATACATTAAACAAATTATTATATTTAATTACCCCGAAAATTTTCTCTGCAATCATGGACACCATTTTGTATTGCCGTTCATAATGGTCGAGTCTCAGTAGTCCTTTGACAGCCTGAAGGTGCTCCGCCCTGCGTCTCTTGAACAGTCTTTGGACTGCAGCAAGCTGGTTAAGGACAACTACTCAACAATGGGGGCTAGCAGTGGAGCAAGCTAAAGCCAGTCACAGCTAGGCAATATAGAGGAACTTCAACTTAGTAAGTGCAACTTTATAGCATTGAATTTATAATTCAATGTTTATAGCATCTATTTTTCTGGTCTTTTTCTCTTGCTCTTATTTTTTTAGTTCTTGAAGAGACAAAAAAATCAAAAGGAATATATACTACACACAAGCACTTTTGAGTATTTTTACAAAAACAAATCTGAAACCCCCCATCAAAACAAATTCAGTTGTTGTGGGGGGGGGGGGATTTTCACAGGAATTGTGGGGGGAGGGGGATACACAGGCAAAGTGAAAAAGCATGCAGTGTGATCACTGATCACATAGTATATACGGTCACATATCACATAATGTGTAATGTAGATATTTATGAGTCATATGAATTACAGTGTGTACCGCCTACGTACACTCCCCCCGAATAAATCTGACCGGTGCGGTTAAAGTTTCCTCATATATTTAACACTTGGAGACATGAACGCTGCGGTCAGATTTATACGGGGGCAGTTTACCTATGTAACATAACCACGGTACATAACAATAAGACATTTTATTGACCCACAGGCAGTTCATATTTGTAAGACCCTCGGATAAGAGACCCTGGCTGTGCACACAGGTACGTACAGAGTACATGGTGGCAAGCTGCTCATATATATGCACAAAAGTGAAGGGTCTTTTACCTTAGGGTCTTCATATTAGCTACAAAAAGGATACAAAGTTCTCTTGCAGGTGCATCAGGGTCATTGTTACTTCGAGATATATTAGACTCGAGATCTGCCTGCTCAGGTCCTACAGACCCTGGTGACCCTGACGACGGTTCATTGTTACTGGTTGTTGTATCTTCTGCAGTTTTTGTGATAACGACAAGCGAAACTCCCAAAATAAAAAGTATGGTAATGCATCGTTCATCTAATTGCATTTTTGTCGAAAAATTTACATGCGATTTCAAAACTCATTCATATATGTACGTGGCACTTTGTAAAACGCCAGTTGTTAATTGTTGATGTATTGTATGTATAATCTGATATATGTATTCGGCAGGGCAGCTATAAATTATTCGACATTCGGAGATATATTTACTTCAATCGTCCTCCTGTATCGGTGATATATGACCGTCAGCACATTTGTCTACCATTGAAATTACACAAAGAAGCAAAATTATACTTAATATGGAAGAAAAACAAAATAATGACAGGAAAAATGTAGGAACCTTATGAAAAATTTAAGTAATGCGGGCTGCGGCAAAATTTATTACCATATGTTAATTTCGATATTCATTTTATAGCGCGTTTTTGCTATGCGTTCAAATTTATTTGTGAATGTTGCTTTTCCATATTATATATATATTTTTTATTATTATTATTATTATTTTTTTTTTCACTATTTTAAGAAACTTGAAAACACGTAAAATTGTATTTATATGCGAATGCGACATAATAAAATTTCTTGGTTTGAAGTCAGTGTTTTTAAGTAATAGCAAAAAAAAAAAAAAAAAAAAAGTATGGCAAGTATATATTTATAAAGATACATACATACATACATATCATGACGCTATAAATCCCTTTCGGGGTAAGCCAACAACACAGATGTTTTATCCTGACCCAGTGATAGACCTCCACAACTTCCTATCCTGACATACTTCACTTGCTTCCGCCAGTCTCATACCTTGTTTCATACATTTCCTTTTGCATTTCATACTGCGTACATTCTTATTTTTCAAACATCTTCCAACCACCTCAGACCATGATGTTTTAGGCCTGCCTCTATCTCTCCTTCCATCCACTCTACTATGAAATACCTGCTTTGCTATTCTTTCATCACCCATTCTCTCAACATGACCAAACCATCGTAATACACTGTTCTCATACTTCTCAGTCACAGTTTCTTTTACTCCACATTTCTCCAACACCCAAGTATTCCTTACCCTATCTAATCTTGTTTTACCACACATACTTCTGAGAAAACTCATACCAACAGCATTCACCCTACTCATATGCCTACTCTGACATACCCACGATTCAGAACCATATAAGATAGTTGGGAGTAAGACAGAATTGTACACTGTAAGTTTTGCTTTGTTTGATAAAGCATCACTCTTGGCCAATCCTGCCATGCTGCCAACTACTTTCCTACCTGCCGCCACTCTCCTCTCAATCTCCCCATCTATACTTCCATTCTCTTGATATAATCTTCCCAAATATACAAACTCTTGAAATCGGACGGCTCACCAGCAGGACTTGACTTGGCGCGATCTTGGTTAATTGGTACATGGAATGTGAGAGGAGTCAGTGGTAAGGAGCAAGAGTTGGTGAGTGTGATGTGTGAAAGAGGATTAGATGTATTGTGTGTAACTGAGACAAAGAGGAAAGGGAAAGATGTGAGTAATATTCGTGCACTTGGTAGTGGTAGAGAGAAGGATGTGAGTGGAATGGATGACGGGTTTTTAGCATTATGGTCTGGGGTGGGTTCAGATGAGCATGGAAGTCAAGGGGTTGGGATAATTTTAAGTAACAGAGTAAAAAGTATGATGAGAAATTATGAATGTGTGTCCCCAAGGCTGATGTGGATGAGAATGAAAGTGGGTATTACTAGGGTTGTGTTTGTGGTATGTTATGCACCAGTGGATGGAGAGGATGATGATGTAAAGGACGAGTTTTGGAGGCAGTTGAGTACTGTCCTAAGTGAATGTGAAAAGGGAGAGCGAATTATTGTGTTAGGAGATATGAATGGTTGGGTGGGTAGGAAAAGAAGTGGATTGGAAGATGTGGTTGGTAGATTTGGTGACTCTAGAGTGAATGGTAATGGTGAAAGTATCGTAAATTTCTGTGTGGAACATGAGTTGTTTGTATCGAATACATGGTTTAAGCATAAAAGAATACATGAGTATACATGGGTGCGCAATGAGCAGAAAAGTATGATTGACCTAATTCTGTATGATAACAGACTGAAAGGAAAGGTGAAAGATACAAGAGTGTGTAGAGGAAGTGAATGTGGTACAGATCATTTTTTGGTTGTGTCTAGAGTAGATCTAGGAAATAAATGGATTGAGCATTAGAAGGTAAAAGTGGTACAAAAGAGAATAAAAGTGGAAAAATTACAGGAGGTGGAGGAGAGAAGGATGTATACAAAGGGGATGAACGAGAGGTTATTTCTGGTAACAAAAGAGTGGGAGAAAAAGGTTATGACTGACTATGATGTTGAATGGGGGTATAAGGTAATTAAAAAAGCTTGTGTGGAGACTGCAAGGAAAGTATGTGGTGAGGCTGTGGTTGGTCGTATAGCTGGGGATGCATGGTGGAATGATGAGGTACGAGAGGCTATTGAGGAGAAAAAGAGAGCATATTTGAAGATGATTGATGCAAAAAATGAATTAGAAAAAAAGGAGTTATTTATAGTGTATAAAAAGAAAAGAATGAATGCAAAAAAGAGTGTGCTAGAGAGTAAGTTGAATGCAAGGAGAGAATTTGAAGAGAAAATGCAAAGTGAATTTATGGGTAATAGAAAAATGTACTGGAAGATGGTGAATCAAGTGAGAAAAGGAAGTAATAGTAAAAGTGCAGGCGGAGTAAAGAATGAAAGAGGAGAAATTGTGTGGGATGAAGAGAAGGGGAGAGAATGTTGGCGAAAGTATTTTATGAATCTGTTTTTGGATGGAGGGGAAAGGGAAGAAAGAATGGAGGAGGAAAAGGAGAATGAATCAAACGGAGTAAATGAGGAGATGATTGAGTTTCGATTGAATGATTTAAAGAATACTGTAAAAAAGTTAAAAAATGGCAAGGCAGCTGGAGTAGATGGAGTAACAAGTGAAATGGTAAAGTATGGAGGAGCGTCTCTGGAAGTAAAAATGTTACAGTTATTTAATATGTGTTACAAATGTGGTAGAGTACCTGAAGACTGGGTATGTGCTGTGATTGTTCCGTTATATAAGGGGAAAGGGGATAAGTATGACTGTAAAAATCATCGTGGAATTAGTTTGTTAAGTATACCTGGTAAAATGTACGGAGGGATGGTGATTGATAAGGTGCAAAAGGTTACACAGGGTCATATCTCAGAAGTGCAATGTGGTTTTATGCCCGGCAGGGGCTGCACTGATCAGATTTTCACTGTGCAGCAGTTGATTGAGAAATGTATGGACGCAAGAAAGAAAGTATTTGCTGTGTTTGTAGATCTAGAGAAAGCATATGATCGAGTGAACAGAAGTATGATGTGGAGTGTATTAGATGAATATGGGGTGAGAGGGAAGTTACTTGAGGGTGTGAAAGCCATGTATGCAGGTAGTAAGGCATGTGTGAGAGTAAACGGAAAGTTGAGTGAGTGGTTTAAAGTGGGTAGAGGCGTTAGGCAAGGATGTGTGATGTCGCCGTGGTTATTCAATATTTATAAAGATAATAACAATAATATCACACTGTAAAAAAAAAAACATCATTTTTTCATTTTTTGACCTTTTTTATGTGAAATAAAATATTTGCTTATCTGGGTTTTAATTAATATTTAAACGATTTTCCACAGCTATGAAAGTAAAAACCAAACAAAAGGAAAGAAAGACAAGCACGTACTCTACTATGTAATATCAATTTCAATAGCATTTTAGCCTTATTTTTTAATAATAGGCCTATACTGTATTACATAATTACATTTGCACAAGCTCGACTGCTCTCATCTGATTGCAAACATATAAAAAAAAAATAAAAAAATGTGTAAATTGTAATTGTTTTTCTAGGTACAATAAAAACAAAATCAATAAATATTCATCACATTTAATTGAATGACATTTTTAATGACAATGAAACCAACATGCATGCACATTTAATTTAGTAAAGTTTCATACACTACAAGTACACATATTATATTTATTATATTATTTGTATTATCTACATTTATGTGTGGTTAAGAATATTTGGGACAAAACACAACAAAAAGTCTTTGAAACACTTGAATTTGCCTCCCATACCAACGTATCATTACATCCACATACAAAAACTTTTATTTATTTATTTTTTTAACTTTGGCTTAGTAATAATTTCTTTAGAACTTTCAATATCTCAACACTTTGAAATTATAGAATATGAATCTTATATTTTAAATATAATGACAGCTTATAAATTACACGTGTATAGTATGGAGTGCACGGCATACAGTGCTGGTCTTAGCTCAGTGAAGAGATATCCCATAGTTTGGTTTTCTAGCACACAGATAATAAACAACATATTAAATAGCTTTCAATACACGACTACGAGAGAAAACAGTATGTGTGTGTGTCAGTTCTTACAGACTTTAGAGACAAACTATTTGTTACTTTTCTGTGTAGTCGTACTATAGGCTGTATAGTGTTGTTTATTATGTGTGCTAGCAAGACACTAAACTATAGACGATCTCTTCACTATATGCTAAGACCAGCACTAAATACTGCACTTTTCTAATTTTTAATACCCACTAAAAGTTTTTCTACCTGCCATTTGATCCACATGAGAAACACATGATCATATGTGCAGTTTGGCTCAAGCAAGACCAAGTGATGTGAGCTATCTTTACATCATGTTACAATGTCATAATATTACCAACAATTTGCTTATTTGTACATACTTCGTTATGTGTTGTTGTTTTTTGTAGTTATCCTGCAGTAAGGATGCTGATATATATAATATATTATGTAACTATGGAACGTGCAATCTGATTGGTTCCCCTAATTTTCGCGCTTTTGATTGGCTGTAGTCATCACGCAACGCTGCCTGCAAACATAGGCAGACCCTTTGTTACGCAGGGAGCACTAAATTGGTGGGAACATGATTCTCGCCTTAAAATTGTCTAGTTAGGACATCCCATTACCCATCATATTACTGTCAATCAACTGTTAACGGTAACATAACGGGTACTTATCACATCACTGGTCAAGCCATTGTTGACGTCCTACGTCAGAGAGTAGGTAAAATACAAATATTGTTTATCAAGTCAGTCCCTATCTAGCTATGTATTAGACATATATATGTACATATTTACGTATGTACGTGTGTGTTAAATATACTAAAACAGAGTCAACATGTAAACACAAAATCACATTTATTATTACTATTATTATTTTTTAATATAACAAAACAGAAATGAGAATAAAATAAGTAAATCAACAACTTGCAAAACTACAATGTTGTAAAACATTCAATTCCTTGATGACAAGTAACAAGGGACCAAAAATAAAAAAATAAAAATTAACATTTAATTCATGATTTGCATTATATATTTTTTTCCCACCATTTTAAATTTAAAGGGCCCCTGGCCTTAAAAACAAATTTTCTCTCAATTATAAATCATGAGATAAGATTATTATAAATACACATATTTTGTGCCTTAACCCTTCAGTACTGTCGCAAACTGGGAAGAAAACTTGTAAAGTAGGCAACCCGCGCTACAATTTCTATTGTAGACCCGGAATTGTTGACGTCATGAAGTCCTTAAGTTGCCTACTTTACAGTTTCTTAACCCCAGTTTGTGAGGCTACAGAAGAGTTGAAGGATATAATATGTGTATGAATGATGGTCACATCTCATGAATTTTACGTTTTTGATTCAATTGTTTGAGGCCTGGAGCCCTTTAAGTGATGAAAATGCTTATTACTCAATGCTTTTCTTATGTAAAAACAAAATTGATGACTAACTTTGCAACAATAATAACAAATAAACAAGAATTAAGTCTTAAAATGAATATTATTTCTGACTTCAGTTTTCTCCAATTTTACACACTGTATACACAGCAAACTTACTGCTGTGTTTTGAAGTACTTGTTTATATTAGTTGAAGACAGAGAAATTTGAAATGTGCAGTTTTTGCAAGTGGTCTAATGACAAATGATAGTGACAGTCTAAACACCTTAATTAATCTGTGCAGCTGCGTTGTCACTTTACTTTAGTAACTCTGCACACACAATGCAGCTGCACAATAAAGTAAGACACGCATCACATATGACTACAGGAATGTAACATAATAATATATAATATATATATAATATAAATATAGAACCCATTCATTAATAAAATAAAGTTGTTGTTTTCTTGCTTTTTTTTTAACACAACTTTCTGAGCTGAAAAATTTTTCCTCTGTTTTTCAGTGCACAAAATGAAAAAGAAGAAAAAGTTTGAAGTGAAACTATAAAATGACAGCCTTAATTGTATCGTACGCCAAGTAACTAGAGTTGAATATTTCGATAAATTGATTGCTTTAATGTTAAATAATGGATGTTCATGGAACTGATTTTTTTTTTTTTTTTTATTTTTTGTTCAGCTTAATAACACATAAAATTGTGTTCTTCATTCAAATACTTCTTCCAGCCTTGGTGCAGTAGTTTTCTCAAACAAATCTTAAAACAAATGAATAGCCCTGCAATGTTAAAGGATGGCAAATAGGGAGACTGTAAGCTTTTCCTGAAAGTCCCACTGGTAAGCTTCATTGAGCTTACCTAGCTGTGGGTGTTAGTCAATCAATCAAGGAGCAGGAAAACTGAAGGACCCCTAATATCCTAGTCTGTGGCATTGCGGAACCTTGCAAGTTTTTAACATTTTCTAAGAAAACTGCTGCAGTGGGACTGGAAAATTTTAAACGAGGGATACTAGTCACTTTTATATGTTTTCACCTGGGGTTGGGGGGAAGCTATTTCCTTATGTGGGGTAGAGGTTAATTAATTCTCTAGTCTGTGGGACAAGCCTGTATTTCTAGTTCATCACATTTCTCTGTCATATGGAAACTACAAATTCCACAAGGAAAGGAAAAGAGGAAAAAGAAGGAGGAAGAAGAAGAAGGAAAAAAAAAAAAAAAAAAAAAAAAAAAAAAAAACTTTTACGTAAAAATAATTTGAAATCAGTTTAATTATAATACAGACCCCCTTGGTTATTGTGATTTTTACATTTGCTAATCAGTATCCATGTTTTGTGCAACTTCAACAGTGACTACACACTACATTATGCTGAGACAATAGCTGAGCAGACAGCCTGCTCAGTCAAATATCAACGTACAACAAGCTTGCATACTCAAGTAAAACCCTGGTCACGTGCCTCATTGGACTTGACTACAAAAACCCTGGTCATGTGCATCACTGGACTTAACAACAAAAACCCTGATCACAAGCCTCATCATGCTGGAGCAGGTTTTATGCCTTCCTGATAATATTTAGCAAGTTTCTCACACCAGATTAGTATAAAAAAAAAAAAAGTAGCAAAAGAAGCTAATTCTTGGCTTTTTTCAAAACTTAAAGAAATTTACTGTAGAAAAGAAAGTCAAACTACAATTTATAAGGGAAATAATCAACAAATCTAACTTACATTATGGGGAAAAGACAATTTTAACCTACAAGCGCAAGTCAGCTTTGCTAAGAGGTTATGACCAGGGTTTTTATGTCTCAATATTTGCATATCAAGTCCCTTACTATCAACTATGAACTGACTCTTGTATGGTAGATAATTTGGTGCCACATTTGTGATCCTGCCTGCCTGCTTGCTTGCTTGCTCTAGGAAGCTCACGTCAGTCACTATAATATAAAAATCATAACATACACAACCATGCACTCCACTGCTCAAACATACATACATACTACAAAGTATAAAGCGACAACAATGGGCGGGACTTTTAACTGCCTTACCAGCAATGACGACGTGTTTGTCTGGCTCATGTACTAAGCATCTCTCACATGTCAGAAGGCTCATATTTCAGATACAAGTCAAATATCTTGTTAAATGTGGTTCAATTTATGCTGAAATACATAAATTTAATGGGCTTTTGCCGACTAAACAAGTTTTATTGGTATTACCGGACATTAAATCACTTTGCTAGAGATTAATATTACAATTTTATTGACTGAAATGCACCTCGTCAAGGTCAAGTTGATGGCACCCAGCTCTCAGAATTAAGTCATATGCGCAAAGTATAACAAAAATATGAAATAAATGTATCTTGACTGCGGCAAGTAACTAAAATATGAAATATATCTTGACCAGCGCTAGTAACAGCTTGACTTCAGATTTACACAAGTATTCTGATGACATGTAAGAGACACTGAGGTCTAGTTTTACAGTGACATGGGCCTCATGCTGGGTCTATGGTTGAAATATCGCCCAATATCTTACATCAACAATAGAGAGCGGCGACTCACTCAGGCCTCGGCACATGTTCTGGGTCATGTCACTAGGACTTGAAGCAACGATAAGGACATGGCCTAGTGCTTGACCTAACTGTTGGGACATGATCCAGAGCAAATTAAAAAATAAATACACAGGATTGTGATAGTATATTTTACCATTGAAAAAAAAAACCCAAAAAAATCACATAATTTGCAATCCTATTCGTATGAGTAAAACTCTTGCTGAATTTGACTGGTAAAATATATTATCACAATTGTGTGTACAGTACACGTCCCAGTGCTAGGTTACAGTCAAACTGCTGCCCAATGTTATTATTGTTATCTTATGTATAGACAGACGGCTCAAGACGATTAGTCCTCTTTCTTGTCCTGCGCTGACTTGATCGCTGGCACTGACGTGCTTGCTCCGTTGATGATCTTGACTCCTTGACCTTGCTGCTTGGCCTCCTGTTCCATCTCCGCAGAGAAGCCAAACTCGTTGACTCTGGTAGGGTCTGTCTTGTATATCCAGCGCTGGTACAGGAAGATGAAGAACACAATGTCTGTGAAATGCAACACCATCACATTAACATACCATACCTTCCAGAGCTCAGACACCATCTCGGTGGTCAAAGAGACTTTTTGGTGCATATTTTCAAAGTGGACTTATCAATAAAATAAAGCAAAATTTTTATATTTAAAAAGTGAACTAAGTTCACACATTCTTTTGTTTCATGATGTTTGTCCTATGGAATTGTGAGAACACTGTAAGTGACATACCATCTCTGAAGCAGCCCAGTCTGTACATGGTGGGCATCTTGATGACAAAGGCAAAGATGTCGTCAATGAAGGTGTTGAGGAACTTGTAGCTCATCATTCTCCATGGCAGGTGGGCCACGGACTTGAGCTTGTAGTTAATGAACAGTTGGGGGGTCATCATGATGAAGCCTGCAGCATGCAAACAATAATAGTACTGATTACAATTATCTTGTTGACATAACTTTTGTGGAGCTTATTTATGTAGCACGTCAGCTTACAAACTAAACACATGGTATACACACAACTCACAGTTGAGCTTGTTTATTTATTTTATAAACCACTTAAACACACCTTTTGTGTTGATAAATTAAACATCGGTAGAGTGTTAACTAATAAATTTAATATACCTATTTTGCTATATTATGAGAAAATAATAAAAATAGTAACAAAAGTAAATATGCAAATGTTTAATATTTTATTGCCATAAAGCTTCATGTTAATATTTTTATCCCCTGATTTGATGATCACGGGTTCTGAAATTTCTATGACAGGCAGTTGTTACCTTAGTTGTTAGTGACATTCAAATGATATCACAAAGTAAGGAGGACAACTTTTGAATGAGGAAGAACAACATGTTTTTTCTTCATTCTTTAATGCTTTTTACCAACTGTGGAATCATATAGTGATTCTCAAAAATTAATTAAAGATACCGGTACTTAATGCAGTCAAAAATTAGAAAATTGCATATCAATTCAGGAAGATGCCCTCATTCAGAATATGCAATATAATGTAAATTTTGCCTTCCACATGTGACAGATGTGATACTTGTACGACAAGGATATAAGTTTGTACGTACCAAAGGTGAGTAAAAATCCGTAGAGCATGGATAGCACCCAGGAGTACCAGCCCTTGTGCTCCTGGTAGAGCAGAGAGTAGACCATGTAGCCTCCTAGCAGAGGGAACAAGGCCCAGGACAGGTACTTGAATGCCAGCATGTCGTACTGCTTTGTGCTGGACTGCACGTATGAGCCCTTGTCAGTGAAGCGTAGTCGAGGGATGCCGAGGATTCTGTTCTCTCTGTCCAATTTGATGTCCATTACCTGCAACAATCGTCACACATTACACACTACAAACTTAGCACATGTGAACATGCTGCACCATGTGTGTAACCATGCTTCTAAACCAAGTATCAATAATAATAATTAATTATCAGCTCCTATGGGTGAAATGAAGTTACAAAACTCTCAATTTATCCCAACTTTTTAAGTACAGTCAGTTACAATTTTAAATTTAAACACACAAAAATCTTATTATGTTATTATTTTTTTATGCTTACTGGTTTTAAAAATAATTGAGATTGATAATTCCTACTTTTCATATAATGGCTTAATGCTATGACTTTTGTGCATCTTTTGTTATTTGGTCTAACAGCAAGCATCATCTTCCAGTAAAAGTCAGGGTTCAAAAAATCAATAATATGATAGTACGTACATCTTACCCTTTTTTAAAATAATAATTAGCCTTTATGTAATTTTTCTGTCAAAATGCTTGAAATAGTGGAAATGAATAAATAAAATTTGCAAATGCTACATGACATTGGATTTCCCAGCCTTACATTGGTTCAAACGTATTGCAAAGTTCTACAGATAAGATGCAAAAATAAAACAGCACACAAAATTCATGTGGTCAGCATAGCATCCTGGTCTTCAGGCACTGACTTAAAGACACACTTAACCCTAAAAATAAGTATTTTTTTTTATTCTTCTCCAAATCAATTCAATAGCAATCAGTCGTTTATTTGACTTCTCTAGCCCGCGGGATAAGTGAGCCTCGCGAGGGAACGAGATAAAGTACACGCCCCTCTACTGTGAGAGTAAAAAATATGTGCCACTTTCTCTACCTGCTAAGCTCACCTGAGAAGGTGCACAGACTTTTTACTTACACAGTAGGGGGGAAATGTGAAGTCATATTTCCCCCTCGTTACAGTCGCAGGGCTCACTTATCCCGCGTGCTAGAAAAGTCAAATAAACGACAAATTTGTATTAAAATGTTTCGTAGAAGAATAAAAAATACTTATTTTTAGGGTTAAGTGTGTCTTTCAACTTCAGTATTATCAGCATTATACATATTTTAACTCTTTGGTACCAACTTATTAAAATTATGAAAACACAAACTTCTCCTATTCAACTAGAAAATTCTTGTGCTTAACTGAAAACGAACAAAGTTTATTGATCCTCACCTTATTAATCTTCCAGATCTCAATACCCAGCCCAACGAAGCAAGATATTCTGACGACGGTATTGGTGTCGTTGTCCATCACATACAGCAGAACAATCAATGACTGAAACACGTTGAAGAAGACAGAACGAACAGACAGACCTTCTAATGACTTTCTGTTGTTCCAAAACTGAATATCTGAGAACACATAAATGATACGGATAAGAGAATTATAAAATGTTTTTCATAACAAAGTAGTTAAAAGTATTGCAAAAATTTACATACATGTTATCTCATCTTTGCAAACAAGAAGCTTGTTCTTTGAACCCATTAACTTTGCACCCAAAATTTCAATCCCATTAAGAAAAAAATGAAGAGATTTTTTACTTTCTTTTGGAACACAAAATACAGAATTTATGGTCATCTCATTCAGAATTAAATTTATGAGGAAGTATTTATTGTTGCCATAAGATCTACAGTTATACCAGCAAGCAGCACCTGTATGACCTACTGACTGGCTACTTGAAGAAATCACAGGCGGCACATTGCAATATTGCCTGATGCTTAAAAATATTTTGGCTGTCAACTAGCAGTGTTTTCCCCTTGATCATTCCTAGCTATCCCTCACATGTAAAGAATTGCAGAATGTGTCGCTACCTACTTTCTCTTTGTACTGTTGTATATGTGGATAATATAGCAATGCTGTGTCCTTTTAGTATACAGATGAGTGGGCTACTCACCATTTTTAAATGCCAGCAGTTCAAAGACAGAGTGCAGGATTGAGACAGCGACTGTGAGTGCCAAGAGATATGGTGAAGTCTCCAACAACGCTTCCTTCAGAGAGTCCTGGTCCTGGTCTTCTTCCTCGGCAAAGGCGTCGCCCAGCATGCCCGAGGTCCACTTGTTCCTCATTGCCTGGGCTGTGTACAGCTGCCACCTGAACAACGACAGGGGCTGCCACGTCAGCTCCAGCGTCAGAGTTCTGCAAAGTAACAAGAGGAGGGGGGCATTATTATTAACTTAAAACATGTAGTTGAAGACAAATAAAACATTAATTATATGTGGGAATGAGATTTTTGGCTTCATTCATTCTTTAAAAACAATAATAATAATTAAAAAAA
Source organism: Ecdyonurus torrentis (assembly GCA_949318235.1). Classification (NCBI taxonomy): domain Eukaryota; kingdom Metazoa; phylum Arthropoda; class Insecta; order Ephemeroptera; family Heptageniidae; genus Ecdyonurus; species Ecdyonurus torrentis. Next base: position 51,222,867 of record OX439130.1, read on the forward strand.
AAAAAAAAAAAACTTTAAAAAAGAAAATTAACAAAATAGCTTCTAAAGACATCTCTTTACTCTACTAAGACCAGCGCTGGTTCCTAGTTATTGAAAGTGAACTCACTTTGTTGTTTCATTGATGGGCTGATAGTCCCTGAGCATGTTCCAGTAGTCGTTGATGTAGACCACAGGCTTGTAGAAATCACCAGAGGGCAAGAACACAATGTCTGAAACATCAGTTGTAGATAACTAACGCACGCTTCACATCTTTGCAGAATTACTAATAAAATATACTTTCTGTCATAGGAGGTTCAATTTTCATAAAGGGGAAGGAAAAAAAAATGACATTAATATAATGCAAAATTAGGTTGAAGAAATCTTAGATAGAACAAACCACATTGTTCTCAGTTTTCTTTCTTTTTCTTGAACTAATTATTGAAGTAAGTTTTTGCCTTGGTACAGTAATGTTACCTACAACAAACTCAGAGCTAGATTACAGGCATTGTGGACAGAAACCTGAGCTTATGAGACAGTTTGAGTTGACGTCTCTGTAACTCAGCCAATTTTTACTTCTGTCCACAATTTCTCAAATGTTTTATCCAGGGGTTCGGAACCGGACCCGGACCCGGCCAAAACCCTATATTTTGGACGGGTCTTTCGGACCCGGGTCCGCGGACCCGAAAAAAAAATTAACGGGTCCGGACCCGGCTCCGCGGACCCGAGAAAAAAATTGACGGGTCCGGACCCGGCTCCGCGGACCCGAAAAAAAAATTGACAGCTCCGGACCCGGCTCCGCGGACCCAAACTTTTAAAAAAAAGGGTCCGAAAACCCAGACCCGACTTTGAAAAAAATGACTTATGAAAAAATATATGACATAATGTTGATCAGAACAAACACATTAAATAAAAAAATGACTTGTGTTGTAAATCAAAATTGTGATTTTGACTATTAATATATTTTTATTGCTATTGTTTTAAATATTATGTCTGACTAAAAGCTTGTGATATTAGCTATTATAGATTTGTGTGCATAGAATATGACTGACAAGCTGTTTTTAAGCAGAAATAAATAACACTTTGTTAAAGCCCTTGTCAACTTTTTTTTTTATCATTTAGAATACTAGACTGATTATTACCATACCTTATTATCCATGAATTGGACACCATCACGTTGATTTTGTACTTATTTTCGTTTATTTTACTTTTTGCGGTTCTATCACGTATCTGACGTCATACTGTACCGCCGCCAATCACAGTCACCGCTCTGGTCACGTGATAAATTTAAGCCCCTCTCTCAAGTTCTTTACCCCCATCACGGCCCCATCGGTACATTGTGACGTCAGATACGTGATATAACCGCAAAAAGTAAAATAAATGAAAATAAATACAAAATCAACGTGATGGTGTCTAATTCATGGATATTTAATAAGGTATGGTAATTATCAGTCTAGTATTCAAATGATAAAAAAGTAAGTTGACAAAGGCTTTAAGTGGAAACAAAAAATCAATAAAGCATATTATACTGAAAAAATATTTATTTGTTATTCTATCTAAAAAAAAAATTGTGCATTCTTTTTTAGATTCACAATCTCAAATTAATTTGAAAGTTAATTTTACTAATTTATATAATAACCTCGGACCCGGACCCGGACCCATATGAAGATTTTGATCGGGTCCGGAGCCGGGTCCCGGACCCGAAAAAAATTGACGGGTCCGGACCCGGCTCCGCGGACCCGAAAAAAAATTTAAAGGGTCCGGACCCGGCTCCGCGGACCCGACAATTTTTTTTCAGGTCCCGGACCCGGGTCCGCGGACTCGATAATTTTTGTGACGGCTCCGAACCCCTGGTTTTATCTATCTTTGCTCTATCACATCTTCCTATTAGTCTCTTGATGGTTGAGAATGTTTACTTTGCAACAATGAGCAATTTGTAGAATATAATAATAAATAATAATAATAAACATCAACATTGCTTACTGCGGATGTACACTGGTAATATAGAACAGCTGTGTATAAAATAGTATCTTTTTCTAGTCAATACAATTATTTCCATAATTCTTTCAGTATTATTATTGTTGTTGTTGTTTTTCTCCTTGTTTCTTGTGATAATACACAACACATGTATAGGCCTATATATAACTTACATTCGTCTAGCGGAGGTGGCACAGATCCTTGCACCCAGTTGGTCTGATCTGTCACTATGTTGATGGTGAGGTTAGGGTGCCAGTGAGACACAATCTCTTCAGTCAGTTCCTCGGCTTTCTGTGCACAAAACATCACAACATTAATTATATTGTCATCTAATTGACTGGATATTCAGGAAAAACAAAAGCTTTGCAGCTCATGTTGTCTCATATTATTATGCACTTATTTTACTAAATATTAGCTGCATCAAGGTTTTAACACAATTAATATTTTTAAACACAATGTTTTACTCTCAAATTCAAAACATTAAAGGGGAGAAAAAAAAAAAAAAAAAAAAAAAAAAAAAAAAAAAAGGTTGTCTCCAAAGATAATAGCATACCTTGACATCTTCTGGTGATGCCGCAGTCTCTCCAGTCAGTAAGTTGTGTGTTTTGACGTAACGTCTTCGCTTGAAACGATTCAACATCCTGCGAGAGTATGACACTGCTTTGCTGGAGTATTTGCCGTTGTCCACGCTGGGGTCTGGACTTTTGCCGTGCCGCGTCAGGTACACATGCAAGTAGATGGAGCCATTGTTCCTGAGGTTCTACAGTAGGAAAAAGAAGAAGAAGAAAAAATTAAGTATTTTTAGAGGTCGTATTTTAAAGAAAATAGCGTGCTTGGGTGTTATAAATTAAAAGTAAAAAATAAGCAGAGCTAGCTAAGATGCTTAACATATATATTTTTTAAATTCCCTAATGCTGAAAGAGTGCATTGTTTTAAGCTGATTGACGTGTAATTTTGATTTTTTTCCATTGAACTAAAAAAACTAGAAAATTACACATCAATCAGTTCAAGGCAATGCCAATAAGCATCCCCCCCCCCCCCTCCCCCGATAGATCCCAAATTGTTACTGCCATTACCTTGGATGTTTCAAATGAGATAGAGGTGGTGTAGGTGCCGTCCCCAAGGGGCCCACTGTGCCAGTCCCCATACACCAATCTCTCCTCGCTCCACACCAACGCTCGAGGGTCATCAAAGTCAGAGAAGTCTTCATCCTCGGACATGTACACGTACATATCCTGCAATCATCACGTCTTGCAAGTTAGTGCTATGTGGCTCACATGTAACACTGACTATACAAGTAAAGCACAGGAGTGACACAACAGTTCTATGCTGCAAATGTACACTTAGCTAATTATTGCATACAACAATCAAGATCTTACAAGTTAGTACCATGTGGCTCACCAATGGTTTTACATGACTAATATCATACAACAGTAACACAGAAGTTATGTACTCTTACGTTAGGTAGCTACTGCATGTAGCAATCAGGAGCATGTTCAGCTCTGGCCAATAGTTTGAGAACGGGGCAACGGTGGCCGCAGCGTTTTCTTATAAAGATAGCACAGGGTGGCTGCGGGTTGCCTATACATATCGTTCTCAAACTAGTGTCCAAAGCTGTACCACGTGGAAATAACTGAGACGTGATTTAAATTGTCAAACCATTTTATTAGAATGAAAATTATGTTTCTCCCACAGGTACCACACATTGCTGGAGTTTGTAATAAGATAATGCAAGTTGTTATTTCTAGTATGTACACTAATGAGTACATTCCGTTTTCTTTTCTTTTATTATTATTATTATTTTTTCATTTATTTATTTTTTATGTTTGTTTTTTTGTCTGAAAAATGGTGCAAAAATGAATAAAAAAAGGGGCAAATTTTTAAAATAACATGAAAACCGTTAATAGGCCTAAGTATCCATTTTTTGTTGTTGTTGTTGTTGTTGTTGTTAGGCATGCTAGATTTTGTTATTAAACAGATCAAAGGATATAAAAGTTTGATAATAAATTAGATTGATTTGTCTCCAATTTTATTGCAAATTGTATGCTAAAAAATTAACCTTAACACTTTAAATTTTGTTATGTTTTAAAATTGATGAACTCCTGGAATTAGAACGAAAATTTGAAAAATAAATAAAATTGTCTGTTACTTAGAGAGTTCTTTTCATATTTTATGCATTTATGGACTTATTAAAAAAACTATGTTTCTTTGCAGCAATAATTTTTTCCCCCCAAAATATGTTAAATTGCTTTATTTGAATAATCAATAGCAGAATACATTGTTGTTAACTTGGGAAGCCATTGGAAAAATTTCAGGAGGTGCATTTATACATGTTCCTACTATCTTTAAGATTGCTAATAAAATAAATTAAAGAAAGAAGAGAGGCAGGATAAAAAATAAATAAAAATGATAATTATTATAATGAAACTCTAATTTACAGCTAACACCATCATTTCTTAAGCCATGTTCACTATAAGAATTTTCTACTCGGAATTGTTAATTATTTGATCAAAATAACATGCATTCTTATGGAGCTCTCGTAACAATTCCAATGGACCACTTGCAAAGAACGAACTTTTTAAAATAATTTGAAATATTCTTAATGCATTTCTTATGGAAAAATCACTTTCACTTACTTGTTGCAACAAATAAAAACATTTTATTGCAAGTTGTCCATTAGAAAAAGCATATTGTAACAACAACAAGGCATTTGGCCATAGAGAGATATTGCAATCACATCCATAGTCTATATTGTTGGCCTATTTGAGCTCAGGCTATTTTTTAATTTTTGCAAATCATACTATGATTTACTACTAATAATGCTGAATTAATATTACTTTAATATTATTTTAACTTTTACAACAAGCAGTTTTTTTTTTTTTTTATTATTATTATTCTTCTTCTTCTTGAGCTTATTTATAAACCAAATAACAAAATCAAAGCAGATTTGGTCTTTCATTTGATGTAATATTAAAGCAATAAAAAGATTCTTTTAAAACAAAATACATAATATAACGTATATAAGTCCCTTTTTTTATGTAGTTTTTATAAAGTACTTTTTGCTTTCTTTTGAAAAATAACTGCAAAATTTTAGATTTTTTTCTTAAAAATTTGCAAAAAAAAAAAAAAAAAAAAAACAACAACAACAACTCCCCAAGCTATTATTATTATTCCCCCCCCCCCCCCCAACAATGAGGAAGTCTACACGAAGTTAACCCCTATGTTTGAATACGTCATTAGAAAGATAAAAGGTAGTAGATAAACTTAGCATAGGCAATTACCTGCAAAATTGGCGTTTTATTTAATAAAAGAAGAAATAAAAAAGTTCAATTCCCAACCCTTTGCCGACTGTGACATCATTTGTTTACATCCGACTTTCAATTGTCTTCTGGATTTCAAACGTTCCCATTGTTGAAAGGCGGCCGTTGGCCGGTAATTTTTTGAATTTATAGCAGTTGCATGAAATCCAGAAGACAATTGAAAATCGGATGTAAACAAATGACGTCACAGTCGGCAAAGGGTTGGGAATTGATTTTTTTTTATTTCTTCTTTTATTAAATAAAACGTCAATTTTCCAGGTAATTGCCTGTGCTAAGCTTATCTACTACTTTTTCTCTTTCAAATGACGTATTCAAACATAGGGGTTAACTTCGTGTAGACTTCCTCATTAACTAACAACCTGACGTTGCTGTTGTAGCTAGTCATAACTAGCCTGGCTCAAGTAGAGTTGTCTGTGCTAACTAACTTCAACCTGCAAGTTATACAGTAGTCTCGTGGATACAATTGCCTTGGGCTAGAAAACATGGATTTGCCAGCTTGTTATTGAGGCTAGCAGCTTCAGTAGCCTAGACCTTAAGGTGCTTTCACAATGGACGTAAGATTCTGCGCCAATTCTGCGGAAGACGCGGGTTCTTTCACAATGGACATAAAATTTACGTGACTTTATGTCAAGTCTACGTAACTTTACGTCAGTTCTACGTAAATGACGCAAAAATCAAGAAAATTTCTGCGCAAATTTCTATGTGACTTTACGTAAGCTCTTACGTCCATTGTGAAAGCACCTTTATAACATACCCTGCACGGTTGACCACTTACAGCTTGCAGTTAGTCCCATTATTTTTGTTTTTATAATTAAATATTTTCATCTAGCATTATTTTGCTTTGATTGTTAAACTATTTTCTTTGCTTACTCTACTTGTCTTTACTTTGAAGTGTGAATTTTATATCCATTATATTTTTATATAGGTATTATATGCATCTCTCTCCTTCTCTCTCTCTCTCTCTCTCTGCTGTATATTTTTTTAATGTTATAAAATCTATTTATTCAAAGTGGTTTCAAATTCTGTTAAAATCAATCTTAAATCCAAAGGAACTAAACAAATTTAATTAGAAATCTCTTCTTAATTTCTCAGCCTACAGTTTGCAGTTCATCCCACATCCAGTTATTGTGTTTCTGTTATTAAATATTTTCTAGTAATACAATTTACATTTAACATGCTTGAAATAAATTGTTTTCTTGGTTTTAATTACAGTTGTGCATTTTTTTTAATATCTTTTTAAACTAATAATAAAATAATAAATTAAAATTAAATAAATAAGTGCAAGCTAGAGAGTAAGTTAGCAAGTAAGTGCAATATACTAGGAGTTCACTATGAGGATTGTGCACTATAATATTGTTTTCACAATTTTGCATAACAAAATTAGCCACATTTAAATACATTTTACCCCCTCCTGTTATAGCACTTTATCACAAGTCAACCCCTAGGTGATCAACTTGTTTTGATTGTTGTAACTAGTGGCGTAGCCAAGGGGTGGTGTTCATCCTATAGTGAGCATAGGTAAAGGGGAAACATCCCCTTTTACCCATGCTTTTTCATACCTGATGGGGAAGAGGGGGGGGGGGAGGTTCTATACTCCCAACCCAACCCCTGCATATGCCCCTGGTTGCAACAATGTCAACTAGTTTGCCTAGGTTAGCAAGGGTAGCTGAAATTTGTTATGCTAAAAAATAGGAATATGTATATTAACTTTCAATAATAATTACATTAAAGGCATAGAACACCTTGAATCAAAAAGTTGTATAATATCCTAACAAACCTGAAAATCAACAATGATTTGGCCGAAGTAATTTATTTCTAATTTACTTTCTATTCAGAAAATGCCGCTGGCGGTCACTGACGTCACAGCTTGCTTGTTTTAAGCGAGTGTATACCGGGCGAGCTGTGATATCAGTGACCACCAGTGTCATTTAGTGAATGGAAAATAAATTAGAAATCAATGACTACGGCCAAATCAACGTTGATTTTCAGGTATGTTAGGATATTATGCAACTTTTTTGTTCAAGGTGTTCTATGCCTTTAACAAAAGAAAAGTTGCTGTCAATGTTGTTAATTTGCATCTCCCACCACCGCTAGTGCTAGTTGCTGGCATTTTTCTCCCACCACCACAAGTGTAACAATAGACAAGAACAAAAAGTAAAAGTTACCAGCAACTCTGACATGTTGGATTTCTACCTCATATTTTAAGTCACTCATTTTTTTCCAGATTTTTTTAAGCATTGCAAGTATTTTTAAATTAATTCTGAAAGTCAAGGAAGAAAATAATAATAATAATAATAATAATAATAAAAAAAAGGTTCATAAATTGTGATTTTAGTTACATTTTTGTAATCAGGTGAGGGGCAAAGTTCTGAGATTTTCAGTAGCTAAGTTTCTTTTAAAATTTTGCAATATTAAGGAGGGGGGGGGGGGAAGATGCCAGTGGCTTAAACAAGATATCATTTTGAGATAATTTTGACTTTCTTTGTCTATCACATATCAAGTAATTATTTCAGGCTGCTTACTGAACCTTTTTAGACATTCCTCACAAAATAACAATTAAAAAATATATGCTTCTTTCAGCAGTGGTTGAAAAAAATACAGGAACTTTCATTTACACAAAAATTACTGTATAGAATTTTTAATGCAGTATTAAAAATTACCCCATTTTTTTTTTTTTTTTTTTTTTTTTTTTTATGTAGTTATTGACTGCTTATGTTTACTCAAAATGCGGAAAAGGAAGTGACCGGAAGAGGAAACCACGTCAGTAAAAGTGGGAGAAAAGTTGGTGCCAGCAGCAAGTTAAGCCTGAGCTACCTCCCACTTTTACCGTCACGTGGTTTCCTCTTCCGGCACTTCCTTTTCTGCATTTGGAGTAAACATAAGCAGTCATTAAGAATATCCCAAACAACTTAAATTTAAGTATTTGTGAGGTATTTTTAAAATTGAGCTATTGATTGAAAAGCAATAAATAAATTTGTAATGATAAGCATGCCATGCAAAAATAATAAATAAGCAAAGTAAGAGATCAATAAAAATAATTTTTATTGACTGTAAATGAAGGTACAAAAAATTGGAAGACAGAGAAGTAGCACATTTGAACTAGAGAACTTTAACAGAGAAGCGAAATCCCCATGACTTAGGCAGACCCGCAACACCCGCAGACCTGCAAACTTGGCAACGCTGCAGACAAAATTACTATAGCAAGCTCTCTGATTGGTGCCTTGAATCGGCCACTTATGGCCTCTGATTGGTGCTTCAAAAAGCAAAGTTGCCAAGTCACAACTGTTGAGTGTTGCAGTCTGCCAAAAAAAACATGGGGATGTCACTTTTCTGTAAAAGTTCTTTAATTTGAACCATCAAACAAACAAGCAAACAAATTTTGTTGGCAACGAAGACCATCAATCAGAGATCAGCAAAATCATCGTCATCCTAGCAAGAGAAATAAAATATGTACTTTAAAGTCTAACATGGCTACCTATGTTAGGCAGCAGGACCAGGACAAGCAACACGGTACAAACAAAAATACATTTGCTAGTCTAGGATACAAGTGGAACATTAGCACACACATTTAAATACAAGTTAAAAAGATAGTGATAATGTGACAATAAAATTTTATTTAAAGAACTTTAACAGAGAAGCAGGCAGACTGCAACACTCGACAGTTTTGACTTGGCAACGTTGCTTTTTGAAGCACCATTCGGAGGCCAGAAGTGGCCGATTCAAGGCACCAATCAGAGAGCGCACTATAGTGAATTTGTCTGCAGCATTGCCAAGTTTAAAGAAATGAGTGTTGCGGGTCTGCCTAACACATTGGGATGTCACTTCTCTGTTTAAGTTCTCTAATTTTATTGACACAATATTATCCCCATCTTTTAAAGTCTAATTAAATTAATAATAATAATAAAAAAAAAAGCACTTGTCTATGCTAGAACCTTTGATCCCAAGTTCCAATTAACTATATCAATTAGAGGATCTTTGTGTTTCATTAATATTCAATTCAACATAGGTACTCAAATACTATTTTATAGTTTGTTTTTTTTTAGCATCATGTATATCAACCACAATTGCTTTTCCCTCAATTGTAAGTTAACTGCAGTATTATTAAAGAAATTCAGTAGTTCAAATATTTTGAACAAAATTTAATTAAGAGGAAAATGTAGAAACAATGAAATTTTAATAAATAGAATGAAACATGCAATATGTACATGAAAATAATAATAAAAAACAACTTATTTTTACACGTACAATCAGATACAGTAATGTAAAGTTTTATCATAACAGTACAAAATTACTGTTTTTTTTTTAAAATAATAATAATATTTTATTTAATAATCTAAATAGGTAATAATTAATGATTAAATATTTTATTTTCAAGCTTTAAATAAATTTTGTACTGAAAATAATTTTTTAGCCTTTTAAAACAAAGCAGTTTTTAAAGGGATATTTTGGGTGACGCAAAATAGTCAGAACACTGCCAAGACTCACAATTGATGATACGTTTGCTCTTACATCTAGTACCACCTAATGAAGGTGTAATATTGAATAAACTTTCTATTGCTGCAGCGCAAAATATGAACAAGTGTGTTTAGTTTAGTATTCCTCATTAAAATATTCCCAGCCTCATGCAGGAAACCAAGTTATTAAAAAAGAGAGATAAAAAAGAAAGCTCCTACACTGAGAGACGATGTGTTTAATTAGAAGATAGAAGATGTCCTAGCAATCAGCACAGCTTTGCAAGTTGTGGTTATAGACATGAAATGTAAAACTATTATTGTCCAATCTTGTTTGTATGTTGTGATACAGTAATCAATGCTTTTCTGCTTAAGTATTTGTTACTTTGAGATATTTTATAGTACGTAAAGCAAGTAACATTGAGTTATAGTCGACTACATATCTAATATAGCTAGAGCAATGAGCAAACATTGCAAGTGTTATCTCTATAGTAAAATATCAGTTGTTTCTCAAAGCTAACTCACGTCATATCAAAACTACTTTTGTGTATGTACTCTCTGTACAATATAGAGCAGAAGTGTGACTGTGGGCCTAATTGTACAAAAGTACATATATATTGTACGTACCATAACTGTTCCATTCTCAAAGATGTTTATGGCAGGCAGTCTTGCTGGAGCTCCAGGGGCTGTTGTATCTGGTGTGGTTTGAGGACGTCGGAAGAACGACATGATGAAATAGATAACCAGGCCTCGTAAGATCAAGGACCTGACAACGCCAAAGAATGACTCTGCCGCAGTGCCTTGCTGTGGCTGTGGCTCTCCAGCTGCTGCGACAGCTGCGTTGTCACCAGTCTGAAAGCATAAGTGTGTGTGAGAGAGAGCATCACAAATTAAACCAAACTCTGTATCCACTCAGCCGTCACTTTATTTGGAGTCTCTAAAATATATTAACTTTCTAGCAGGCTCGGACTGGCCATTAGAGCAAGTCCGCAATTGTGGACGTGGCCCCCCCTGTTTGGAGGCCCCTAAGGTCCAAAAAAGGGCGTAACTAGGGTGTTACTCCCCCTTTGTGGCCCCTAAAGAGGATGTTACACCCCTTTTGCGGACGAGGCCCCTTGATTGCCAGTCCGACCCTGCATCTAGGAACTTTTAACTATATTTAAAGAGAAAAAAAGAAAGAAAAAAATCTCCCCATTCAAATTGACATGGTACACTTAATACACATACACACAGTATTACACTGTATCTCGTAACCCTTCCGTGGCCTCACAAACTGAAGGAAAATTCTTCTAGACAACCTGCTTTACAGTTTCTATTGCAGACCTGGATTTCATGACGTAAATTCTAAAAGTTGCCTACTTTACCCCCAGTTTGTAAGGTTTAAGTGATAACATGTGTACCTATGTGCTATTCCCATCATATGATTTATGTTTATTTTGAGCACAGGGTACTGATCTATGGTACAGGACAACTGAGACAATGTCATCTCAGCAAATGACTGATAAAAAAGCTGACTGTTACAAATTTTCAGAGCAAATCTGCTCGAGTTATAGCCACCGTAGGAATATATAGGACGCAGATCGGCAATCGATGGTTAAACATACATACATACAAGGGAAGTTTAAATGACGTATGTATATGTAATTCCACTTTCTGGGGCAACCTTTACCTTTGTAGGGCGGTCCAGGAGATCCTTAACCACGCAATTAACAAGGGCAAAAAAGGCAGTTAATTACTGTAAGGATCCGATAAATAATTATAAAAATCATTCACATCGATTAATTAAATCGAGAAATCATTTCCTCTTTTCAGGGGCGGTCCAGGGGGCACCATAATCCACGTGATTAACGTGGTCGATGACCAGCCCGGTCCTAAATATTTTTCAAATAAAACCATAATAACCATAAAAGTAGTCAACCTCGTTAGATAAAATAAACCTATCTAATTAGTCAACAATTTACGTAACTGAAATATTTCATAACGTGAAATCAATGTCAGCCAGCTGAAAGCAGGCGAGAAAAAAAATCCCACCTTCTTTATTTTAACTTTGCTGACACAAAATTACTCTAGTGCAAAACATATTTGTGAAAAAACTTACAGCAATTTCTCCTCCAGCTTGCTGCTGGTTTTCTTCAGCATTTTCAGTGCTTGGAGCGGACATTATTTCTTTAGAAATATTTCCGCCGTCATGCACCTCTTTCACGACTGCCATCAACTCGGGCGGTCGGTCGGCTGCATGCGTGCGCATCAAAGACCATACATATGCAATATAATTTACATTATAAATACTAAAAAATTTAGGAAACAAATAAAATAAAAAGATTTTTAAAATTATTTAATAGCACTTGAAAGAAAAAAATCTATTTAAATAAAGATAGAAAACATTCTTGGATTATGTTTGTATGGTCTAAAAAAACATTAGCGAAAATCGTACTTCTTTTGTTGTTGAAAGGTTTTCCAAAGGTGACCGATAGGATCGCTAGTTTATCAAGAAAAACCGATTTGTTGTCAGAACGTAAAAGGTGAGAAAGTGTCATGTAAAAAAACACACATTTTTGAAAGTGACAGGAAGTTTGACGTGTTGATGTTATAAAATAATATCGACATTGTGAGCAAAGTTAATAGAAGTATGTGGTAAAGTATAAACCATGTAAAATATCAACATATATAAGCGATAGTCAATGTATTAAAAAAGTAGGCATGTCAACGATATACATGGCGGGATTATCAACGGACTTATTAAAACAACATTTCCCGCTTCAAGACATTTCCTCCGTGGTAAAACTATTTAAAGAACAACTTGAAGTTGCATTAGAGCCTGATTTAGCTTTATTATCAATTGTCGTCGGATCAGTTGAAAATTCACTTACATGCAGTAGACCGTTATTAGCTCTGAGCTCTGAGCAAGATTCTTCAAACTCTCCTGCACCAGGAGATGCTGCGTGCAGTGAAGACGATGAGTATCACCTGCCTGCTGTGGAGTATGATATCGTGGAGGCTCTGTATAACAAGTTCCACGCTGTCATCAAAGGTGCTGTCGATTTATCGCTGTATGAAACTAAATATGCGACACGGGAGTTGGTGAAGAGGGTGTCTGATGTGATCTGGAACTCTCTGACTAGAAGTTACTACAAGGACAGAGCGCACCTGCAGAGTCTCTACAGCTACCTCACAGGTATGTATGTCATATGTACATACAGTAGTTATGTATTGTAGTACATACACAACTTCACGTAGGTAATCTTTAGAACATGATGGAGGCAAGTGGCGGCTCATACATATCATATATGTCATACACTTATGTACCGTAATCATGGTACAAACATTAGAGGGGCTTTATTAAGAATATAAACAAGGAGCAAAGACAACAGGCAACCCAGGTAAAAGGGCCTGCCACCAAGACAGTAAACATTACGTACCTGGTGATTTGAGCTGGACGTCCTGCTAGTTTGAGGGGCTGTCTGGTCAAGGGGGCCATGCTGGACAAGGGGGACACACTCACGCCTGCTATCCTGCTCGTCCAGTATGCATGTACTGGCAGGCACCCAGTTCCTACAGCACCACCTTCCTTGTTGGTCCTGAATGCATGTGGATACATAATATGAGACTGTCAGTATTGAGCTTACAAAATATAAACATTGAGTTTTTTTTTAAAGTTCAACAGACAACTTCGAATAATCAGGACACTTTGTCATTGCCAAGGATCATTGAGTCGATCCTCTTTGTTTGCTATATTTTAATATTAATCTATTGTTGTAGAGAACTTACAATGCTAAAGTATTATTCACATGACGAAAAAAATCATAAAATTTGACGCACGTCAACGTGCGTCAACACGTGTTACAAAGCTGGAACAATGTAAACAAATGGAGCCATTCACATTATTTTTGCAAATTACATGTGAATGGCTCCATTTGTTTACATTGTTCCAGCTTAGTAACGCGGGTTGACGTGCGTCAAATTTACGCGTCATGTGAATAATACTTAAATTGAAGCTATGAGCTGTGCTCCACCAGTTCTCAGTTTGTACCAAGGACTTCTTGGTCTTTGTATCAGATTGCTCCTCTCTCTCTCCCTCTCTCCTAACAGAAATTGTGTCTAAACTGCATTTTCTATGACCGTACTGTTTAGTAAGCATACATTACCTGCAACGTTCCTGTGATATTAAGTACTGTATCATCAAGCTAGTTTGGTCTTGGTTTGTCTCTTTGAATTGCCTCCTCAATTTCAAGCACTGAAGGTGCAAAATATTTTTTTATCCAGAAGTCTTCAAATTTAGGAAAACAAAAGCTTTGAGGCTCACTGTTAGTTAGTGACAGTAAAAATGTCTACTTTGAGATTTTTTTTTTTTTTTTTTTTTTTTTTTTTTTTTTTTTACAAGACATACCAACTACTTTGTTGCCAGATGAGACAGCATATGAAGACAGTAAGATTCTCTGTTAGCTCTTTGTTAACCCTGATTACTACATAATATACATAATGTGCTCTGTTTTAATAACATAGAAATTGAGGAAATTGTGCTGATTGGATTGGAGTAAAACTTGTCAAAGCAGAAAAATCTGATTTTTCTTTAGTTCTGTTCTTTTACTGTATTTGATGGGCACAGGTCCTAACATTTTTATTTTAGGTACAGTTCGTTGTTATCATTGACTTTCAAATGACAATAACAACAGAAGAAAACCAATGTGTGGATGTTATATCTAAACAAAAGAAGTATGACTGACAATTCAGGTACAAATAAAATTACCTGTGGTAGTCTCGTGATGACCATGTGTGAAAGTGCTCTTTCACGTCATGCCGTCATAATTTTCTAGTCGTAATCTGAAGTTATCAAATTGGAGATAAGGGTTCAGTAGTAAGTTTTAGTGACTTGGAGCAAACGAAGAACTTTATTTTCAAAATAATTTTTCTTATAGGCAATTTATATCCAGCAAAACAATTACTCTATCTATCTAATTAATTATGTACAAGTATTTATTTAAAAATTGTCCCTGGTTATGATATGAAACAAGTTGTGTTAATTTTTTTAACTTTAAAAATAGTTTATAATTTAACTTAAAGGTGTAAAACACCTTGATCAAAAAAGTTGTATATCCTAACAAACTGAAAATCAATGTTGATTTGGCCAGAGTCATTGATTTCTAATTTATTTTCCATTCACAAAATGCCACAGGCGGTCACTGACGTCACAGCTCGACCGGTTTTCGCGCGCGTTAAACAAGCGAGCTGTGACGTCAGTGACCGCCAGGGGCATTTTGTGAATGTAAAATAAATTAGAAATCAATGACTTTCGTCGATTTCCAGGTTTGTTAGGATTTTACACAATTTTTTTGTTCAAGGTGTTATACGCCTTTAAGTGTTGTTGCTAAAATTTGAATGTTCATATTGATGTTGAACAAAGTAGAGTACGTACTACGTACTGTAACTTAAATTCTTAAATATTACCATTGTCTTTGCATGTGCTTGACATCATTAAATAAACTCTAATCTCAACTTCATGCTAATTTTATATTTCATGATTGTTCAGTTTATCATTTTGCAGATGATTCCCAATAATTTGAAAGTAGTGTTGGTACCTATATACTTTGTGATGTAACTGTGTGCGTTGAGGAAATGATGTTAAGGAAGTAGGTGACAGACTTGGTGCCACTATTTAGTCAAATGAGGGACTATATTTTCACAATTATTCTTTTTACGTTATTTATATCCAGCCAAACAAAATGTTACCTAAACATCAAAATAATATTTAATTCTGTAATTTAAAAAAACATTTTTTGTTCTATTATTAACTTAAAAAAAATGTGAGTGGTAAATATGCTGTAAATATGTCAGCAATCTCTGAATGTGGTGAAATAAATAAATAAATACAAGGTGAATCAATATTGATTATTATAGACTATGTTTCAAATTCAAAATTCTTTATTAATTTCTTTCATCCTATTCACATAATACATAAAATATGCATCAGTCAAGCAGGTCATTGCTTAAAAACAACACAAGCAATTAGAAATGATAGTCAAACACAAACACAAAAACAATTACACAATTTAAAAATAAACAAAGACAATTTACTTTAAATGTCTACTTATCTGGGTTGTTAACAAACTCATCGACTGAATAAAACTGTTTATTTAATACAAATGTTTTTAAGCTTTTGTTTTTAAAGATAATTTGATCTGGTTCCTTTCTTAAGATGGATAGCAGATTATTATAAATGTTTAGAGAACCATACAGAAAATACCCCTATATTGTACATTTCCGTTCTTTTACAAACTATTATTCAGTTCCCGATATTTTTAATTGTCCGATTTCTGATACATCAGTACTAAAAAGTGAGTTAATTTCATATTGTTGTTAAAGTTGTGGAAATATATTCTTAATTAAAATTACTGTTCCTGAAATTACATGAAAGAAAAGTCGAACTTATATGCCAGAAGCCCATATTAAATTACTGCAAAAATATTATGACAATCTGCAAACAGTACGTAAAAATATCACAAATAGAAATAAAATCAACAAAAAGAATAATAATAAAAAAAAATCTGTAGGAATAAATTTTAAATATACGTATATGTAATATAATATTATTATTGCAATTTTTTTTTGGCAGAATATTTGGATCTCAACGCTAAAATCTACGTAATTCTTCAATCAAATTTGCAATTTGTCGACATTTGAATTTATTTTCATACACGTTATAAGCAATATTGTTGTTGCTGTTTATTGTTAGTATTGTTACTATACTGCCGCAATAAAGATGATTATTTGTTAATTTTGTGGGACGTCAGTAACTGACTACAGAACCTACAGTAAAGCAGGCAATGCTTTGTTTCACATGCGGGGGTAGTTTTGTGCTGCAGTCGTAGGGGTGGCAAGAGAACATTCTAGATTTGCGATTCCGCTGACTCGGCGGGAAAATCCGGTGATTCAACCTAACCAAAATAAGCAAGATAATGATGAGGAGCATCATCATGGGAAACTACGCTTGAGTCTTCTTTGTGAAGAACAAGGGTCAGTGACCCTCGGGGTCAAGTGTCCTCGAGATGTGGAAGTAATTTGTCACGAAAAATATTAGTAAATACTGTATAAAAATAAAATATACGTCAATCATCAGAATTATATATTTATGAATCTATTATTTTTAATTTCTTGTCAAATACATACAATTAATATAATTGATAATTATTTTTTATTATAAACATCACATTTGGACTATAAATGAAATATTTAGTTAAAAATCGATTGGAAAATGTAGGGCCATAGAATGATAAAATTGAGATACATTTATTTCATCACTACTTTTTTCACACTGAAATAAGAAATTTTGACACAAATATTTTGTTAATTGTTGGTCGTCTTCGCGACTTACATATTATGCTCTATGTTGTAAAATAGAGTCATGATTTTGTAGTGGTGTTTTATTTCTTTACCGGTGAAAAATAACTGTTGTACAACATAATAGTTATAATTCTAATTTTAAATGAATAAACCAAATAAATCTTTAGTTAAAAATTAAAATATTATCAAAGAATATTAGCTTTTAGCAACTCCAACCACAAGTACAAAAATAGACATAATTATATTAGTCAATTCAATGAAAATACACTCGTGCTTTGAAATACAATAACACAATTAGGAAGAAGAAAAATATATAGGAACAAAATTTTATTGTATATTCTTCTGGATCGATACATATGTGAATTTATAATTTTTTAGTTTATTAAGTATTTTTAATTAATTTTTGAAAGTCGCAAAATTACGTCATTACAACTTTACAACTTTTCCTATGCCGATATGCATTAGCTGCAGTCTGTGACGTCATTTCGCGACTTTCAAAAATTAATTAAAAATACTGAATGAACTCAGAAATTAGAAATTCACATATATGTATTTATTCAGGACAATGGACACTTCTAGAATATGAAATAAAATCACCACCTAAATATATTTGTGGTCTCCCTTATTTCGTCGGTACTCTAATCATTTGTACGTTGTGACGTGTGAGTAAACGTGTGTTTTTTACGTTTATTAGTTTGATTATTTAAAGTTTTCCATATTATTGCGATGGTATTATTACAGTAGATTAATTAGCAGCGGATATCTAGCGACTATTGCAGGCGGCAGGCACTGAACCCCGCACTGTGTATATGTATGTATTGATTAGTGAGGAGCAGGGTGCATGCCAACATTTCCATATAATACATTTCATTGCTACATTTTAATACTAACATATCTACTGTACCATCTCTAATATAATTTCAAATTATAATTTCTGTCCAGGGCGCTCGCTGCTTTGCAAATTTTACCTCGAGTTATATAAATATAATGTGTTATATATATATATATATATATATATATATATATATATATATATATATATATATATATATATATATATATATATATATATATATATATATATAACACCTTTTTTATTGCTGAAACCCTCGTTAAATTTTGTTCATACTTTTATTAAAAGATCTCTCTCTCTCTCTCTCTCTCTCTCTCTCTCTCTCTCTCTCTCTCTCTCTCTCTCTCTCTCCCTCCATGCGCAATAAAAAAGAAATTTTAATATCATATCGACCAATATATACTTCATTTTTTTCTTTAATTTTTTAAAGTTAAATACTGAAAGAAAATTAAAGTGAAAAATAAAATTTAAAAAAATTACGTACTGTATACTGTGTAGTAAATTTTATTAAATTATTTTAATAAATTTTACATTTCCTTTTATAATTGCTTTTTTTTATATAAAAAATATTACGTATTTACTCATTTGTATAGTATACTGTACATAATAGAAATTTGTTGTGATATGATATTGAAAAGTAGTTGTATACCACACAACATCAGGATAGACACAACAACATATTTATATGTGATTTAATATGCAAATAAATGTGTTGAGGTGAACCTCTGACTGTTGGGGGGTGGGATCACTGATCAAGTGATCAGCTTATTTTAATCTGGCTATTGAAAACAGCAATACTTATTAATTTACATTAAAGCCCTTGTCAAGTTACTTTTTTATCATTTAGAATACTAGACTGATAATTACCATAATACCTTATTATCAATGAATTAGACACCATTACGTTTATTTTGTATATATTTTCGTTTATTTTACTTTTTGCGGTTATATCACGTATCTGACGTCACAATGTACCGCCGCCAATCACAGTCACCGCTCTGGTCATGTGATAAATTTAAGCCCCTCCCTCAAGTTCTTTACCCCTATCACGGACCCATCGATACATTGTGACGTCAGATACGTGATATAACCGCAAAAATGAAAGTAAATACAAAATCAACGTGTTTGTGTCTAATTCATAGATAATAAGGTATGGTAATTATCAATCTAGTATTCTAAATGATAAAAAAGTAAGTTGACAAGGGCTTTAATCAAATTTCCTGCATGTGAAACATGATTTACTTCTCAAGTATGACATAGAAGCGCAGTAAGCCTAAATCAATGAGCAAAACACCCCATACAGATTTTGTAATTAAAAAAATTACCTCCTTCACTGGTTACACTGTACTGTACCTATATATCTATCAAACTTAGATCTCACAGTAAAAAATATTTTATGATCACTTCCAATTTTTGACACTTTAAACTTTGCAATAAAGTTATGGGGGAATGACGGGTTGGCAAAATGTTCATCAAAGATTTTGAAATTGAAATATTAAGTTTATAAGTACTGTATGCATTATTGCCTGAGTAATTTAAAAGTGTATCTGGATTGATTGGCACTTACAGTTGATGCTTTATTTATGAAATTTCTTTTAAAACATATAAATTGCTGATTTGTCTATTTGCTGCCTTGTCTTGTAAAATATATTATTCACATTATCGCATACATTTGAGCAAGAAATTATACAAGTTTCAGTGAGTTTCATATTATATAAATACGTATGTGAGACTTGGATGCTCATCACTCTTTGTAATCAATTACGTGCAACTTCAAGAGAAGTGTTTTGCTGAAGTGCTGATATGATTTAGTCAGTAAAACAGGTGGTATTCAGTAGCTACCAATGGGTTTTGTTCAGAACTAGCTACAAAATATTGTTAAAAATCTGCCATTACAAGTGATTGGCCGGTACATTTAATTTAAACATCTTCCATGGAAGAAAAAAAAAAAATGAACCCCAAGTTTTGTATAGTTAATTATTGCAGTAATGCAATGGTACAAACATGAAATTTGTCTTAATTTAAAGGTACATCAGAACTGCATTGTATGCAGTGATAGTTTTTTATTGTGATTTTTAATGTTGTCCACTTTGGTCCATTGCTCGTAAGTGAAGTGCATGCGTGCGTGTGGCCGTGTGTGATGTTATGCTGGCTGGCTGGCGAACAGCTCATCTTCTTGAAGTAAGTGTATGACCTTGACTCGGGTCATCGAGCGAGCAAGCCTTCATCATCTCTCGGTGTTCACAGAGAGAAAGAGCACCGCGGGCTGCAGATCGATATATCCGCGAGAGAGCGGGAGGCAGCTGGAACCGCTTTACCGGCAGCTGCCTACTTGGCTGCCTGGGCTACTTGTACACTGCTGGTCCCGTACACGGCAATCTTTGTGACACCTGCTTTCTTTGTTTGCTTCCTTCCTTCCTTCCGTCCCATTGTTGTGGGTATAATAAGTAACATTACCTCGCGTAACATAATATAGTTTAGCCTTCATCAATCGTATCTCTCTACAACTGCAAAGTTGAACACACAAACGTTTAATAAAAATATTTGAACCCTTGACCATTAGATAAGGAAGAGAAAATAGAGGGGGGGGGGGGGGGGGGAGAGAAATCATAAACAGATAAAATAAATCAAGCATGTATAGCATAAATGTCACTATTTTGTAATTGCGTGCAAATAATTACAATGCTACTTATTGGTTATATATTTATATGGTGCAGCATGTTAAATTTATTATATTATTTTGTAATTATAAATATTGCTGAGAACGTCCGTGCTTAATTATTAGAGAGTTATTAGTGTTCGCGTACGAGAGTTTTTTTTATTATTATTATTATTTTTTTTATATATATCACAAAAGCTTTACATATTTTTTATGTTCAAAAAATAATCAAAAAGTTACTTGAAATTTGAAATAGTTGTTTCTTGGTTACACTATAATAATAAAAATAAAGAATATAATGTGGTTATACGTATTTCAAAACGAAGTACCAAGCCAAGTTTCCTCGACATGGTATTGCAGTCAAAGCTGTAGATGTCAAAATTCAAAATTCTTTTAAAAATATTCGAAATTCAAAATTATTTTATTCATTTCTTTCATCCAACATACATAACACAATCTAATGCATTAGTCTAGGTTATTGCCATAAATGACAATATAGAAATGATTGACAAACTATTTACAACATACAAATAAAAAAAAATAATAAAAAAAAAAAAAAAAAAAACGACACTTATGTATAAAATTACAATTTGTATTTAAATTATTTCATCATTCAGTGTGAGTGCATTACTGCAGTAATTTTGTATGATAAACATGTGCAACCATGGTACATAATTTCAATATTTAATTGTCCTCAGCAACGGGGGTTTGATTCATAAATTGATGCACCTCTGATACATATATAGTTTGTCTCTAATAATATGTAAGTCTTTGATATAACGTCTGTATATTATACTATAGGTATCATTTAACCTCATAATATTAGATCAAATTAAGATGAAGTTTAATTTGCAGCCAGCCAGCCAGCTTAGCTATAGCGCGGTGTGAGCAAGGTGGTGCACCACACCTGCCCGTGTGTCTGTCTGTCGGCGTTCCCTCGTGTTATATAGAGACCTGCACGAGACAACTAAATAGACGCTATTAAATATTATTGTATTGTGTGTTTGCTGACGTGCAGCTGCATGCTATGTTCACTCATTTCACAATGTACAGTCTCTATTATAAAAAAAAAAAAAATGAATTCTATTGGCTTATGACCATACAATGCGATCAGATGGAGATTTCAGTTGACGCAAAACTCTATTTAAATACATAATATGTTATTTCCATTATGCCAATAGAATTAAATTTTTAATGACAGAAAGTGTACAAGGTAGGGAGTTACCTACACGGAGAAAAATACTTATCCGGTAAACGGATAAATCGTGATGGTAATCTTGTAAATGGATAGAATGTTAGTAAAAATCAGGATAAAAAGCATAAATCATTAAAATTAATCATTTTTAATATAAAATAATATCGTTTTGCATGATACATTGTTATCCATAGTTCCAGACAGAATTTAAGTACGAAAAAAGGATACCAGTTAAACTTATTTTCGGATTCAATTTAAAGTTTTTCCCCTGATTGTATTTGAACAAGAAACACATTATTAAAAATAATCATTTTACAGGATAGATTTTAAAGCAAATAGTGAATTGCAGTCATTTTTCTATCCTGTAAACAGATTAAATCTAAAAACGGAGACTGGATAAAAAACGATCTGTATACAAAAGTTTATTTTCTATCTTTTCACGTTCTTGAGTTTAATCCAGAAACAGGATAACCACTGATGTAAAATCAATTTTCTATCCTGTATACAGTTTAAATCTAAGAATGGAGACAGGATAAAAAACAATCGGTGTATACGTATTTATTTTCTATCACGTAACGTTCTTGGGTTTAATCCTGAAACAGGATAACCTCCCTATGACGCGGCGCAGAACAATGCGCACTACCCCTGGCCTACGTGACAGACGCTGTTTTTGACCTCAGTCAGTGTTTTCTGTGTTTAGAAGCAACATCTACGATGAAATCTTTTAAATGTTTTAAATTTTTGAAAATTAGAATTATTTTTGCAGTGCCACAATGTTATAAAATATGTTTTTAATTTTTTTTGGACGTGAAGTTGTTATATTTTAATTGTGTTTATAGATAGTTGCTTGCGTAGCATGTAAAAAAAGAACTATATTATACAAGTGATTTTCATACCACGAAAAAACTTATGAACTAAACAAATAATATGATTTTAATAAAGTTATGCCCATTTCACCTACTGATCTACACCTCTGAATTTTATAATAAATATGCCATAATATATAATAATTAATATATTATAATATTCTACAATATATTATATGACCAATACGGCTACATACAGTTATACTTTATTTTCTTACCTACAGTAGTTCGACTAATTAAAAAGAAATGAAAAAGGTGGTTTATTTTAATGTTTTGATCTCATTATTTTATATCTTACTTCATGATAAAAAAGTGTGTTTTCTGATATTTGCTGCGAGTTTATAACTTCAAATATTCAACAGTCAACGTTACAATACTAAGTTATTGGAATTTTGACCGTTGGAAATTTGAAGTTATATAAACTTTCAGCAAATATTATAAAGCAACTTTTTATCATGAAATAAGATATAAATTAATAAGAATAAAATATAAAAATTAATCAATTTTGAAAGGTTAAATGCAATCTAGTAGCAAGGATTCCAAATAATCAAGCAACAGGATAACTTCTTATCCTGTAAACACATGTATACATGCTAGCTTTCTATCCGTTTGCTCGATTACTATTAAGACGAGTTACTAGTATAACATTCAATCCGGCTACAGGATAACTTTTCATCATGTTTACATTCTTACATTTTAACGCGCTGACATGATAATTTTTAATACAAAAAACGTATGAAAAGTAAGCTGAAATTAGGATAGTTTTAAATCAAACTTACAGTATTAATTTTAATACTGTAATTCTTATGCCATCACTTTTTATCCATTAAAAGGATTGAAATTAACACCCAAGTGGATTACCTTTTTTGTCAGTGTATGTGTTAGAGACCTGCACGAGACGACTAAATGCTGACATGCAGTAGCATGCTATATAGGGTCTATGCATTCATGTTAAAGTCGACGCCATGTTGGATAACTCAATAACATGGGTGGCATAGCAAAAAAAAAAATCATTTTGCCAATTTAAAAACACTATGCAATATTTTTGGGAGCATTGATGCTGTAAATATGTTGAATTAGTATCTCAAGTATGTGAGAAAAATAACATTAACAAAAAAATGAACCAATTTCCCAAAGAAAATTGGCTTAAATGAAGTTTGTCCTATGCTGAGCAATGTTATGGACTACTCCAGTATGGCCTACAAGCGCAATAAATATGACGTCATCCGCATACACCCTATACTCATCTGATGCTTACTCGTTTGAAATTGTACCGACAGTAAATACAAAAATGTCCCGAAAACACGAGACTACCTAAAATACGGAGATGACTCTCTTAAAGTTCTCTACTTAAACCTGATTTTGCATACTCTTAAATTTCTGCATTAACATTGATATATAATCAGTGACAAAGTGATGTCTTCTTGTTGGTATACATTATACATGCTCATATCTAATTATTTGTGTTTTAATTGTTACAGGCAATAAACTGGATTGCTTTGGCGTGGCATTTGCCGTGGTCGCTGGGTGCCAAGTGCTTGGTTTTCGCGATGTCCATCTCGCGCTCTCCGAGGACCACGCCTGGGTGTTGTTTGGAGCTCCGGGGTCACAGGAATCTGCAGAGGTCACGTGGCACGGTAAGTCAGCGACTTTCAAACTTATCGGGTGTAACTTGAAGTATGAGACAAGAGATGTTAATGGACAAGATATTACAGTTTTGTATCAATCAATCATTATAGACGAGAAATATAATACTCTTCATTGTCCAAACTTGATTGTACGTTGTGATTAATCACATCAATGTTTCCTGCTCAAGGATTTATTACGAGATATTGTATTGTATACATAAAGTATTGTTCATAATGTTAAAGTTACGTGCGTCCTGAACATTGTTTTTCAAAATTAAATGTGAACGGCTACATTTGTTACATTGTTCCAACTTTGTTTATCCGTTGATGCGTGTCGAGGCACGTAATTTTTACGTTACATGTGAACAATACTTGAAGCAGGTAACATAAGTACTTAAAGGAATAGACCAGAAAAATACATAAGCATTTATATCACAAAACACGTGATGGGATTTACATAAATAACATTAGTTTGTCTCAAAACCCAACAGTAGTCCCGTAGCCAGTGATTAGATTATTCGATTTATGCAACCCGCACAACATTTTCATACTAATTTTTGCATGTTTCTGACGTCATAAACATAAATAGTCATGTATGTTGCATACTTTACAGTATTTTCACGTTCTCTCGTGGGGCTACATTAACGTTCTGGTAAAAATCATCAGTTTTGAAGATCCCATTTCGTGTTTATTCATTAAAAAGCACATGTAGTTTTATGTGGTCTATGGCTTTAAGATTGTGTTTCAAAATTACCAGCAACTAGATTTAACGTGGACAAAAGCAATTCATTGAAACCTCACGAGTTTTCATTCACTTTTCTCCGCAAATCTTGACTTACAAATGCAGTTAAAAAAAAGTATTTGCGGACACTGAAAAGTTCCTTTTTGTCAAAAATATTTAAAAACATTTGTTATATAAAGCCCCACCCCAATCCCCCCAAAAAAACATTGCTAAATTTTTTGCATGGCAGGAACTTCATTTTTTTTCCTCCAATTAAATTAGAGAGTTATTTTTTTAATTATATTATTTTTGTTTAATGCATTTATTATCCACTTTCCTGAAATGTATCTCTATAAGACATTTTAATTTTCATTATACTTAATTGTTAAGGAGATTTTACTGTTGCTTTAAAATTAAAAAAAAAACTGCCCACCATTGACGTATTGCTTGTGTAGAATTAAATCAGAATTGGAAAGTTTTAATTTTCTTTTGCAAAAAGGTAAAAAGTATCTGAAAATTATTTTTAAATTAAGTAATTTTTACAAAAATTAAGATTAAAAAAAGCGCAGTTTAGTAATTTTTATTTGACTTGAATGCGAGCCAATTAAGATTGTTTTATTTGTTGGAGCCTACTGCACGACGTCAGTATAATACTCACTTCAGCTGGGCGGCTCGACTTGGCTCGCCAAATCAATGACAAAACTTCCAGTAACTTCCATATCTCTCATTGTACTGTACAGTATATATATATATATATATATATATATATATATATATATATATATATATATATATATATATATATATAATTCTTACAGGGCATATGTACGTCGCTGCAATATTTTTTGCAGTAATTATAATAAGTTCCATTGCATGCAGTTCTAATCCAACTTACCGGTGAATATATTTACGCCAAGTTTTGTTCTTTAAGAAGACTTTTTTTTTTTTTTTTTTTTTTTATCTTGCTGTGTCCTGACTCGACGGTCGCACAAACGTCTTCAGTATAATTAAACAAATATTTTTGCGTAAAATGAAAATTACGTACACTTACGCATAAAGGTTTGCGTAATTGTGCGTAATTTGAAAATTATACATACAATTTACGCGTATATTTATAGTCATGAAATTTGCTCACATTTTCCAGCTTGTTCTTTTGTCTGGGGCTCGTTCACGTCTTAAATAATTGTTGAGTTGTCCTTTCTTTGATGTGTGATTTAAAATGTTTTAAAAATTCTCAAGAGAGAAAACCAAAAATTAAAAACGTCAATATACCATAGGCTCTACCACCAGGCCAAAATTACCATAATGAGGCTTGCCAGTGACGACGTGTCCTGAGTACTATGTGGAGTTGTCCAGTACTCGAATGATGCTTTGATTTTGCTCGCGCCGTTGTCTCTATACTTTGTTGTTGCTTGCAGTTCAATTAATACACTTCACATAGATAAATATATTGGAAAAATTGACGTAATATAGTATTGACGTATTGATCGGCTGGTGGCGGCTCACAACAAGTTGAACTTACATAAATAGTAGAATTGCGAAGCACGTGCTTGCCGCAGCTTTGATGTTAAATGTGATCCTCGGCGTGCCTAACAATTAGAAATATTGCTACTGCATGTGAGTGAGTGGATGTCTTATACAATATTGTAAAGCACGTGCTTACCAATGATGCATGCTTAGCTTTGATGATGCATGCAGCTCTGTGGAGAACAGCAAAAATTATCGGAAATTTTTATTGTTGCAAACATGAAAATTTGTCACTTTTTTTTTTAATGGCGTGACAAAAGTGAATGAATGAATGAATGAATGAATGAATGAATGAATGAATGAATGAATGAATATTAATTTTTAATTAGGTCTGGGGTAGAATGTATTCTGAAAGAGATAATTATTATTTTTCATGTTTTTCTAAATTGTATAAAACGACCAGTTTACAATTTTCAAAATAATTTTGCAAGTGGTTACGCCATGACAGTATCACAAGAATGTAGAATCGATCGTCATAGGACCTGAGTTACAGTAATGATAAATAAGAAGAAAATTTGAAATAACTTAATAAATGAAACATTAACTTTACGATAAATAATAATTAAACTATTTGAATTAAAAGAACATTGATAGGTTAGAAAAAATTGGGTAATTGGAGATAGTAATGACAGGGACACCGTGGTATAGTAAAAATAATTTGTAACCCAGTCTGGAAATATTTTTGCGGCCTGGTTTAGAAATTATTATCTCTGAATATCCCGGCTGCATGTTGTTTAAGGTACTGAGATCGATGTTCTCTCGCTCACTCTCTCAGTCTAGCCGCGATACTATATTATGTACTGTTGTATAAATTGCACTATATATAAATATATACTTATTGCATGCAATACTGCAGTGCACTGCAATCATATTATAAACAATATGTATTTGCATACCATGTTGCCGCTTATCTGCCGAGATCTGCCAAAACTCTCCTAGAGAGTCCTATATGAAATAGACTGATTGTAAGTCAAAGCGGTGTACAGAAGGAAAAAAGGACCTCGGATAAAAGGTCCTACCTGTGCGCAGCTCGCCGACACGCTATACCTGTGCGTAAAGGCAGGTCCTTTTATCCGAGGACCTTTTTTCCGCGGACCTTCTTTCAAACATTCAGTCGAAGCATAAGTGTATATATGCACTAAACATTTTAGTCTATAGTGGCGATGCAAGTACGATAAAGTAATCAGTGATATATGCGTTACTATAACTAAACGTTAATGTATTATCATCTGTATACCAAATACATAACACACTACAGTCTACAGTACTCATGCACTGTTAAAGTTACTATAACTAAACGTTAATGTATTATCATCTCTGTATACCACATAACATACTACAGTACTCATGCTGCACTGTTAAAGACGGGACTTTGGAGAAGGTGTAGTACGATAACATGATATGGCAAAGAAAAAAAAATGTAGAAAAATCTGGGCATTTGTCATTGGGTTCCACATTAATTTTGCCTATACATTTTAACATTGAGAAAGCTTCGGAACCCACTGAAGCACTGGGGATGTTGAGTGCATCAAGCATTCCTTATTGAAAATGTTTCCGGCCTCAGTGTATTCAGAATCTTTCCCAAAGTTATGTTAATAAATAATAATAATAAAGTAGACAAAATTAATGTGAAACCCAAAAACAAATGCTTTTTTTTTTATTAATTTTTTTTTTTTTGCTATCTATATTTTCTTAATAAAACTGAATTGTATGGTAAAGTTGTTTGGCGAATGCTCATTAGAATTTCCGTACATATATTTTCTGCGAGCGCAGATCTCTCTGTTCACTTGATGTTGCCCATATTTTTGAGCACTGTTATATCTGATAGCAAATATTGCAAATACTGAACGTGTTACTATACCAGAGGTTATGTCAAATTGTGCTGCCAATTCTTAGAACTTGATACGCAATTCTATCGCAAATCAATATAGGATAAGGTGAAATTTTTTTCATTTCAAAATTACATTTCAAATCTAAGCAAATAAGTTTTTATTTTCTAAAAATATCAGTTTAATTAAGTTAATAATAAAATATGATTGCATCATGCATCTTTACTATTTAATAAACATATTCGTATTTTATTAGGACCCTTTGAGCCTTGTCTTACATATTATGAATGAATGAATGAATGAATGAATGAATGAATGAATGAATGAATGAATGAATGAATGAATGAATGAATGAATGAATGAATGAATGAATGAATGAATGAATGAATGAATGAATGAATGAATGAATGAATGAATGAATGAATGAATGAATGAATGAAACAAAGCAAAAATAAATACTAATTTCCCGCAATGCTAAAAAGGATAGGAAATTAAAGTGAACTGGTAGAATTAGGTTCGATGGAATAAGGATACGCAGTACGTATCGTATGCACGTGTTTTGAAGTGTTTGGTAAGATTTGAATAGAGCGGAGTTGAAAGTCAAGGAACAAGGTGACGTGTTTGTTTGTCTGGCGGAGTAGAGGAAGATTTATCGACCTCTTTGATGTGGCAGGGCAGGCAAGTGTGTGTGATAGACACATGCATTCACTGCACATACATACATACTTACTACATCTCGCTGTGACCAAGTGAAGCAACGTGAAACACACTTTTGTTTATTGTACGCGAGCAAACAACAACATTCGAGTAATAATTATGCTAGCTCGATTTTAGCAATTATTTAATTATAACTCTTTATGCAATATTTATAATTAAAATTTATTATATTATGTAACAAATATGTTGTACATTCATAATTTTGCAAAAACAAAGTAAAAATTCATAGATAAACAAAAAATACGAAGCAGTTAAAGAATTCGCTTTGAGCTTCACGTGGACAAAACTATATATTATTTTATTAATTAAATTTCAGTAATATTTATGCATACCAGCAAGATTTCAGCAATAATAATTATACTGTAGCACAACAATGGTATGCCGCCAATTTACACAGTTCGAAATCAGCAAGTGGTGTAGAGATAAGTGCATAGCAAAACTATATAACGCTATTATATTTGTGTACATAATAACATAATATTGTGTTAACGTTATGTTATATTTATGTATAACAGCTATTTATTAGCGGCATTAATTGCTTTAGTAGTATTCATCACTCCAAAACTTAATCAGTTCATATTGTAAACTATACTGTATTGTTACATTTTTTGTTACTATTAATCATCCTGGTAGGTAGGCCACTATTTGAGCACTGGTGTTGTGCGGGTCTGCAGCGGGCAGTCTTGCAGGCGCTAACACTTCGTCACTGCAGTGAAGTAAGGTTGTAATCTAAGAAATTGAAATATTATTCTCACGTTTAAATCATGCAGGAGTAGAAGTGGCTTGCACCCTATATGCTGGAACATTACGAGGACGTCCAATATAAAATACGTGCAATTGCAAAATTGCAACATATGGTATAAATATATTTAAGTGTGGCAGAAGTACTTTTTTTTTTTTTTTTTTTTTCCCCGAAGCAATATGTTAAATAAAATTTAGACCAACTGGGAATTAAACCTAGATTTTTTTCCTCAGAAGCCCTTTGAGCCACAAGTCTGGATTCGAGTTCCAGTCGGTCGACATTTCTTTTGATATTTTTACTGCTTTATGCGCTCAGTAAACTTTTTTTATATATAAAGTATATTATATAAATATAATTATATAAGTATAATCTGTAGCTATACAGACGTCGTTATAAAATGGTTGGTTGAGATTTGTCAGTGTGTTACCATGACAACGGTGACTGTGAGCTTACGTTAGTACACGTGCGTGTGGGCCGCTTGCTTGCTCGGTTACTTACATTTTTAATTATGTTATATAAGAGGCTTACCTATATAGAAGGCAGCGATGACGTTTGTCACAGTACCTGGTTGGGAGCATGTTGTACGTTATACAGCTTTGTGATAATATATTTTACCATTCATAATCTGGCACTCAATTTGCAATAATGATGTTCGTAAACCCTGTTCCCTTGCTTCATTGTCCATCTCGGACCCTATCATTAAGTTATTTTGCAAAACTGTAGACCTGTAGAGTGCAATGAATCTATAATAATAATAATAAATAATAATAATAATGTTTAATAAATTAATTAATTAAAAAAAAAATAAAAATAATAAAAATAAATATAATTATTATCATATCACATTCATGTGTGTACATAACAGCACTACAACGTTTTGGTCATTAGTTACGATTTTTTTAAGTTCCATCTAAAGTGCAATCTAATTATGTATTCAAAGGTATTTATTTTAATTGAAACTTTGTTTAGTTTAGGAGTAAGAGTGGGTAAGACGTTTCACCCTTTCAGTTTTTTTTTTTTTTTTTTTTTTTCTCAGAAAGACAAATATTTTACTATTCTGTATGTGAGAGCATGCCTTAGCCCTGGGTGACCAGCAGTCCAGTATTATTGCTTGATAGTTGTGACGTCATGTTGCAGGCAAAGGTAACGAGGACAAGAGAGGTCAACCTGTGTCTGAGGGTGGCAGTGAGTGGCTGTACTTGAAAGGTCGTGCCGTGGAGTGCTCGCGAGCCATGGAGGTGGCTGCACTCGTGTCCGCCATCAACCCCAGTCTTAACGCCACGAGTGATGCGGTGGAGGTAGCCTTGCTACAACAGGAACTGCTCTGGCTCTTGTATGATCTGGGTCATCTGGCCAGGTATCCCATGGCGCTAGGTGAGCATACCTGTGGTCAATTACACATTTAGTCAGTTAAGCAATAAGTAAATAGATAAGCATGAAGCAAGTAAATAAATATTTAATTTAACTAATGTCAATTTATCCAGGCAATCTCGGCGACTTGGAGGAGATCTCTCCCACCTCTGGCCGCCCTCCCTGTGCCAATCTCTTTCAAGAGGCCATCTCCTCCGCTCGTACCTTCTACCATAACCACCATGTTTACCCGTACACCTACCAGGGCGGCTTCTTTTATCGTCATCAGATGTTCAAGCAAGCCTTCGAGAGCTGGGCGAACGCTGCTGACGTCATCAGGAAGTAAGTTACGCCTCTTGTTTGTTTGTTTAAATTATATCACATTGCAATTTACTATTATGTTACCTGCGCCTGTGTTGCGTTCCTGCTGGTTTGACGTGTGAGAGATCACGAGTTTCAGTGAGGGGTATACTGAAGGCGGCCTTTTCAGAAGCCGTGTTATGCACTGAATACGCTCTCGTGATCACGGCACGTTGATGCCTGTGCATATGCCAGTGTACCACAGGTTATACCGTGGGAAAAAAAAATTAAAGAGAAAAACTGGCATTTTGTTAGCTTTATTTTCATATGTTAAAAGTTATATTTTATCTTTAATGTGCATCGTCTATCTTGTCTTTCAAAACGTCCCGATATTTAAGATCTTCCTACATGCTTTGATGTAAGTTACTGTAGCATTCAAAATACGCTGATTACGCACATTGCACATTGCTGATAGGTCCAGTTTGGTAGTAGCTTTAGTTGAAATCTCCACGTATTCTGTCATGTGATAAGATGATATTTTGTGAGTTTAGGTGTAATGTATACTCGCACTTGTCATGTTTCAGGTACAATTACTCGCGTGAAGATGAGGAAATCTACAAAGAGTTCCTGGAGATCGCGAACGAGCTGATTCCTCACATCATGAAAGTTGTCAGTTCTGGCCACAGCGCGCGGTCCATTCTCAAAGACACGTCTTGTTTCGCACGCTTACTTCGCTTCTATGATGGTATCTGTCGCTGGGAGGAAGGCAGTGCGACGCCCGTGCTCCACATTGGCTGGGCCAAACCCTTGGTCAATACCATCTCCAAGTTTGATGCAGCAGTCCGAGCCAGAGTGGACATCACCCTGGCAACCACAGAACAAGGTAATGTGAGTGACTCTCAACCACGTCGTCGTGCAAGCAGTGACACGTGCAAGTTCATGGCCGCAGAGAGTAATAACAATAACTACGAGTTAATCCGTAGTCTTGAGAGTCAAGTCGGGCCTACTCCTGCATTACCGCATCCCAGTATTGCTGCTCTCACTGTCGCGTGTGGAGAGACTTTGTTAAATCCTGGATATTTACTACGTGGCATTGGGATACCCTTCACCAATAACCACCTGCCACTAACTCGTGCCACAGGGTCCGCGAGTGCCACGCCTGAACCTGAAGAGGCCGCCATGCCAGCGGAGGAGCCTCGTGTCGACACGTCATTGCAAGCAGACGACATGGGAGACCAGGAGAGACCCAGGCTGGAGCTGCACTCTCATAAGATGGCGGGCCTCAAAGAACTTCTTCTTGCAGAGAAACTGAACACGCATGCGATCTCCCTGCAGTTGACGGCGCAGTCGCAAGTCCAGGTGGGCAGTCGTAAGACTCGAGCAGACGGCACTGAGGCAGCGACAAACTTGCCTGCCTCAGCGAACACTGCGAGCACGGGTACCGTGCCGGGAGCAAGGGCTAAGAGAGCACGAACCAGGGACTAAAACATCCAGTAAACTAACTTAGGTTAGAATTGTAACGTCAACTGTAAGCTGGCATGCAATCAATTTATAGCGCGATCTTCCACATTTTTGTCCCCTCTCTCCTTGAGTATCACTATTATTAACATTACTATATGAAGCAAGAAATGTTGCTTAAATATCACTCACAAAGCAAGTAGAGTTGACTTCCATCAACAGATATTACGCCAATTTGTACCTTTACTTCACATGAGAAAGCGTACTGTGCACAGAGTGGCGCTAATATAAACTTATGGATCATTGCACATGCACTGTTACTGACAGCTGGAGCGGCGCTAATGTAAACAAATGTTCACATGCAACCGTGTTTAATTTGACAAGTAAACATTGGCGTGGTGCTAGCTTTGACCGTCAGTTGATAGAATCCATTAGTTACTACTGTCACAACTTTGTGTATCTGTCTATGGAAGTCAAACTTACGCGCAATGTGAAAGATACTTTACTAGTAGATATACATAACAAATAAGTACAAATTGATTTTTTTTTGAGAGTAACTATTTTGTTTATAAATAAATAAATATATTATTAATAATAAATAAATAATATTATGATAAAAAAATGCTTTTCTTCCTGATGTTTAAAAGTATAATATTTTAAAAATATATGTCTTAATATTATAAACGTTAAGTAATTGACAAATTCTGCTTAGCAAAAAGTTATAAAGAAAAAGGATAAAAAAAAATGATTAATGATATATTTTTTTGTAGTAGATTTAAGAGTTATAATGGGTGCTGTTGCTGGTTGAGAGTATGTATGTATCTGAGATTGATGAAGGCAGGTAAAGTTAGAACTTTATTTTGTATGGTACGTACAGTAAATTGTAGATAGATATTTGTATTGGAGCTGGGCTCCCTCCCTCCCTCCTCCCTATTGTGCGTGATATAACTATATATGTTTATAGTTTTGTTTGAGTGTCGGTGACTACGTACGTCAAACTGGAAGCAGGTTACGTTGATTAAGGTTATTTGGATGACCAGGTAATACAAAGAACATTAAACAGAAAGCAAGTACTTGATCGCCAACAAATACTACCAAATTGTTTAATCAGTCATGTCAAAATTACTCATAGTTTAAGTTAAATGGTGTGTTATATGAGGTATTATTATACGGTAGCAAATTTTGAGGCTGACTTAAAGAAAATTTTCTTCCATCCGCTTCTGTACTACTCTTATACAAACACGGATGTGAGAGAAATTGCTAAAAGTGAACCTCTGAACAGTTGCTACTTAATCAGGCAACAGAATCTCCTTGCAAACTGACATCTAAATGCAGACTTGACACTGCAGTGGGGGTCGACTTCCGTAAGAGGGCGTTACATGTTTGTGAATAGAAAAAAAAATGTTCGTTTCACAGTGATGTGGTATGGTAACAGCACGGTCGATGAGGATGTTCAAATGCAAAATGACGTCATATCAGCCCAATCGACTGTGCTGCCACCATACCTTATCACTGTGAAACTAACGTTTTTCTCGATTCACAAACAAGTAAGCTCTCTCTTCGGAAGTCGACCCCCACTGGGCTAGCTACAAACAAAGATAGAGAACTACGTACAAATTACCAAATTGTTGGCTATGTCACGACGTAGCATGATGGTAAAGTTAGCTAACAACACTAATTTTAATATTCTTAATTTATTTTCTACCTTATATCATTGATTAATGGACCAATCGCAATGAAATGTTTTTAATTGTTGCAACGTGAATATTTCAAATTACTGATGTATTTCATTCATTGCAAGTGGCCCATCTAAACGATTGATAGTTATTGTTTAACCATTCAATAAAAGAGAGAAAGAGAATAGGGATAAAAAAAATCTAAACAACTTCAAAGTGTTTGTTGGCAATTTTTCATTTGCCAATCAGTCAATGAATTAAAAAAATGAATGTCTTTTTACATCACCTCTCATTTAAATGTGATATTTTTTAGCATTCAGTGTCTAACACTAAAATGTGAGCCAAATGTTGAAGTTTTTTTTTTTTATAAATTTCACATGAGAGCTTGTGTGTTTTACATGTGCTCTTATGGCTCTAAAAATACACGGCATCACACAATTGACGTGGATTTGTAGTATCTAGTCATCCAAGTCCCTTAATATTGATCTTCAATAATATGAAATATGTTGGGATCTAAAATAATAATAAATAATAATAATAAAGTATTTAATACAGTTTGCAATAATTGTCTCTGCAAAGTTAATGTATGAGAGGCCAAAAATGTTTCTTAATGAAATACATTATTTATATCAAAGAATTTTAAATTCTTTGTCAGTTAACATGTATTTAAGGTAGTAGGTTTGTGACTTAGGCCCGCCATTAGTCAAATGAGTAACTTTATTTTTTACAATAATTATTTCTACATAATTTTTATCTTGCAAAATAAATACTGTAATTTTCTAATAATATTTAATATGAAACTTGTTTTTTTATTCCAAAAAAGTTAACTGTTTTAACTTTAAAAAAAAGTTTTTAATTTAATGTAAAATTTGGCGCTAAAATTTAAATTATGACATTTACACGTTATCTTATTCAAATTGGAATAACTTAAATATTTGGTGATGTTTGATACAATTAAACTTTTCATCTTTACCTGATGTTATTTTGTGAGCGTTGAGTTTGTCAGATGGTTACCTACTACCTTATCAATCATTCCGAGCGAAGTAAACAAATACTGACCTTGACACAATGACCCACAAGTCACAAGGTCAAACATATATGATCAACATTTGATGTTGAATGAACTCTTAAAATAATTTTTGCAAATATATTTTGAAGCAGTTGCAAACTCACTTTTAAGTACATATATTTTTAGTAATAATAAACATTTCATTAGACACCTTGTGCCCAGCCGCCATATTTGTGGTAAATACATAGAATAGTATAGGGAAAACAACTTAAGTAAATGTATTTAGGGGTGGAATTTTTTTGAAGCTGAATTCTTTTTTCAAGTTGTTTAACAATGATTAATTAGTAAAAAAAAAAAAAAAAAAAAGTGGGGGGTGTTTGAAACATTTTTAAAAGATTTCGATTTACCCAGTTGTGATTCATCCTAAAACAAGATTTTCCCCTCATATTGACCCATGTATTTGTTACCACTAATATGTCGTCTGTGCATGACAAGGTTCTATATATAAAATCACATCAAAATGTCTATATTTTTTTGGTTGAAGTGCATTTATTGTGCGACATAATAAATAACATATTGATTGAGTCCCATACTGTTACATAATAAGAATCATATATAATGACTTACTTAGTAGTTAATTAATTAAGTAGTTAGCTTGTTGTGGGTTAGCTAGGTATGCCACATTAAAACATAGCCTAGGTGACTGCACGTGTTAGATTGTAACTTTGTCTGACTGTCTACATTCCATGCTCTGATATGTATTAATTAATGTTGTTTTAAATTGTCTCATGTACCCACCCTTACTCTTTGCAGTGTAGCTTGAGCAAGTGCAGCAGTTTTACTGTGTAACTTAATTTTTTTATCTCTATCTTCCATGCAGCGTAATGCAGCGTCCACTTCATGCAAGTACCCACGAGAGTGTCAAAATATATTTTATCATTCAAAATATCGCGCTAAAATTGTAATGAATGATTTTCATAAACCCAGTTCTCTTACTCAAAAATGCATAATTCCATTTAAAATATTAATTGATTGTCATTTTTCTGTAGTTTGGAGCACAGAAAAGAGGGTTTACAAACACCAATCCTGTTTTTTGTGCTCCAAACCATGAAAATATGGTGATCACTTATTGCTTTTTAAATGGAATTGCACTTTTTTTTTTTTTTTTTTTTTTTTTTTTTGGGAGCAAGAAAACAGGGTTTACAAGCATCATTATGTTAATCTTATGAGAAAAATACACACTGAAATTAACTGGTAAAATACTTTATCACAGTCCCTTGTACACATGAACTATGCTAACATGAACTATGAAATTTCTACTGTGAAACATTTTTTTTTTTTTTTTTTTTTTTTTTGTCTCGGAATTTTTTGGTCATACAGAGTATTTTTAAATATACCTTGAAAACTCTAAAAGTTGGCCTGTGATGTCATTAAAATCTAAAATAACAATTTGCTTATGTTTATTGTTGTGTCATTGCCATAGCAACCAATGGTGACCCAACAACCCCCCCCCCCTTTTTTTTTTACAGGCTAACTTTTTATATTTTTAAACATTATCTCAAAGTGGTACCATAAAATATAAAAAAAAAAAAAAAAAAAAAATCAGACCTCAAATGATTCTGGAAATTTTCAATGAACAGCCAGAATTAATAACGAGGCAATTTTGACTTGTATGACTTTTGTGGTAATGAAAAAATATTTTAACATTGCAATTCAGTATGAGTATTCTTACAAGAAATCACGTCTCAAATTTTTAGCACTACATGTTGAAATATGTTTTCACAATTGTGCATACATTATGTACACCTCTGGATTCCAAACGATTTGTTTAAGCAACCCACAAACACACTATCTTATCTTTATAAGAAAATGCAGCCCCATTCAGAAAGTTTTGTCCAGAGGTGTACAATGTCCATGATTGTACAAGTGACCAAGCAAAGTAACTACATATAACATAAGATACAGGATGCACAGGTGGCTGTACATTACAAGACTACGAGCGTGGTAAAGTGACTGGACGAATATGAGTCATTGTGCGCTATATATTTTCCAATCAAAGGCATCGCGACAAAATGATAGATGCCCATAGTTACGTATCTTTTAAAATTACAAGACCGCGTGATTCTGTTTCTAGAATTTTTTTCTAATCATTATTTTATATATAATATACAAAACTGCTGCACCAAGGCCAAAAAATTTAATCTGCTGAATATTAGGCATAAATTAGCAAGTTTTAAGCTTATAGAAAAAGTGAAGTATAACTTTTGTCCCTGTGGTTAAGTCCCCTCAGTAGAAGTACGTAGCTCGATCCCGTGTCTTGTACGTATGTCCTCTGATTGCGCTTATTGTTACATTTAATTATGATTATTGTGTACATATTGTGTGTCTTTGGTTTATTACTCCCTTCAACCTAAAAAGTACATTTTGTTCATGTCACTTTTTTATTATTTTATTTTTTGATATTGAGTTAATGTAATATTATTACGTGCTTATTTTGTCAGTGCAGATGGACTCTTTTGTATTTTGTGACTGTGATGATTTGCGAGACTGTCTGAGTGAGTCCCTAGGTATTTTTGTATGAGGTCCCTGCTTCTGTGTACCTTGACACCCTGCACAAAATGTGGCATGTTTTGAACTGCACTCAGGAAACAAATGCTTAATCTCGACGCACAAATGTTAAGAAAGTACCTTTAGAAATACCTACGTTAATTGTGCATATGGGCGTATTATGTCTACATATTCAAACTAAGAGGCTAAAGTGCCAATGTAAGTATGATAAGTACCGGTGATATATGGCTTCTATACTTAAACATTAGTGTATGCTCTGTACTGTACCACATTTCACTAGTACCCATGCACTGGTAGAAAGTTGACATTTTAAATGTTTAATCTTAAGTACCAAATTATTTATAATTTTAGGTACTCTCTGCATTTTAGTTTGATGTATAAACATGAATGTGTAGTGCGTACTACTAGCCTCCAGCACTTTGCATTCTCAGTGCAGTTAAAGATAGCTTGATGTGTGTTAAGGTTGCTCAGTTGTATAATTAATAATATATATTTTTTTATTATTTTATTACTAAAAATTATTAGATACCTGAAAAATATTAATTCTTATTATAATTAATTAAAAAATTTTACTTTAAAATTTGTTGTGTCATAAAATGAGAATTAGAGTTCCTAAAACCTAGTTGAGGAACTCTATATTATATAGTGAGAATGAATGATATGTTAATATATGGTGAGGTTTTGTTGTTTTGACTTGTGACTTATGAGTGTCGCAGTTTCAATGTGATCTTGTGTGCAGGCACGTAAAGCCGTAATATCAAACCTTTAGTTGTCAATGGAATCTTATGGAAACTTTCAAAAGTGGAAGCGCCAAGTAGGTTAGTTAAAAAAATAAAAATGGCACAAAATTTATTGAAAACTAATTTAAAAAGCTTAAAGCTGTAGACCACATAAAACAGCATGTGCTATTTAATGAATAAACACAAAATGGGATCTTCAAAACTGATGACAATTTTTTACAAGAATGTTAATGTAGCCCCACGAAAGAGCTAGAAAAACTGTAAAGTATGCAATTTGCGTGACTATTCATGTTTATGGCATCA
The DNA here is from genome assembly GCA_949318235.1 of Ecdyonurus torrentis. NCBI lineage: Eukaryota > Metazoa > Arthropoda > Insecta > Ephemeroptera > Heptageniidae > Ecdyonurus > Ecdyonurus torrentis. The sequence continues at coordinate 51,262,070 of OX439130.1, forward strand.
GAAACATGCAAAAATTAGTATGAAAATGTAGTGCAGGTTGCATAAATCAAATTTTTTGATCACTGCTATGGGACTACTGTTGGGTTTTGAGACAAACTAAAGTTATTCATGTAAATCCCAGCAAGTGTTTTGTGATATAAATGCTTATGTTTTTCTCTGGTCTATACCTTTAAAAACATCTTACGCAAATGACTTTAAACCGGAAACACTATATTGCTGGATATGTTAATGGTAGAAAACTTTGCGCCATTGCAGCAGTAAGCTAGGCCCAACTTCTAAGATCTTATGGTTGGTTTACTATTGAGGCACTTCGCAGTTTCCAAATTGTAACATTAAACTTCCACTTTTTACCATCCCGTGGCTTTTGCTGCTGTCACTTCTGGTTCTAATTGTTGTGATTCACGGGTATAGAATTACATTTGAGGTGTACGGAGGAATGAAACTACTCAAATAATTTAATACAATGGAGCTTACTGTAGACGTGCTTACCAATAAACACTAATTTCCTTTCTTTCAACAATTCTATATTTTGCAGTTCTTAGCATTTTTTTGAGAAAACTACTGCACCAAGGTATCATATTTAAATGAGGATTATTATAGAAACATGTTTACTTTTTATCATCAAGTAATAAAAATCAAGATCATGTTGCCGAGAAGCTCCATTTACATTAATCATTTGGCAGCTGTCACTCACGCCAATCAGAACCATTGTAGCAACCTTGGGTATGAATGAGTTTGGCAGGCTATATTTAAATATTTATTTTATGATATATTAAAAAACTTAAAGTATAATTGAGTTGTTAAATTGTAAACCCAAATGTACCTGTGTATAAATACTTTGTACTTGTTTTTATTTTTTATTGTAGTTTGTTTTAAATTATAGTTTACTGGTGTAGCCTAATGTTTAAGTAAGCTGCTGCAAGCAGGGCAACTCTAGAGGAGAGTTACTTTAATATACAGCACTTGCTCTAAGGAGATTTAATTTGAGAGAGATAATAAACCAAATGAGAGCCATCTTAATGTCTTTATTTAATATGCTTTCTTGTGGGACAATGAAGTAGCTTTTACTTGAATTTGAATACTGTCTGCGGCTTACTGAGCTGCAAAGCTTTTGTTATCCTGAATTTAAAGAAATTTGGATGACAGACTAAATTATTGCCAGATTTATATAATTAATTAGGAAAGGTTAAAACTATTTTGGTTTGAATTTATAATCCAAGAAAAGGATAGGAGAAACCAACAAGCACCTTACCACAACGAGGTCCGTAGCTTGGTGAAAATCTTGATAACCTTGTGTAGCCTGTGCCATCAAGATTTTCACCAAGCTACGGACCTCATCATGGTAAGGCGCTTGTTGGTTTCTCCTATCGTTTTCTTTGATTATTACCAGATTTACTTGAAATCACATTGCGCCCCATGAGAAAGCATTTTAAATGAAGACAGTAAGACACTTAGCTCTTATAAGTATTGCTAGACTCTCAGTTTGTTTATTTTTCTCACTAAAATCTCACTTTGCAAGTCTACTAATGTAAGTTTGAGGTTGCAAGATAAATTGTTATTTGTGAAGTATGTATATCACATACTTCTGTCTTTGTGGATAAAATTGAATGCATATGTAATGTAGCACAAGCAGTGAGACTTGGCTTGACCAGTGCATGCATGGTCAAGAACACAATTAAGCAAGAGAACAGGGTATCAAGTGGAGAATTAAACTGCACAGTGAGGAACACTAGCAAAACTTAGGGAACATTTTAATATCTATTTAAATATTGTCAAATGTTAAGCCAGTCATTTTTTTATATATATATTTATAGCTTGAAGTGCTACGTAAAAAAAAAAAAAAAGAAAAAGAAAGAAAGAAAGAAAGAAAGAAAGAAAGAAAGAAAGAAAGAAAGAAAGAAAGAAAGAAAGAAAGAAAGAAAGAAAGAAAGAAAGAAAGAAAGAAAGAAAGAAAGAAAGAAAGAAAGAAAGAAAGAAAGAAAGAAAGAAAAGAAAGTCAAATTTGACACTTTTTTTTATATAGTTATCTTAATTAACTGGCAACATTTTGAAAATTTTCAAAATTCAATAAAAAATACCTGCAGTTGGTCAGAAAAACTGTTTAAGTGTCTCCAAATTTGACGCTTTTTTCAAATATGTTTTCACAATTATTAACAAACAAAAAATGACCTGTAGTCTTCCTCAATCGATTACTTCCAAAAAAAAAAAAAAAAAAAAAAAAAAATCATGTCTTTTTCTAATTTATAAAAATGTCTGATATAAATTAAAATATTTTTGTTCCTTGAAATTTGCCGACATGGCTAACAAAGTGTAAAATCAAAGTGTAATACAAGACTTGCAAAAGTTCAGTGACAAAATAAACAAACTGAAAGACCTTCAATGCTAACAGACTGCTTTGTCTTGCTGTCTTCATTTAACATGCCTTCTTATGGTGCAGTGAAGCAATTATAACTTGATTTAAAAGTTTACTCTTTATTTAAGCTTACTTCGCCTCAAAGTTTTTATTTTCCTGAATTTCAAGTCAATTGGTTATCATTTTCTTTTTCCAAGTGACTTGAAATTCAGAAAATCAAACGCTTTGAGGCTTGGTAAGCTACAGTAAAAATTTCAGAATTGAATCAACATTTAAAACTCAAGTTACAGCTGCTTCATTGTTCCATAAGACAAAGTCGTCTGCTAGTACTTTGTACGTATTGTTGGCCTCATTTTGTTTATGTTCTCACTAAACCTACGCAAGTCTTACCGTAAGTGAATGAGATTGAAGAGTGACATTAGCAAAGTATGAAATACGAAAATGTTAATTTAAATATGAGATATGTGGTGAAACTTGTTAATGTAATAATTAGAATGGTGACTCCTCCTCCTTTATGTTTGTACCTAGGATACTATTGTTTTGTAACTGAAGTACTTGTACACTGTTTTGTTGCAAAACCCCAAATATATTACCTATAGCCACGTTGCATGGACAAAAACAAATACCTAATAATTATGCTAGCCTGGTGTCATATTTCATTGACAAATAATTATGCTGTCTACATAAAAAAATATTTTATATTTATAGCATAATTATTTATGCAATTCACAGCATAAATTACGTAATTTTTTTTATCCGTGTTTAGATGAATTTTAAAGCTAAAAACTTTAATTTTTCATTATAAATAAAATGGCAAGGAAAACTGAATAATTTTTAATGTTATTACATGATAATTATTTAAGTTGGGGAAAAATGTAATAAAAAAAAATTCATGCTTTTTTTTTCATTGAGTTCATTTTCTCCCTTGCTTATATATTTTTATTATTGTATAAGGGAGATTTTGTTTATTTTTCTACAATGGGGTTTTGTAAAGTTGTCTATTGCAGTAAATGTTAATGTTAAGAAATAGGATATATATGTGAAATGTATAACATGAGAATTATATCGAAATCAAATTTCAAATTGTTTAAAATAAATAAATAATAATAAATAGACGTTATTTCAAAAATACATGAAAATATTTACATCAAAGCAAAGCAAATGTAATTTGCAACTGAAAATATAAACATAAGAAACAAACAAACAAACAAGTTTTAAAAACACTCAAATTGTTGCTTGAAAAAGATCCTAAACTGTTAGATTTACAATTGTATTAATAAATAAAAATATCAATGATAATTGATAAAAAAAAATGAGCACATTTGATTTTTGATCAATAAACCTTCCTGTCCAAGTAAAAAAAAAAAAAAAAAAAGTATGTGAAAAATAAACAAACTGAGACTTGAAAATACACATTTGAGTCTTTTCATTTTTGTCTCATAGTTGAGCCAAAAATGGTAAAAAAATTGCAATTGATAGAAGATGGCAAAGTCAGATACGTATAAATATTTTTCGGTTAGGATTGATACCATTGCAGCAATGTATTAAACTTTTTTTATTTATATAAAAAAATAATGATGACATCCAATTACTAATTATATAAAAAAACATGTACATAATTAATAGGGTATATTTTCATATTTAATTTGCAATTGTGATTTCAAATTATGAATTTTTTTTAATATAGGCCTATATATATAGGATATATATATATATATATATATATATATATATATATATATATATATATATCCCTATATATTATAACTAAAAATAAATAAGTTATTATTTGATAGCAAAAGATGATAGAGTAACTGAGTAAGCACACAGATAAATAATAATAAAAACGTGCAACAGTGAATAGAGAAACACATATTTAGGTTTTCATAATTAAAACAACAAGTTTTCATTCATGTGTAATTATATTTAAATTATTTTACAAAACATTTTTTTTTTATATTTTGTTGCAACATAATAGATCTTCTATACAGTATAAATATGTATGTACAGGGTGTACCAAAGCTAAAGCAGCTGAGATTAAAGTAAATAACACAGTTATAATTAACTTACAAAATAATTGCATGAGTAATTTTCAGTTAAATAATAATAATAATAAAAAATAATAAAAGTTGTAAAAATGTCAGATCAAAAAATAAAGTAGTTGTGCAGGAGCAATTAGCAGAAATCAATGTTGGTCTTTGCTATGGAACTAAAATATTGCTGAGCTGGGCTGGGCTGAACCAAAACATTTCACTTAACATTAATGCAAAGTGCTAGGAGAAACCAGCACTGGTTCTGGCATAGTGATGGTCTTTTGCTAGCACTCAGATAATAAGCAATACAGTACTACTACACCCCTCCCAAGTAAATCTGACCGCAGCATTCATATCTCCAGATGTTAATTAATTGGGGAAAATTTAACATGTTTGGTCATATTTATTTGGAAGGAGTGTACAAGAGAAAACAGGATGTGTGTGTGCCTATGTCAGTCCTTATAAACTGTGAATTACTACCTTTTCTCTTGTAATGTGATACTGAACCCAGCAGTGTGTTGTTTATCATGTGAGCTAGCAAGACCAAACAATAGAACATCTCTTTAAGCTGGTTTCTCACACTATTTTCTTACAATTATACATGACAGTAAAGCCATGGTAGAGCAAGTGTCTTACTTAGCATGGTAAAGTGCATATGAAGACATTGACATTGAGATAAACTTCCTCTTCAGTTGTGTTTACACTTACGTTAGGTTTATCAAGGTCTTCACCTAGCCATGGCTAGTACCTCACTGAAATAAAGCCATGGTAGAGCAAGTGTCTTACTTAGCATGGTAAAGTGCATATGAAGACATTGACATTGAGATAAACTTCCTCTTCAGTTGTGTTTACACTTACGTTAGGTTTATCAAGATCTTCACCTAGCCATGGCTAGTACCTCACTGAAGTAAGTAAAGCCATGGTAGAGCAAGTGTCTTACTTAGCATGGTAAAGTGCATATGAAGACATTGACATTGAGATAAACTTCCTCTTCAGTTGTGTTTACACTTACGTTAGGTTTATCAAGGTCTTCACCTAGCCATGGCTAGTACCTCACTGAAGTAAAGCCATGGTAGAGCAAGTGTCTTACTTAGCATGGTAAAGTGCATATGAAGACATTGACATTGAGATAAACTTCCTCTTCAGTTGTGTTTACACTTACGTTAGGTTTATCAAGGTCTTCACCTAGCCATGGCTAGTACCTCACTGAAGTAAAGCCATGGTAGAGCAAGTGTCTTACTTAGCATGGTAAAGTGCATATGAAGACATTGACATTGAGATAAACTTCCTCTTCAGTTGTGTTTACACTTACGTTAGGTTTATCAAGGTCTTCACCTAGCCATGGCTAGTACCTCACTGAAGTAAGTAAAGCCATGGTAGAGCAAGTGTCTTACTTAGCATGGTAAAGTGCATATGAAGACATTGACATTGAGATAAACTTCCTCTTCAGTTGTGTTTACACTAACGTTAGGTTTATCAAGATCTTCACCTAGCCATGGCTAGTACCTCACTGAAGTAAGTAAAGCCATGGTAGAGCAAGTGTCTTACTTAGCATGGTAAAGTGCATATGAAGACATTGACATTGAGATAAACTTCCTCTTCAGTTGTGTTTACACTTACGTTAGGTTTATCAAGGTCTTCACCTAGCCATGGCTAGTACCTCACTGAAGTAAGTAAAGCCATGGTAGAGCAAGTGTCTTACTTAGCATGGTAAAGTGCATATGAAGACATTGACATTGAGATAAACTTCCTCTTCAGTTGTGTTTACACTAACGTTAGGTTTATCAAGGTCTTCACCTAGCCATGGCTAGTACCTCACTGAAGTAAGTAAAGCCATGGTAGAGCAAGTGTCTTACTTAGCATGGTAAAGTGCATATGAAGACATTGACATTGAGATAAACTTCCTCTTCAGTTGTGTTTACACTTACGTTAGGTTTATCAAGGTCTTCACCTAGCCATGGCTAGTACCTCATTGACACTGCTGCTGACATAATATGTCCAAACTGAATGTATTTCAATTTCCTAGCTAATTATTTACATTTCACCCTCATTTTTGCAAAGACTTACAAATTTTTGACTTTTTTGTTCTGCCTCAGCACAACACCAATGTAACAAACAGAGGATATTTGTCGTGCACCAAGCAACTAGCTAATGTCCCCTACTTTGTAGATACCCTGCATAATCTTCAGCTCAAGCCTTCTATCTAGCTTAAGCTAAAGCCTATAGTTTGCTTGTCATACACTATGACCTAAAGTCTTTCCTGCCTTAAATTACTACAAGAGCTGTGCTTGTATGTCTATATCGGACATATGATTGATTGATGCTAGTAACTTCAGTAACCAGTTCAGTGTCATCAGCTCGTCACCAGGATTATATTGAACTGGCTTCTGAAGCTTCTACCTTAAATACAAGCCAATATTGATGGATATTATACATACCCCAACAAACCTAACTCTGTGCCAATGTGTTACATGATTGAGAGCTAGCTATGCTTATGTAACACAAAGTGTACAGTACGTGACAAAATACTTGACCTAAGTGCAAGATAAAACATGCAGCAAGGCTAGGTCATGTACAATGGACTGGAGATGAACATGATGAGGGGAATTTAATAAGTTTGCTGGTATTATTTATGTGTAGTGAGGGGTAAAACTGCTGTTGTAGGTTAAAATTGGCAGGAGACATTTTACATTTCTTTGCAAAATAATAAAAAATAAAAAAACTGGGATGCTGTTATTAGCTTATTAGTTAGGTTACTAATTCCTAAGTAGATTTGCTTTCTTACAGACTAAAACATCTAAATGCTAACTGAGAACCAACATAACTTTACATAAGCTAGAGCAATCTCTAAGGTCAGCGTTGCAAAGAACCTTACAATAAGCCAATCAGAGCATAATGAAGGTACACATCATTGTGAATCAGCCAATAATAAGAGCCTGATGAAAGATGACATTGATGTTTCACAATGTCAAGACACACTCTGATCTGATTGGTCATTTTCCTCCATCTGTGAAATGGATTTACTTGAGTCACTGAGCGCTCTACCTTATATATAGTTAGATTGAATTAGAACAGAAAAAAATGCTAGTAATACAAAATCAATCAATAAATAAAAAGTTAAATTATAGTTATAATTACACTTTGCTTAATACACATAACTATAGGTAGACAGCCAACATAGTTCATGTTGCTACTTCACTATAGGACACACATATTTGTTAGTGCCAAGTAAGCCAGACGTGGGAAAACTGAAGTCTCTTCACAACGCACAAATGTGTAGAGGCTGTAGCGTCGATGCAAGTATGTGGAGTACCAGTGATATTATGGTTATTATAACTAAACATTAGTGTATGCTCTGTACTGTACTGTACCACATTTCACTAGTACCCAGGCACTGGAAGAGAGTAAAACATTTTAAATGCTTAATCTCTAGTATCGAATTATATATAATTTAAGGCACTCTCTATGCATTATGTAGTTTGATGTATAAACATTAGCAAATACCAGTTTTAAACTACACTATAGCCTCTACTTCGTTGTATCCTCAGTTTGTATGTTGCAAGTACAAATTATAATGCTAAGTACAGGTGACGTAGCTATGTAAGTACACTAGTGGGAGTTAGTATTCATTTACCTGCAATGTGTACAACAAGAGAAATGATTCTCTTCACATGTGTTTGTTTTCTCAACGAGCAATTTTTAAATACAGAACATCAAAAGTTGTCTTGTAAAATGTCAGTTATGTTGATGTTGGAGCACATACTGTCTATAGAACATTTAGAGAACTGTAACAGAGAAGTGACATCCCAATTTCTTAGGCAGACCCGCAACACTCATTTCTTTAAACTTGGCAACGCTGCAGACGAAATTACTATAGCGCACTCTCTGATTGGCGCCTTGATTTGGCCACTTCTGGCCTCTGATTGGTGCTTCAAAAAGCAACGTTGCCAAGTCAAAACTGCTGAGTGTTGCAGTCTGCCTAAAACATGGGGATGTCACTTCTCTGTTAAAGTTCTTTAAGAACATTGTCACTCAGGCGCCATTTTGATGGTATATTGGCACAGATACATAGTTTAGTTTGATGATATATAGGGTGTGTGATCACAACAACTGCAGAACTTTGCACTAACTTGCACCAATGTAAACATCACTGTCATGTAGTGCCAAGAAGTCAATGCAAAGGACTGCAGGTGTTTGGACAACCTAGCATATCACACTGAACCACCACTACCTCGTGAATTACTTGCTTTAAAAAAGTGGTATGTATCTGCTTTCATAACTTAGTCAAAATTTAATTGTCAACAAAAAGTTCAAAGTCTAGTTTCCAGCTCACAATCTGTCTGTTTTATTATTGAAATAATTTTGGTAAGATCTTGTTCCTATACTGAACAATGTATTTCACACCATCAAGATGGCACCTAACTGCAAGAGGTCTATAGACAGCTATGATAATATGACATTTTACAAGGAACAATTTCTTTCATTTAAATGTATCACTATAACAATAAAAGTACAGTTTAAGTTTTGAAATATTGGCGCCTTTTAGCCGCCAATATAGTAGGACCACGTGACAAGTTGCAGAGACCTCAGTAACGTAGACACGCAGAACTGAGATGTGACAATCCAAAGTTTAGGGATATAAAGCAAGAGCTAGCCAGCACTATTAGCCAGCAAAATGTATATTGGGAAGAAAAAAAAGAAGTTTAAAATACAAAAATAAATGGGAAAAAACACGTTCATTACAATTATTTAAATAGTAAAAAAAGTTGGAAAAAAAATCATGTTTGCTTTGGTTGCCTATTAAAGAAGCAAATGTTGAAGGCTGAGCTTTACTTTATACGTATCACATCTTTCCTACACATACCTACACAATATTGAATATTTCAGCCCACACAGCCTCTACAACTTGCAATCAAGTACGTATTTGTGTGTGTGTGACAAACGTTACCTAAGTATAAGTTATGTACATCAATAGTTAGGATCCAGTGATGTCAGTCATGTTACACGTAAGAAGACGTAATATAACACAAGTTTAGTGCCATCTTGACATTGACGCTTCACTTTGTTGTTGCTTTCATACAGAAGTGACTGCACGATGTAAAATATTTAATATTTTAGCTTTCTCACTGCAAGCTTCAGGCTAACTACAAACAAGCATATTGAGCTACGTACAAATTTCCAATTGTTGGCGATATTGCGACGTTGTAACATGATGGTCATGGTTAAGCAAAGATATACCTCACATCACTGGTAGGAACAGATAGGCATAGAGAGAGGGAGAGAAAGAGAGAAGGTTAACCAGTGCTGGTGAGTGGACGACTGATATTGTTATGTGTCGTCATATTGCGGATCTCCCAGCTGAAACACAAAAGTATTATGTCAGTATAATATTGTGCACGTCTGCGGCATTAAATAACAAGTAGTAGTGAACCTATTGTGCAATATTGTATGCCTATTGACTTCCAAATGAAATGACAAAAGGTTAGGGGTTAATTTTTACATTTTTGATATGTTAAGTGCAAAAAGTAGAGGAACATCTTACCAAATGTCTTCGGGCAACTCTCTGTGAGGAATCCTCAGCTTGATCACCGTCAAGATACACAGCGTCATGAGCGAGGGTGCTGCCAACACAAACAAACAACCAATCAACTGACTGCCTTAACTTCAATCATCAACACACATTGAAGGAAGAAAAATGTATTGCTGGTATAGAGAAAACAACTCCTAGACTGACAACATATTGCAATTGTTTAATGTCCTTGGTCACATGCAGTTTTGTATGTTGTTTATTATACACAAGATCTGTAAAACTATTACTATCCAAACTAGTTTGGACAGGACATTATAGTTTGTTCTGTAAAGTATAGTAAATCTCATTTAATGACTGCTTATGTTTACTCAAAATGCGGAAAAGGAAGTGCCGGAAAAGGAAACCACGTGACGGTAAAAGTGGGAGGTAGCTCAGGCCTAGCTTGCTGCTGGCACCAACTTTTCTCCCTTGTTTACCATCACGTGGTTTCCTCTTCCGGACACTGCCTTTTCCGTATTTTGAGTAAACATAAACAATCACAGTGATTGGCTGACCAACAAAATAAAGACACATTCATTGGTTGATCTTGTTTTTTTGAGCCAATAAAAGTAAGTAGCATTTTTCTTATAGAACTTTTTTTTTTCTATCATTTTTATTAGGTCCTAAGTTCTAAACGAAGAAATAACAATGATAAACCATACATATAAATGTAGTAAACAGGTAACGATGTCATGATCAGATGTTTTTAACAAAGGAAATTTTTCAAAGCTGGCTCAAGAGTTGTGTGTAGTTTATAGAACAAACTTATGATTCAACTTTTCCTGCTCAATAATTAGTTTCTTGCAGATATTTTATTGCATGTAAAATAGGTAACATTATGTTACAGTTGACTATCTAATAGGGCTAGATCAGTTAGTAAACATTGCATGTGCTATCGCTATAGTAAAATATCAAGGTTTTCTCACAACTAACTCATGTCGCATCACAATTAATTGTGTGTAATTTCCATACAATAGAAAATAGATAGAGAGACAAGTTGTAAGCTCACGTCAGTGTAACGCTGTAGGTGAGATGTTTTGAGGTTACTGTGTGAGTGACTTACCAAAGTCCAAGACGTGCAGGTCGTTGTGGTCTTGAAGCTTGTTGTCGTAGCCTTCCAAGAGGTCAATGTCACGGAAGGGCATTGTAAATGGGCTGCAAACACAGACAGAACGTTAGTCACAGAAATCTTGTCAACTTTGCTAACAAACAACGGTATGTGCACAGGTTACGTCACTTCTATAGCCTCACAAACTGATGAGAAAACTGTCTATTTGACAAGACTTCTACCCAGTGTGTGTGGCTACAAACAATGGTATGCGCTCAGGTTATGTCTTTGCACAGGTTACGTCACTTCTATAGCCTCACAAACTGATGAGAAAACTGTCTATTTGACAAGACCTTTACCCAGTGTGTGTGGCTACACAAGAGATAAGAAAACAAGTAATGTATGCTGAATATTGAATATAATGAATGGACTCACCTGGTTCCCCCAAACAGGAAGACTCTGTTGTCTACAAGGCAACATGACTGACGTCTACGCTTGCACGGCCCTCGACCTTGCACTCTCACCACGCTCCACACATTTTGCTCTAGAACATTACAATCAATCAATCAATCAATTCAAAAGTCTTTATTCATTTCTTTCGTCCTACATAAATAATAAATATAAAATGCATTAGTGTAGGTTATTGCTTTAGAAGAAAAACAATTAGAAAAGATTGTCAATATATCGCCGGCTTAAAGTTTAAGTGTGGTATGACTAAAAGAAATGTGATGCGATTTTCAACCTTATGCCGTCTTTATATAGAGCTGAGAATAGCATTATTATTATTATTATTATTTTTTTTTACAAACAATACTTAATTTGAAATACACATATACAAAGGACAACTATTTATTTATACACAATGTATTTAAAAAGACTGTACTTGTCTGGGTGGCTCATGAACTCCTCAACAGGGGGCTGATTCTGTAATTTTGTTGCTTTGTTGTCAACTAAGAAATTGGCATTAGAAATTGAATAATTTTGTTGTAATGAAGTTACAGAATCAGCCCCCTGTTTATTTAACAAACCACTTTAAAGGCCCACAGACACCCTGGCTTTTTAGAACCTAACAACACAAACAATTTCACAAGTTGTTTAAATCTGATACGACTATTCCTTCTAATTTAAATATTAAATTAAAGTTCGATCGTTGTTTGGCCAAACAATGATCAGCTGACTTTTATAATTCAATTCATGTAATTTTTTAGCTTTAATCAGCACTCAGCCACATTTTATATCAAAAATAACAAACAGGTATTGCCTTGTATGAAGTGGCAATAACTGTTAATGTAATTTTGGCCACCAAAAGTGACCAAATAGCGTGAGACGGTTCTGAAGATACATGAAGCGGCAAAAGGGGGCGTGGCAAAAGTTGATTTAATTTTTTAATTAAAAGGAAGAGGCGCACCGGCTCCAAACGACATTTAAAATTATTTTCATAACTAGTAGTTAGTAAACACAACTTCAAAAAGTTTAGTGTCTGTGGCCCTTTAAAGCTTTTTTTGTACAACATTTGGTCTGGTTCTTTTCTTTTACTGGATGGCAAATTATAATTAATGTTTAGGTAACTGCAATCAGTCAGTCATTGTTTACACTTTGTCACATGGCAGACATGTTGGTCTAATGCTCGATGATGCTGATGATAATCCTAAGCAGCTACTTAGTGTACGTAAGAAATTCACTAACCTGGGTTGAAGCGATGCAGATCATTATAGTGCTCATCCACGTTGCCATTGTAGCCACCAAATACGTAGAGTTCACCACGATACACGACTGTGACAAAGTATAAGTAGCTAACATTAGCCCCATCTCAACATATATGATGGAAAATAAACCATCATGTTTAGGTATGATAAATTTGAAAGAAAAGTATAGTAGTAAACCAACACTGGCCTTATGTGCTGGTTTCTCCTATGCTTTTCTTTAAAAAATTACTACATAAGGCAGGTACATGAAACCTGTAAATAACAGTAGGTAAACATTAGCCTGGAACAATTATTGATATAAACAATCTACAGCAATAAAGGTCTGTCTAACCTAGATTAGGTGACATTGTAGTGTATCAATAATTTGTCGGTGCCAATTGCAACTTACAATACTGTACCTGCCATTAGTAGTCATGTTTTGGTTCCTGTGCATTGATGCATTTTTATTTGTTGTGTATTGCATATTGATGCTTACCCGTCAAAATGAACATAATACATTTTACAAATTTTGTTCAAAACAACCGATCTACACATTACAAACTCCAACTTCACCCATATAGTTCTCCTTTTAAAATGCATAGAAGCGCCAAATATAGATAGTTTATTTTGAGTCATTCGTTCACTTTGATGGGTAAACATCGATATATTTGAATTGACTTACAAGCTGAGTGACTACGTCGTCCCACTGGGGGCTGGCCGTCAGTGACAGGTCTGTGCCAGCGTTGTGTACGTGTGTCCAAGTACATGATGTTGTTGCAGTACACGTCAGCCTGAGAGTGGTACGGCCCCAGCTCATCACCACGTCCTCCAAATATGTACATACACGGGCCTAGTGCAGAGGCAGTGTGGAAGTCCCTGTATGATGGAGCTTCACCCTGCAATATCAAATTACAATCATCAAACTTGCCTTTTTGTTGTTGTTGTTGTTGTTGTTGTTGTTGTTGTTGCCACATTGTGTTTTTGTGCTACCATAGTCTCGTCAAGACATTGTCTTGTTGATGTGTACAATAAAAACTACACACACTGGCTGACCACAGCCTAAATACCAGAGGCCAGAACCGCCTTCAATTCCAATTCAATTTTTGAAAATTGTGATATAACCAGTGCCTGCTCACTTCCCATAGCGGACGTTACACGTTATAAAACTGAGAAAAGCTTAGTTCCTGATAACTCAACTGGTGGCAGCACAGGTCAAAAGTAGTCATCTCAAAGTTTGAGATGCCTGAATTCGACCGTGCTGCCACCAGTTGAGTTATCAGGAACTAAGCTTTTCTCAGTATTATAACGTGTAACTTCCGCTATGGGAAGTGAGCAGGCACTGGGTATAACTTCACGGTTGGTAACTTTTGCATCAGCATTCATGTAAAGAACGGGTACCGAACAGGATGTCATATTGGTAAAAATTGAATAAAAATACTTTATGAACTCAAAAAATAATAACAACACACATCACTATTAATAGGGCCTAATATTATTTTAATCTTTCGTAGGAGCAATAATTTTTGGGGGGCTTTCTTATTGTTCTCTCTCTCTCTCTCTCTCTCCTGTGTCTCTATTGCCAAATTTTCAGTATACTTGAGTTATAATTAATTGATGAATGAGCAGAGACATCGCCTCAGACAGTCAATGCTGATAACCTCACGTCTGCAGGTCACACAAAGTTATTAGAAACACTACTTTACAAAGTTGGAGAGCAAGGTCAAAAATCTCAACTGTCATCTATTGCCATCAAGGTTAAAGTCAATATAAAATATTTTAGGACACCAAAATATTAACTGGGAGTACAACATTTCGAACTATCATAACTCATACATATTTGTGAAACATTCCTTTTTTTCATTATTATTTTTTATATATTTATTTATTTATATTTTTAATTCATTGTTGAACCCTACAGCTAAGTTTATGTTTGAAGTTGTGGTCACGTCAGTGGTGACCTTGATGTGACAAATGTAAAGGTCATGTATAATAAGTAACAGAGGAGTGAATGACATCAATTCAATCACACACTTTGCTGTTTACAACTGAAATATGTTAAAATTTTAACTCTAATTGTAAGATTTATTTCCTCTTTTATTACTATTATTTTTAATCTTTGCTATTGAGAATTAAATTGTCAGAGAGATAAAGACAGTGAAACTGTGGAGGTCCCCTTGGACTCATTGTCTAGAATGAGGGAAGTAGGTAGCTTTGCTGTGAAACTGATAAAGTATCATTCCCATGATTGACGACATTGGGGGGATGGGGGGGGGGGGGGTTGAACAAAAATGCATATCCCAATGACTTTTTCAACTGCTGTTCCACAGAATACCAGTGTTCTAGGTGTTCCGTGTATAAAAATAAAAGCTAGAGAGAGAGAATAATAAAAGCAAAGCGTAGCTAGGTTTGTTACGTACCAAGGTGACTACGTGAGTCCAGGTGAAAGTTCTCAGATCTAGCTTATGCACGTCTTGAGAAAATCTGTCCACTTCTTCCTCAAATCCTCCAAAGACGTACATACAGTGGTCAATAATACAGGCGGAGTGACCATCTCGGGCACCTGGTATTTTGCCGTTCACTTGGGGACGACTCCACTGTCTCTTAGCTGCAGCAACAAGCAAGCTTACGTCAAGTAAGGAACAACACAATCAGGTTGAATCCAACATTGGAAGGGGGGGGGGGGCTAACTGCGATGATTATTTTTAAGAGCAGAAACTTTTGAGACAAGTATTGTTAACCACACAAAATATTTGCAAAATACTTAAATTCAATAGTAGGGTAACTTTTTTTTTTTTTTTTTTTATATAATTTCAACTGCTTTAGCCTCTCCAAATTTCTAGTTGCCAATGTCACATTGCAGATTGTAAGAAGCAAGCGATGTTTTCAACAACTTCATGAGAAAAATAATATATTTTTAGTCTCAGATTTTATACATAAATTTGGCTCAGGAACACAGAAAAGTGATGAAATGCTTTTTAAATGAAATTGCGCATTTTCAAGGGGGAGGAGGGAGGGTGTTTAGAGATAAATTTAGATGTACAGACTCCAACATATAAAATTTTACAGAGTAAACGCAAAGAATAAAACTTTATGTGACAACTATTTGTTATGTATAGACTGACCAACATCATAGCAGTAGAGAATGTTGCAGGCTGCCTCGTCGTTGCGACCTCCCCACAAGTATATTTTGTCTCCATAAGCTACCACAGTGTGTCCATATCTCTGGTAAGGTCTACTCACATCCACTCTGCCAGAGACTGTCAGCAGCTCCCAGCGATAGCTCACTGTAATCATACATAACCACAATTTATTGCAAATATTATGTCGAGCCTTATCTCTTATCTTCATTTCTTACTACTGTACTGTATTATAAAAATAAATCTGATTCTTTCACACACTGCTTGTAATTTTTTAATCATTTTTCATTGTGCAATAAAATTCACAAAATAAAATCAATCAACTGGACAAACAAGCTTAAATTTTCTCCATGCAAAATAGAAATCAAATAATAATAAATAACAAAATAAAGTAGAGATTTCGTTTTAAGACCAAATTTGTACAATATGTATATATATTTTAAGTTCTCGTACCAATTTTGAGTTACGCTTAATTTAAGGGAGTAGGTGATTGACTGATATCTTGCAAACTAGACGGTCGCGAGTTATAAAATCAACAGAAAGTAAAGAAGAAATAATGTTACTTAAAAGTTTTGCTACGTCAAATATGTGAAAACATGATCAAATATTTCAGCTATTTCACTTTAAAGATTACTGTACATGCAAATGTGGAAATTCAAATTTTAGCCGAAAGTTTTAGTCAAATTAGAAACTTTTTAAATTAAAAATATTAAAACTTTTTTGGAACATTTTTTTTTTTTTTTTTTTTAATTTACAGTACATGTACTTGATTTCATTTGAAAAGTGTAGTTTTTGTTTTGCTGGAAATACAGAATGTACAAAGAATTATTGTGAAAATATATTTCCTCTTTTAACGATTTCCGTCACCTTCTACGTTAATTTAAAAATTAATTAATCAGCTTCAAACTGGCTGGAATTAATATTTATAATAATAATAATAATATGGTACCTAGGTATACTTGCAGACACCATAATGTTAACTTCAAAGGGGATGCCTATCTTTAAAGAAAAGGGTAGAAGATACATTGTCAGGTAAGAGCAGCGTTGCCAAATTCACTGAAAATCATGAATGAATTCTGTGGGAAGCGGTATCGTCTTTAACGTTAACTTAATGAAGTCCGGGAGAGTTCAGTACTTGTGCTTTGTAAATGTCGACGGAGGTTACTTAGCTTGCATTATAAATCACATCCTCTTGCGCCTCTTTGTAAACTGTAGTACAGTATTTCTAACTAACATTACAAATATTTAGTAACACCAACCTTATTAACCTGCATTAAGTAGTAAGTGAGATATGTGTAGCCTTGCAACATACCCACAACGTAACAAATATTTTGTCAGACTATAAACTTATTATATACATGGTGCCAAGACCCTTCACTTTGACACAATATGTGTTAATTTATAGCAAAGCAAATACCTCTTATTTCAAAAATAAAATAATAATTACTTAAATTTGTAAACTGCGATATGTTATATCTTTGAGTATGGGAGGAAAAAATCTCTTTCATTCATCTCTAGCTTTTTATATGTTATATATACCGGTATCTAAACTAGAAAATTTATCCCATGTCTCATTACAGTACAATATGTATATATACATACATACTGTATTTATAATGCACAGCTCTGGCCAAAAGTTTGAGAACGAATTGTTTCAGGCAACCCGCAATCATGTTGTTTTGTGTTATCTTTATGAGAAAACGCTGTGGCCGCCGCTGCCCTGTTCTTAAACTTTTGGCCAGAGCTGTACACACTTATCGTCCTCTGCTTTGATTTCATTCTATTTGAGTTTATTCAGACTTTAATTAATTTTAAAAAATCTCGAGTTGATGTTTTTTTATCAAAATTATAACACACCAAATTTTAAATAAAAATTGCTTTTGCCAGGCATTCTTATCTATTAATTGTTGAGAAAATCTAACTCTATTTTGCATTATGTAGTCTCAAACTCAACTGAAACTTTAAAAAAGTGTTTAACTTTAGTTTTTTTTTTTTTTTTTTTTTTTTTTTTTAATTAGTTAACTTTTGGTACAGTATACCAAAATATATAATATTGTATGTAATTTAATTTCTATATATTTGAAGTGTTGTCTTTCAGTACTGCACCCTAGTATTAATGTAGATTATATATTATATGGTATATAACATTAAAATAATTAAGCCTCATTGGGTTTGGTGTCTACATGAGCGTAACAAGTAAGCATACTATGGTATGGCTCAACAGGTAATGCGATCATTTGACCTTCAAGTTGTTTCAATGCAGTTTCTTTGTTTTTTTTCACACAGTACTTCTCAGGGGGAAAAAATGCACAAGTAATTATTATTATTTCAAATTTGCAGAATATCAATACTGAAAATTGACGCTCATATTATAATGTACTGCCTGCATACATATCAATTTCAAAATGTTATTTTGTTTCCTGCTAGCTGTAATTTGATGGCCGTATCGGTGCTGAAAATTTTACTCATGGTCATACATACATAAACATATCAGTTGTTATATAATACATTACCTGTATGTAAAATATGTATGTCAATGGGTCTCTTGAGATGATAATTTTCTCCTGTACAATATCCACCAAATGAATAAATTTTATCTTCTACCGCGACAGCTGCATGATTCACGCGTCTCGGGCCTCCGTCAAGTTGCACCGTCCACTGCATTTTGTTTTCTGCTCTGTCTCACTCTCTGAACAACTGGGTCAACTCTTAGTTTGCTGTGCTCCACTAAAATAACGACAAACGTGGATTTTTTTTTTTTTTTAATAATAATAAAAATATATAACTTTGATAAAATTGACGGCCGCGCGCCGACTTTGTTCTTGACCTTTATCACAGTTCACCCAATCAGCTAGCACTTTGTGACTTATTGCAAACTACAAGAGGCTTGTTTGTATCTTATCAAACTGAGGAGAGAAAATACATAGATACATAATCTCTTTGAGAAATAATCACAGCAGTTCCTTCCTTATTTTGTATGCATATGTATGAATATGTAAAAGTGAACAACTTCAACCGCATACATACATATGTACACTAAATATGTTACGTACTACGTATAGTTATAGTCTAGTTGGCAAGTATTTGTTAATTTGGCTCGTCTTAATGGAATGTAAAATAGAAAAGCAAATATGTATGTGTGTACCGTTGTGTTGGCTTCAAAAATAATACTGAAATGTTTTGTTGACGGTTATTGCGAAAGAAACACGTTAGTTAGTTAGTGCAGTACATAGACAGACACTATTAGAATTATATTATTAGAGCGCTGTGCATGTAAGCAGACTCGTGATTGTACAACATACACTTGAATGCATCGTCTTATTGCCTAATTACACAAAGCAATTAAATAATTAACACTAATTTTAACACTTTTTGCATCATCTCGTTGCGACTTTCTTACAACTCGCAACAGCTGCTACACTATTTTTTTTAAAGCGCAACACTTCTTTTGTTTTTATTTTATTACATATTTCTACGCGCCAAAGTGGAATATTTTTTAAATTGCATGAGCATGCAATCGGGCAGAAGAAAATTACACAATCTTAAATAATTCGCAGGATGTTTGCTATTTGCTTTCCTTGATTATTTTCAGTAAATGTCTGGTAAATGTATTAGACTTTTCTTACTAGTAGCCTGAAAACTGCAACAACTTATTAGCGAAACTCGGCGAAACTGACCATAATGAATATATATATACAAAAGTCATGTGTGTGTGAGGGGGGAGGGAGGGGGTTATTATAATAATAGTAATGAGGGACTTGTGTACCTTCATACAAATAGATTTAAAATTATAAAATTACTTGTAAATATATATTTTACAAACTTTTATTTTGACAACAAACATAAATAACATAGAATAACAGATATCGTTGGCTCGGAATACATTTGTCAAAAATAAAACAAAATTAAAAATGGGAATTTTGGCCTTTGTTTCATATAAACTGAATTTCCTTATTTTTTTTTTATTTTTTTCATATACGACAAATATGTATTCCGAGCCAAAGAAATATCATTTTTTTTTCTGTTACAATTTCAAATCGTTTTTGAGATAAGTTTTTCACGTCACTCATAGATCACCATCATAGACCATGCCACGCCACAGGTATAATATAGGTTAAGGAGGATTTATATCTTGCGTACATATTGCCTTCACTTTGGACCTAGGGATGAGCACCATTGTACATTGCATAACAACAAGTTGCTATCAAAATCTTCACTTTTATGATGAACAGTGATCCTCAATCATTGGCTTTTTCTCCCTGGAGCTAAAGAGGAGGCCACACAAGGGACACTTTATTGTGAGCAGACTCGGGAAGCCACTTCAGATATGCTGAGAGAAGATCTGCCAACACAATATACAAACATATACACATACATATCACAAGCAAATTGTATCCGTACATTGTGAACATACGTATATGGCAATAATAAGGTGATTTTTAACGTTACGTTTTCTTCATGATATTTAAGATTTTAAAATTTCTATACTGAAACTCCAGAAAGTTATACCTGGCCATGTAACAACATTCGTTCTTACAATCAAATATTTACCTTGTGAGTGCTCAAGCACTGATAACTTTTCTAACCTTTCTCTGTTTACAAAACCATATATAACAGCCCCCAGATCTAATTATAAGAGATATTAAGGAAAAAATAAACCATTATGATTAGATATGATAAATTGAAAGAAAATGCTAGGAGAAACCAGCGCTGGCCTTACCATAGTGAAGAGAGTCCCATAGTTTGGTGACAAACTTTGCTAGCAGAGATATACATCAATCTTGTTGAGAACAAAATGTCTATCTCGTATTTTATCACGCGAAGCAAAATGTTTATCTCGTTTTTGGTCAGCGTAAGCAAAATGTCTATCTCATTTCCGAACGTTGACAAAAAACGAGATAGACATTTTGCTTCGGGTGATAATATACGAAATAGACATTTTGTTCGCAACAAGACCAGCATGTAAAAAAAAATAATAATAATAAATGAATAAATAAATAAATAAACTTAACACTAGCTTTTGACACTAAACTCCAAGAGAATTGAAGTGAGTATTGGCTTTGTCAGTCCTTGCAGATTCTGAGACAAACCATGAATAATCCAAGTCTGTACCTACTAGAGAAGGGACATACAAACTTCATTCTCTTGTAATCCAATGTGTGTTAGTTTTTATCACTGTGCTAGCAAGATTTTCATTGAAATATGGTAAGACCAAAGACCAGTGCTAGTTTTTCCTATCAAATTATCACAACTCATTATAAACAGAAATAGTTTTATTTTTATAATATTATTGATAGACTATTTTTATTTTTATTATTTCTATTTAAAATTAGCAAATAAAATGTGTGTTAAAATTTTCAATAAAAATGTTTAGGCCCTACTTGATATTGCATTTTGCCTGGTACAACTAAAGAAAAGTTAGTTTTGAATGTCATAATAGTTTGCTTATGTGAGGCACATGATAGACTTACACTGAGGGTTGTGCTGCCACAGCTCCAGCAGTCGCTCCCTGCTGTCTGCACCCTCGGCTGCCAGAGTGTTGAACAACACAGAGGTTCTCGTCACCAAGCTGAAAGTACAGTATGATGTAATCAAGCCTAGATGATTGGCACAGTCAGCTGCAATCTCAGCATGTTGATAACAGAGAACAGCAATATATATCCATATATCAGAGTATACTTTTTGAGGCAATATAGATCGATATATCAACACTTGAATCTGACTATCGGTATTTAACACCTTTTGAAACATTTGCTTATGCGTATTATTTTTTTTTTAAACTTATTTTCTAATTTTTTATTTTTTTTTTTTTACTTAGAATGGAATAAAATGAAGATTTAAAATGCTACTGGTATGGACTATGGTTTGTTTACCAGTACTTGATGTATTGGATATCAGTCTATTGCTTTTTTTTTTTTTTTTTTTTTTTTTTTTTATGGCATGAAATAAAAAAATATTATTATTATTTTTTACTGTTATGTTTGTAATTTAATATTCTTATTATTTTGTAAATTTAGGTTATATGTTGTACACCATGTGTGTTTATTGAATAAAATAATAAAAAATTATTATTTTTTATAAATTGATAACTTTCTTGGTTTGGATTTGGATTGGAAAAACTATTGGATTTTTTTTACCCCCCCCCCCCCCCCCTCTCAAAAAAAAGTATCAAAACTTTTTTATATATTGCTGATCACTGATTGGAAATGAGATTGTGTCAGTTAAATTGAACAAAGTCTTGCATATCGCTGGCCGCGCGTCTTAATGGTAAAAACACAATTTTCATGAACCGCGTGAGTGGTAATCAAGCACCTTTCACGACCGCAGTAAGTGACAAATAAGCCATGCTCACAGCACATCACATTTGCCACTCGCAGTGGCCGTGAAAGGTGCTTATTTACCACTCACGCGGTTCATAAAAATTGCTTTTTTACCATTTAGACGTGCGGCCAGCGATACGTGTCACTCAATACCATATTGGTGCCAATGTAAGCAACTTTGAGATGTAATCACGACATACTTGGCCCAGTTCTTGGTCATTGTGTCAGGCGTGGACAAGAGAGAGCCTCTGAACTGCTGCAGCTTGGAGAACAAGGTGCCCTCCAGCAACAACTTAGCAAACTGTTTGTAGCGCTCGGCACCTCGAGGAAACTCTATCTCTGTCCTCGGCAGTTCCCAGCCTGCTCGACCTGCAGCACACAAGCTTGTTTAGTCAAGAACTTGTGCAAGACATCACTTTTTAAATTAACATAAACGAATTAAGTTCTTTTTAAAAAACAGTAAAAATATAAAAACAACAATATAGCATTAAGGTCTATTAGAAAATACAGTTATTGTTAAACTGATATCTACATCTAGACATAGTTAGCAATCATGATTGCTAACTGGGCTGAAGACTCACCAAAAGTTCCTGTGACAGAGCACACCAGTCTCTGAGTGTCTGGCTCAAGACGAGGGGGAGGGTCTGGTAGAGGAGACGACAGATTGCACAAGGCAGGAGCAAATACGGGCAGCCACTCTGGCTCTATGGTCGTCACCCCTGGCAACATCAAGGCAAGGGAAGAACCAAATTTATTCAATAACATAGACAAAGAAAAAAATGTAAAAGGGGAGGGGGGGGTCAATATTGTTTATTCGTTACTTTCTCCTACAATCAGTATACAAGAAGATAAAAAAAGGGGAAGTAGACAAAAAGAAAGTGAAAAAGAAGTAGGGGTAAAAAAAATCAAAGTACCGGTACAGTACTAGGTTTAGGGCTGACAAGACGAGTGGCTAACTGGTACACTTAACCTCAGCCAAACCCATGACCTAATGAGCATACATCGTTGGCTCAAAATACTTTTTTTGTATAGTATGCAAAAAAAAAAAAAAAAAAAAAAGGAAAAAATAAGGAAAAAATAAGGGGGAAAAAAAAGAAAAAAAGAAGAAGAAGAAGAAGAAGAAGGAAATTAAGCCTTACTGTTAGTGTAAACTGGTTTAAATGGGATAAAGGTCAAAAGTTCTATGATTGTTATTATTATTTCATATACAACAAAAGTATTCAGAGGCAATGACCTAACTTATATTGTAATATACAGTATCTAACAAAACAGACATTGTCCTGGTATTATAAATTAAAAAAATAAAAGTCCCCTTAAATGTTAATAATAAAGATCCATTTTGTTTGTCAACGTGTTTGAAGTCCGACTGGAGCTTGTTGTTGCAAAGTGGCTTACCTCTCATGTACAACTTGGACGTCTCAAAGACTTCCTGGTAGACGACCCACTGAGGCTTTGACTTACGTAGCACACACGACGATTGCATGAACACTGGCTCCTCCAGTTCTCCACATCTATCAAGCAAACACCCAATTAAGTAACAGCTATCAGGCAACATAAACTAGCAGTGGGTATGAGACAGTTGAAATAAATTATACAAGAAATTAGAGCTGATCTTAGATCTTACTTACGTTAGCGTAGTAAAACCATTTAATCTGCCTTTTTTTTGAAGGAAAAAAAAATCCCGTCTCGTATTATAGATAACTACAGAAATTAAAACCTTCTTGCTTGATGTCAAGCTGACGTCAGTACTGTACCTGTACGCATACTTCCACTTGGCTCTCTCTGTGAGGTCACTGATCTCCTCGGGCGCCACTCTCACAGCCACCTGGTCCACCATACCAGAGAGCACCACCTGTCGCAGCAGTCTAGCCTGAAGTCACACGTGATATTGCTGAGTACGCTAACTTGCTATACTTTAATATTGTGACTTCATGTTTGAAGTAGGTCTGTTTGTAAACTTTTTATCTTACCCCCAAAAAATATACAATCCCATTTAAAAAGCTTACAATTATTTTCACTTTTTTCATGTTCTGGGGCACAAAAATAATAAAAATAATAAAGAAAAATAAAATAATAATAATAGCAACTAGTTTTATGAGAAAACTTAACTGCATTGAGGCGGCAAATATTTAAACTACGGTAACTATAGACAAATGGGGAACCAGGAGCAGTTTGACTGTGTTTTGCCTACTTTTGTTCAACAGCTGTGTGGTTTTGATGACGTTATTCTATTAGCAAAGACAATGTACGGTCATTGCAATAAAAAATGAAATTCTATTGGCATATGGGAATAACATGTATTTAGATAGAGTTTTGCGTCAACTGAAATCTCCATCTGATTGCATGTTGGTGTACCTACCTGTGTCTCAGAGGGAGGTGCCAACTTGGGGTCCACAGCCAGTTGAAGGTTGGGATGTCCCTGGTTGATCTCTGAGGTGAGCTGGGCACGAAGCTTGCGGACCTCAATGATGCCCTTGTGTCGCAGAGCCTTGGTCTCACAGAAGGCTTGCAAAGCTTCATCACCTCCTGCAGCAGCATGCTCTGCTGCACACATGGTGCGTAGCAACACTGCGGGGTCACCCAGCTGTAGATTGTGGCCTGTGAGACCACTCTCTTTGCTGCTGCGAGCTGCCAATATTCAACTCTTAGTAAGTAGTCCATCATAATGGCACAATGATAAGAGAGAGAGGGGGGAGAGTGAGAGTGAGAGAGTGAGAGAGAGAGAGAGAGAGAGAGAGAGAGAGAGAGAGAGAGAGAGAGAGAGAGAGAGTAGCTGTGACTGACCTGGGTCTAAAAGCAGCTCCTGCACTGACAGGGCTGCCACCAGCAGCACAGCGTGGGGCAGCAAGCCAGGGTGCTGTGCACTCAGGGCCAACATCTTGCCATACCTAGGGGCTACTGGGAAGCCAGCGATAGCCTTGCCAAGAGCAGACAGCTTGCCACTGAATTTCTCTTCTATGATACCTGACAAACATAATGCTTATAACTTGAATATAAATCAGTATTGCAATACAGCTTCAGTAGCCAGTTCAATGAATTCAGCTCATTACTAGGAATGCATTACTGATGCTATTATACATCTCAATATTAATTAAGCAGTTTGAGTACTTAAGACAGCACACACACACGTCATCAGTACTGAAGCTAACACATACTATACTCTAGTCTTGTACTGAAAGTTATCCATTATGTTTATTATCTGTGTGCTAGCAAGACCAATACCAAACTGTAGTTCTAAACTATGCTGAGATCAGAGTACATTTCACTATTATGAAGCAGAATATGAAACAGTGACGTAAAATTTTGTACCTGCTTGCTGCTCAGGTGTTTCCAGCGCCCCCAGCAAAGTGAGGCGGCGCTCGGCTGCCCTCAACTGAAGTAAATCTGGGGCAGAGGGGAATGGGAAGTTCACCACCTGAAATTGATTTTTATTATTAGAAATCCTGCACCAAGAGTGGTTAGAGTATGTACATACACTTAATTAACTCATTAATAAACATGTATTTTATATCAGAGCATTAATTAATTATATCTCCACTACACTTCAGATCACAACATTACCTTGTGTATTCCCATTGCTTTCATCTGAACTACAAGGTCATCAACTGGCCTCCTTCTGATCTCTGGCTCAGCAAACTGTGGTAATATGTCGTTAAAGACGGCAGATGAGTAGAGACGATAGCAGTGGCCAGGTGCCACTCTGCCTGCTCTACCTGCTCTCTGGTCAGCAGACGCCTGCATCACAACATGTTTTACTACACAAAGTAACTGCCAAGTCTGATCACTAATGGCTATCTAACAGTCATTACAAAAGTGACCCTTCACTGAATCAATCTCTCCAACGTCGAGAACAATTTTAACTCAAGTTATAGCTGAAAGCATGTTAAAGCAAACAGTAAGACAAAATCATCTGCTAGCACTTGGTAAGTTAGTATTGTTGGCTAGCTCACTACACCTGACAATATTTACCTTAGAGGTCCAGTCCACATTGAACGCAGACACTCCGGTCAGTTTGTCATAGCTCCTGGACTTGGAACGTCCACAGTCAATGACGTACTTGATACCTGGGATGGTAAGCGAGGTCTCAGCAACGTTGGTGGCTACAACACACAGGCGAGTGTCGCTGGGAGGCTGGAGGAAGACCTTGGCTTGCTCGTGACTGGGCAGTAGAGAGTACAGTGGCAACACCCACAAGGGTTGTCTCATGCCCTTGAACCCTGCGGCAACCTCTGCCTGATCTTCTTCGTCAGAGCTCAGGTCACTGTCTTCTGCTCCACAGTCTGCATAACAAGCACACACATTACTTTTAGTTACTGAAAAATGTTACCTATGTATCTCTCAGATCAAAGTTTTCAGCTTTGGTGCATGAGTTTTCTGTGGGAGGGGAAGGGGTGGAAAAAATATTATCAAAATGCTGACTCAATGCTTTTCTCATGGAAAGAGGAATATGATCAAAACTAACATTTTAATAATGTGGGGAGGAAAAAAAAAAGTTAAGACAGACTTTCTTAGCTGAAGTGTGCTAAAAGTGTTTGACACAACAGCAGTGCTGTATAGTGATATATAGCGTGTAACTTTCGACCAGGGGTGTAACTTTGGACCATTTTTTAAATTGCTTTTACTCTGAAACTCTTTCAGTTTGAATGATAATACCAAATATGCTGGAAAGCTTATATAGTTGAGCTTTTAGAAATTATGGTATAATTGTTTTAACTGAAAAAGTTTCAGAGTTAAAGCAATTTAAAAAATGGTCCAAAGTTACACCCCTGGTCGAAAGTTACACCACGCTACGGGTAGCATAGTTACTAACCATCAATATTCTCCAAGGCATGTACAGGGTAAGACTCCAGATTCACAGATGGTAACTTAGGTGCCTCCTTCTTGTTCTTGTTTCTCCCTCTCTTCTTCCTAAAGTGTGGCTCCTCTGTCTGATCCTCGTATTCTCTCGTCTCTCGCTGAGGTTCCCTCGACGACGGATACGCTCGACGTAACTTCCTCACCAGGGACCTTACTTCCTGCTGACCAGTCATGAAAATCAGGATTCCTCCGTCAGGCAACTGGCAGTGTATCTTGCATGCCTTGCGATAAGCCTCTGTCACGTAGTCACTGAGGGTGCGTCGTGCAAAGTGCACCGTCACTGGAAACTGACGAGAGTCCACAGACACCACGGGGGGAGGAGACCGAAACAATCTGGTGTTTTCTGTGAAGTCTGCCAGTCGCAACGTGGCCGACATGATGATCAACTGTCACACATGTTTACGTATATTAATACAACGAAATAGAGAAACTACGTGCAGGGTATTTTGTAATGCCATGAGTGTACATTGTGGTCAGGTTAAAAAACAAACAAATTATAATAGCTAAGGAGAGACAAATCAACATGAATATGAACACAAATTGTTAAGAGTTCACATACAATATAGTACAACACAGGTGAGGCATGACCAGGGTATGACATGTGCAGAACGAGGTTACAGCTCTATCTAGGTAGACTGACCTTGAGTGGGTCTCCACGTTTAGCTCTAAGGCCAACAATACGTGACAGAAGTCCAATGAGAATGTCGGTGAAGACAGACCTCTCATGAGCCTCGTCCACAATGATGACGGAGTACTTGGTGAGCAGCAAGTCATGACGTGCCTCTCTCAACAGCACACCGTCTGTCATGAAGAGAATGCTAGTGTCATCACAAGCACAGCCCTCAAACCTGATCAGGTACGACACTTCTCTCTCACTCAAACCCATCTCAAGTGCCACGCGACGGGACATGGATATCGCGGCAACTCTACGTGGCTCAGTCACGCCTATCAACTTGCCGTTCCTAAATGAAAAAACTCAAGTTATACCTAATAACTGCCAACACTATATTAAATATATTATAAACTATATATTTACAATAAACTATATTAACTAAAAATAGTAATTTCTGTCTGCCAAAGTATCCGTAAGCTATATTTGTGTGTTACTGTCCAAACTTTGTTGATGTTAAGCGTGCTCAATGTACATAAATATTGATGACATCAAGATACTTCATATCAGTTCTTCCGGATAGAAATGTCGTTGTAGAGTTTTTTTGCCATGCGACTATGAGCTCTATGAAAAGAACAGGTAAGATTCAAGGTCGTATCACATAAAAACCTCTACAACGACATTTCTATCCGGAAGACTTGATATGCAGTGCAACATGTTAAGTAGGACACTGATGCTTGCTCTACCTAGGCTTCACTGTCTTGAGATTTACAAACTAAAATGTGTTTAATTTCCTACTTATGTAAAGTTTTCAAATCAGTTACGTAAATTACATACCTTGCATATCCTGCCTCGTAGAGAAACTGCGGCACCTGAGTGGTCTTGCCTGAGCCTGTCTCTCCTGCCAGGACCACCACATTGTTCTCCCTGATAGCCTCCATGATGGCTTGTTCCTCTGCCAGTATAGGCAGCTTTAGTCTGCTTGCTTGTATAGAGGCAGAGCGCTTCACTGGCACAAAAACTGCAGGCTCGAAGTCTTTGGGGTCAGGCGTCTTCTTAATCTCACTTTCTATCTTTGACTCTTCTACAATGTCTATGTGAGTGACATTATCAGAGCATTCACCCTCAGCCACATCAGTGGGTAGCTCAGGTTGCTCAGGCTGCTCAGGCTGCTCAGGCTGCTCAGGCTGCTCAGGCTGCTCAGGCTGCTCAGGCAGGGAGGTTTCTGAATCATCAACCTCTTCTTCAGAACTGTCAGAGCTGTCAGAACTGCTCTCCACCTACCACACAGTCAACAATACTAACTTATAATACAAACTTGACTCACATATTTTAGTTTTACATATTCGTACATAAATAACAGAGGTGCAAATCAAAGAAAAAGTAATAGATTATTATAATTAAAGCAGGTTATATAACGTGCTTTAACTTTAATTACGGTATAATAATCTATTACTTTTTCTTTGGTTGCATTTTAAACAAAAATGTTTTCTTCTTCTTATATTTATTGTATTTAGGAAAAGGAAAGATACCATCGCGGTATGGACAAACATGTGACGTTAAAATTTGATAGGGAGAAACCAAATGAGAGTTGTCTGACAATATATGGCGTGATATATATATTTTTCAAATATATATTTTTTGAAACCACTATCGCCATTTGAGATTTTCAGTTGACGCTGCTGCCTGGCGCCAACTCTCATTTGGTTTCTCCCTATCAAATTTTAACGTCACATGTTTCTTCTTATATTTATACCTATATTAAATAACAAAAGTGTTTTTTTCCTCATTTTGATTTTGATTTTTTTTTTATTATTATTATTTTTTTTTTTTAAACTTTCTAAGCAGAACTGCAGCAGACATAAACATGTTTAATTGCGGCTACTTGTGATGAATACTTGTAAGTAATAACTGCTGAGTGACAGTGACAACTCACCTCAAAGCCCACAATGTTGAGATCTGAAGATGTGACTTGCTGAGGAGCAGGTAGCAACTTCTTACGTAACTTCTTGCTGCCTGCAATGCTGCTGATCTTGGCTGCACTGACAGCTGCACTGGCACCTGTAGCATGGCAAGACAAGTAAATACATGTTACTATGCTACTGTATATAAATAATCTTGGCCATGCCATTTCAATACTATCCGACTATTTGAGGGGCAAGTTAAAACAAGAAAATGTGGGAGGAGCCTGTGTGACACACAGGGGCGGATTGAGCCTCCACGGCCCTTCGAGATATCTAAAAAGACGACCCCCACTCACTGGGGGGCCTGGGGGGCAAAGCCCCCCAGCACCGCGCCGCAGGCGAAAATTTTACGAAAAAGGGGGCGTGGCGTGCTAATTTTACAATCGTTTTACATAAGAAAAAAAATTATTTCCAGGGAAAAATAGAAAATATTCACATATTACTTTAATATGACTGTCAAATTTTTGGTATAAATTTAATTGTTTTCTTTAAGTACGTCATACTCATAAGACTATATATGGGTTCAGATTGTTTTATTTTCTATGTGAAACCAGTACCTTGTAGGATCAGTCATCACTCATCAGATCACCATATAAGATCTTAATAAAATTATATCAATTTCTAAACTACCCATAAAATTCAATAATTTCCTTTCTTCTCTTGCTGTTGCTGTTGCTTTTTTTTTTTTTTTTTTTTTTCTTGCCACTTGCATCAACGACGGCCCTCTTTGGCCGCGGCCCTTCGAGATAATCTCGAAATCTCGGCGCTCAATCCGCCACTGGTGACACAAGTTGCTGAACTTGAGAATTATTTACAAAGATGTGTATTTGTACGAGAACCGAAATGTATAAAAAAAAGGCCCATTATGTGGTAGCATCAAAATTTATAATAAGTTGCCATTGTCTATAAGATCACAAACTGATCCAAAAATATTCTCCAGGCAAACCAAAATATTCTTGTTAAACAGGCAATATTATTCAGTAAGTGAGTTATTGGAAGATGATGGTATCTAAATATAAAAATATTAATGTATTTATGTATAGGGGGAACTGGGGCAATACGGAACACTTAAAAAATCTACTTTTTTAAATTTAAATTACTTTGAATGGTAGTAGGAAGTTCAAATTTTTACCAGTTGATGACATAAGCAGCTTGTGTTGAACTGTGCAAATTGTAAACATGGGTCTTTAATCATTTTGGTAAAAACCAAGAAAGAAAATTTGGAGCCAAAAAAGCAAGTTTTAATATTTTCACAATTTTACTAATAAAATAAAAAATATTCATTCCCCAATCAAATTTTTTTTGCAGGAACATGACTTCATATATCACTTATATTACTACATAAAATTTGTTTCATTAGTTTATCTACAATTCTTGATATCCATGTTTAACAAGTACAGCCTACCATGGGGCAATACGGGACACTTTAATGGGGCAATATGGAACACCTTCATTGTGCTAATTGGGATCACTTTTGTTCAATTTTAGTAGCAGTAAGTCTAAACTCACTTATTTGAAGACTGATTCAGCTTAGTATAATTACCAAATCAATCAATGTATTAATGATTTCATAGCTGCCAAGTTAGCACTCAAATCAACAGTTAAATATCACATCGGATAAGTCTCAGATTTTTCAGTTGAAGGCGAAATTTTGTAATTTTTTTTCCAGGGACAGTTTGCATATTTCAGGCTTAAAATTGTGATATATTAGGAGATAATAAGTGTCTCCTTTCAAATAAAATAAAACAGACATCCTAAATATGCACATTGTGCTTTTTTTTGGGCTGGCCCATATTGCCCCAAAACCGTTCCATATTGCCCCGGGTTTTTGCGCAAAGCGAGTAAAAAGGTCTTTTTGTATTTGTAAAAATTTAAATACTGATACTTGGAGTAGAGTATTCAAACTTCTAGGGTTTGTGTAAGAATAGATGAACTAAATTACCACGTTTTAAATTACATCATTTACCAAAAATTAAAAAATAGAAAAAATAAAATGTGAAAAGTGTTCCGTATTGCCCCAGTTCCCCTAATAAATTTTTTTATTTTTTACTTTTTAAAAAAATAACCAAGTCCGGGCCCTAGAGTAAGCCCACAGTTAATATTTTAGTTTTTAATGTATTTTTAT
The DNA here is from genome assembly GCA_949318235.1 of Ecdyonurus torrentis. Classification (NCBI taxonomy): domain Eukaryota; kingdom Metazoa; phylum Arthropoda; class Insecta; order Ephemeroptera; family Heptageniidae; genus Ecdyonurus; species Ecdyonurus torrentis. The sequence goes on from OX439130.1 coordinate 51,293,771, forward strand.
TTTGTAATTTTTTTTACACATAAGTAGTAAAAAAAAAAAAAAAAAATTAAACATCTTATTAAAAAATTTGAATACTTTTTTTTATCATTGTATAGGCCCTATGTATAAATAATTATATTGTCTTTATAAAGTGGTGATTTTAAAAATAGATTTTTTTTTTTTTTTTTAGTATGTAAGTTGACGATTGTTTCTAATGTCTATATTTTGTAGACATTGGACAGTTGTAGCATTGTATTTGTATACTGATTGTAGGAGAGAGAAATGAAATAAAAATTTTGAATTTGAATTTGCTGGTAGGTACTGTACCTGCATTGTGAGCCTCTAGAACCTCTTGCAACTGTGTGTGTGTCTTCTGTTTCTTCAGTCCTCGGGTCTGCACAGTGGCAATGGAGGTCAGCTGAGAGGTCAACTCAGGGGTCACTTGGCACTCAGCCATCGCCAAAAGTAACGATGCTCTCTAAGTAACAACAAAATCAACATTAATAAGAGTTTCAATTACAGTACAATAGTCTTGTTTAAGCCAAGTGACTTTGTCCTGCAAGTTACACTGCAGTCTTGTGTAGGTACAGGTAACATTGAGAAAACATATATTTCCCAGTTTGTCATTGAGGCAACAATGAGCAAGTTTCCATAAAGTTAAGACCCTGTTTTGAGCACATTCTTAGAAAGAGTATAAATAGTAGATTCCATCATGGAGAAACAGTATAGAGAATGCAGCTAAGGCATAATTGATGTCGTTGAAAGTGGGGGAATATTTACTAATGTGGAAGCAGTAGCAACCCTGACTCAAAGGAGGCGCTAAGTGTTGAACGTGAAGGACGAATAGCTCCGTCAGCTTTATATTTCGACTGATAAGCGAGCGCTCGCTTATCAGTCGAAATATAAAGCTGACGGAGCTCCCCCCCTTTGAGTCAGGGTTGCTACTGCTTCCACATTAGTAAACATTCCCCCACTTTCAACGACATCAATTATGCCTTAGCTGCATTCTCTATACTGTTTCTCTATGATTCCATTGAAGTCAATATTTACCTTTATTAATTACATTTCAGCGATTAATTCCCCTCTAAAAAGTGATATCACGCCCCCCTAGAAGACCCTTGCGTTTGTCTTCTGTAAATTTTAAACTTTACAGAAGACAAACGCAAGGGTCTTCTAGGGGGGCGTGGTATCACTTTTTAGAGGGGAATTAATCGCTGAAATGTAATTAATGAAGGTAAATATTGACTTCAATGGAATCTACTATTTATACTCTTTCTAAAAATGTGCCCAAAACAGCCAGGGTCTTAGCTTTATGGAAACTTCCTCATTATGAGATTTTAGATAGGAGCACTCAAAGGTACTGTACCACATTAGACATAGCACAACAAAATTTTGATCAGGTCATTGTTTACATTACCATTCACATTGTGTATTACTGTATCTCCCCCCCTTGGTGTGGTATGCCTGAGAAAACTAGCTTACTGTGAGCTGATTTGACTGTTTTGAGGTCAACTATAAGCAATTTCACTCACAGCCGCTTCTGTTTCGACGTACTGCGCAAGCGTAGTAAGTAATGAAAGCAGATGTGAGCAAAATTGCTTAGTCACCCTCTAAACAGTTGTTTCTTTATTAATTTTTTTTTTTTTTTTTTTTTTTATTTAACTCATATAGAATACATATTATACAGTTTTGAGGTCATTATACATTATTCCGCTTCAGAGAGCTATTCGCTCGTGTCGAAGCAATATCATAGTTAGAAATTATAAAAAAGATAAGAAAGATTAGGTGATTGTCTTTTCACACATTGTATGAAAAACAAAATAAAATAAAAAAATAATAATAATAATGATTATTATCCCTTTGAATAGTAGTAATTTTTTTTTTTTTTTTTTTTTCAGCATATTTATTACTGTTTTTTGAAAACATAGTTTTTTAATAAATTTTTGAAGGTTATATAATTTTTATTTTTTATTTGGTCTGGTAGATCATTGTATAAATGAATACCTTTGGTTAAGATTGCCATTCGTCCCATATTAGTTCGTTGGAAATCAATGTGAATATCTTTAGCTTGTCTTGTGAAATACTTATGTATTTCATTATTATATACAATTTCAAAATCATTTTTTATTAAGTTGTGAATTATTCTATATATTAAAGTACATAGCGCCACAGTGTTCATGCTATTTATATTTAGTTTATTAGTCTCTTTATATAAATCAATTGTATTTTTCCTGTATGGAAAATTATATACTATTTTGAGAGCCTTATTTTGCATTCTTTTAATGTTAATAAGTTCATTTTCATATGCATTACCCCAAATTCCTAAAAGATAATTTATGTGAGAGTGTATAAATGCATTGTATATATGATTTTTTACAATTTGAGGAACAAAATTCTTAATCCTCCACAACATACCAATAATTGGAGCAATTTTCATTTTAATATTTGCAATTTGTTTACTGAATTTCAATTTTGAGTCAATTACCAAACCCAAATATTTATATTCATATACTTTTCCAAGATAGATATTATTTACTTTAGGGGAAGGGTATAATTTTTGATCCTCATATCTGGTTATTATCATATATTTAGTTTTATCAACATTCATGGTCAAGAAATTTGCATTAAGCCATTGCTTCAGTAAGTTTAGATCAAATTCTATATCTTGAATTATTGAATTTTCATCATTGTTTTCATAAATCAAACATATATCATCAGCATATATTACTAATTTTCCTTTTAGTTTTAATTTACATAAGTCATTAATATAAAGGATAAAAAATTTGGGGGAAGTGGTCCCTCCCTGTTGGATTCCAAAATTTAGTACTTTGATATCACTATATTGTCCATCAACATATACAGTTTGCTTCCTGGATGATAAATAAGATATGAATAATTTTAGAAATTTTCCTTTAATACCAATTTTTTGTAGTTTGTCAATAAGGTAGCTAATTTTAACTGTATCAAATGCTTTTGACAGATCTATGAACAACAGCCCAGCCTTGCTATTCTGACTTTTATCCAAGTGAAGTTGTAATCTATTAATAACAGAGGAAGCAGTCGCCTCAGTACTGGATTTTTTTGTAAATGCATATTGGTCTTTAGAGAAAACATTATTAATTTCTGTATATTTCATAAGTCTGTCATCAAAGATCTTGTCAAAAATTTTAGCAATAATAGAAAGAATAGAAATTGGTCTATAATTATTACATTTTGATTTATCCCCATTTTTATATATTGGTATCACTTTTGCAATTTTTAATGCATCTGGATATTCACCAGTTTTTATTATTTTATTCATAATTATGGTAAGTAGGGGAGTAATTTCATGTTTACATTCTTGAACAATTTTTGTAGTAATCCCATCATATCCAGGAGATGAGTTTGATTTTAAATGTGTTATTATATTCTTTATTTCATTTATATCCGTTTTATATAAATAAAAAGAATTTAGAAAATTAGTAGATAGAGTTTTAAGATCCTTCTGATATGGGACATTTTTTGCTAATTTCTCACCAACTGTACAAAAATATTCATTAAGATAATTAGCTTTATTTAATGCATCTGTAATAATACTACCATCATTTTCTCTTACTAATTTATGTATATTTTCTGTATTTTTATTTTTATTATTTTTATTATATAAGATATTATTGATATTAGACCATAATTCTTTGGGGTTTTTTATATTTAAACATTTATTTTTAAAGAACTTAGCTTTAGTTTCCCTTTTTAGTTTAGTTACAATATTTAGTTGTTTTTTATATTCAATTGAAACCAATTGAATTCAATTGAAACAAACAATTAATCAATAGAAAACCTGTGACGACAACTCTAAACATTTCCAAGTTTGCAAAAATTGACAACAGAGTCCTTTAATTGCCAGATCAAACAATTAAGTTGATAGTTACATTTTCTTTCTTTTTCTTCTTGTCGACAATTTTCTGCAGATGTTTTCTCTGTTTCTTGCTAAGTAACTTGGTGGGCACGGCGTGATGGTCTTTCTTTCTCTTTGTCGTTCTCTTCTGTGCCGGCAGTGCCAGCACATTGCACGAGTCTTGCTGCCCTCCACCATACAAACTCTCATCAAGCCGGATCTGAAAATTATTGACAAGTATATAAGTAAACAAGTAAGTACATATGTGATTCACAATTAGGCACCGTTCATAAACAGGTATGTATGGTATATGTACTAGTTATAGGCAGGCTCTTTTCACGGCGAAAGTGTTAAGTTTACAGGATTCTAACTAGAACCAACCATCTTAGAATTCCGTCTACTTGCCATACCACCGCTTAAAACTCTTTAATTAGTAGAGAGGGTCGAGATAAATAGGGGTGCCGATAACTGCGGCAGTGTCGGTTTGGCTGCTTTTCTCAACAATACTATAGGAATTTACACCTTAAGACCTTTAATCTGCCGAAAACTAGTCCTATTACCATAAGTAAGTCACAATTAAGCCATACAAAGATATACGATACATTAGGTTATCAGTTATATGTATTATATACATACATATGTACCGCAACGGCGTTACAGGGGGGGGGGGGGGGGGGGGGGTGCATAATATTATATTATGTAAATGCAATCTGCTATCTAGCTGCGCCCAAAGGGCGTACTTGCATTTGGCTACTTTCACGCAAAGGGCGTACTTGCATTTGTATTAAAATAAAATTCAAAAAAGTTGCTATCGAGGATGGGTACTGTACTTCAAAATCTTGGATGTATTTTCTAGTTACCTTCTTAGTTGAAGTATTGTCAATATCAGTTTCTACCACCTGCCTTGCCCTCCAATTGTATTTTCTCTTCATCTTGTTCATTTTTATTAATTAAATGCTAAGAAATATAATATTTTAAAGCAGAAAACATAAAACACACGTGGTGAAAATTTTACCAGCTGATAAAAGTATCAACAAAAAACAAATGCTAGTTAGAGTTGCGCGCGCAGCAATGAGCCGCAGTTTTGATTGTAAACAAACGAAATAAAAGTATAACTTTAATTAGTGAGAAAGGTCAATTAATTTAAAGACAAAGACATTTTTATAATGTCTGATGCTTGGGAGGAGATTCAAGCCATTAAGAGCAAACGTTTGAGTTTGCGTGAGAAGTTACAGAAACGTAAAAAAGAACGTCAAGAGTTGCTAAGTTCCTCGGTACCTCCCCTAGTCCCCGGTATGTATGTCTATGTACTGTAACATACAATGTATGTACATAGTAGAAATGTAACTACATACACACAATATGGAACATACATGATATGATATATTATGACATTTATTGTACATAGGCACCATGTGTGTGTGCATATATATAATAATGATAATATGTTTATTTATTGTGCACTGACAGATCAAGCCTCGTCGCCTCTGAGCAAGACAAAAAGTTCTCTTCTTGGTGAAAGTAGCAGCAGTGGAGCGGCGTCTCCAGCCACCAAACTAACCTCGGGTAAGTATTGATATGCATGACATATGTATAAATACCTTATTATACATATGAATGCATGCCCGATTGATTGATTTAAAAGGAGGCTATATACATACATATCTGTGCACGCAGGTAATACGAGCTGCACATAAGGATTGGAATTGAAAGGTACATTTATTCCAGCCAGGGTCACTTGACAAGCATGCATGTACAGCTCTGGCCAAAAGTTCCCGAACGATTTACATAGGCAACGCGCAACCACACTATGTTATCTTAATGAGAAAACGCAGCGGCCGCCTCTGCCCTTTTCAGGAACTTTTGGCCAGAGCTGTACATAGTTTGTGCACACATTGGGTTTGCTGAGTATCAGTAAAATGTTGCTTGCTGACACAGCATAAATCCACATAGCTGGAGAATCATTCTGGGTTCACGTAGTTGATGACCTGATTGTGTGACATTGCAGACGATGATGAGAGTCGAGGAGAGGCCACGCCCACCACACTGTCCAGCTGTGAGGAGGCTAAGGTTGATGCTGGAGTGGAGAGTGAGTTGCTACGATCTCTATGCGACGCCTCACTGACTCTTCCAGCCAGCAGCTGCGTGCTTGCTGCCTCAGTGTCACGAGGTCTGGGGCGTCCCGTCACCAGCCTCTCTATTGATAACTTGCTGCACAAGTTTGCCACTCAGCACCTCATTAGGTACGTAACCTGTGACTAAGTCTGGACTGATCCAGATTAGATCTAGATCCAATCCGGATTTAAAATACATAATAATAAATATACCAATGAATCTATATTATACTGTAATTTATTGTCTGCCAAATCCAGATCCATCAATCCGTGTAATTTTCTATCTGTAATCCAGATTTTAATGTTCTCTGGATTTTGATAGCACTAGTTTGTACCATCTATGGTTCTCTAAGATATGAGTATGTAACAATGTTCTAAACTAAAATGACTAAGTCTAATATTGCTTGTTGACTTTGCAGTATCAAAGAGAGCAGTCGAGAAGGCCAGAGTACATTGGAGGTCTTGACGTCAGAGCACGCCAAGTTGGTGGCCATGGTGCAGCATGCCACGCCTCTCGCACTCAAACGCAAAGGTAGATGTACACAGTAATACCATGTCAAGTCAAGTCTATACTGTACTAGGCTCACGGGTAGGACATAGTCAAATATGGACTCCTTACTTTCATATTCACCCTATCCGCACGGTTTTTCTGTGTTGTTTGGTTTGTACCTGTGCTAGATGATAGTTAAATGTCAGTTGTTGATTGTTACAGCAGAGTCCACAGAACTGTGTGAACCTGCATCCAAGAAGACGTCATGTCCAGAGAAAGAGGAGAAGAAGAAAGATCAGAAAGACCCTAAGGATAATGACATATTGGTAAGCAAGCAGTTCGTCACATCATTACACATAAGACATTATGTTCCACGGCTTTACCTTTGAGCTCTATTTGAAATTTCATCACAAAAATAAAACATTGTTACAAGTCATAAAAATTATAGAAGTCATAACTATGAATTTATTAGTGCTTGCCTGGCTTTGCATAGTGAAGAGAAATCCTATAGTTTGGTCTTGCTAGCACACAGAAAATAAACAACATATTATTGGATACTGTAGCCATCAGTGCCAGAGTATGTGTGTGTGCCTTTGTGAGTAATGAAGCTTCTAACTTGTAGGAAAGTCTCAAATCAATATTGATTGATGCTAGCAGCTTCAGTACTGGTATTGACAAAGGCACATACACATTATATTCTCTTGAACTATGAGCTATTCAATATGTTGATTATAATCTGTGCAAGACCAAATCTCTTCACTATGTTATGTATATACTGTACTTGTAATTGACGACTGTGGCTGCAGTGCTGAGACTGACATGTGACTCTTGTGTTCTCAATCAGTCGCTGCTGTCAATGCCCTCGACTCGTGAGAAAGAGAGCAAGAAAGTGGGAGAGGAGATTCTGGACTTGCTCAGCAAGCCTACAGCCAAGGAGAGGTCAATGGCAGAGAGGTTTCGCTCTCAGGGAGGTGAGACTTGAACAGTTAGCCAAAATAGTTTGTAATTACTGTGGCTAAAGATCTGGAGTAATGATAGTGCTTGTGTTTGACAATCATTTCTACATTATCTCAATTTGGAGACCTAAACTAATGTATTTTAATTGTGTTATGATTATGAATGATGGTAGAAATAAATTTAAAAATGTTGAATTTGAATTTAACATGATGTTTAATGTTAATATTTTATGTTAACGTGATGTTTAATGTGTGATTGTCAGGTGCTCAGGTGAAGGAGTTCTGTCCTCATGGCACAAAGCAAGAGTGTGCCAAAGTGTCGTCCACTCAGGCATGCAAGAAGTTGCACTTCAAGAAAATACTGCAGAAACATACAGACGAAAGCCTGGGAGATTGCTCATTCTTGAACACTTGCTTCCACATGGACACTTGCAAGTAAGTGGGTGGTTAAGCCGTTTGCTATGTGTTAACTACATGAATGAGATGCTTTTTTTTTTTTTTTTTTTTTTTTTCCTTTCCTCTGCTATATTATGAAAAGATGGTACAGTATGCACGTTCTTTCTCTAATGAGAGTGTATCAATGTTGTTTGATAGGTATGTACACTATGAGGTGGATGGTGCAGTGGCGTTGTTACGTGACCCCCTTGGTGAGGGTCCCAGTGACGTGAGCAACACTCCAGCCAGGGAGGCTGCGACCACGTTGTACCCTGCACAGTGGGTGCAGTGTGACCTCAGGTACCTGGATATGAACGTCTTAGGTAAGAAAAATATATTTTGATCACATTATCTCTTATTCTTACCAGTGGATTTTTCTCACTACAAGGGAACATTTTCTTACAAATCTTGTGAAAAAATAATAATAAATTAGATTCTAGCATAAGATATTTATATTAAAATCTTTTTTTTTTTCTTTACATTTAATTAATTTATGAATTTAAAAGAAAGTGATAGAGAAACCCTTGCTGTTCCCATAGTTCAGTTAAAATGTTGCTAGCACAGAGTTTTAAAAAAAGTTACATATTGAATAGCATTCAGTAATATGTAAACTAAACTCTAATAGAAGACAGTATGTATGTCAAAGGCAAAACAAACTAATCTCTCTTGGAGTTTATTGCTTAAATATTTCCAATTTGTTATACTTTTTTATCTCTGTGCTAGCAAGATTTTCACTCAGCTATGGAGCTCTCTTCACTATGGTACAACCCTTGCTGGGTTCTCCTATCCTTTTCTTTCAAATTCATCAAACACAAAGATAGGTTAGAAAATACATACCATGTAGGTACTGGATATTATGTTGTATGATGTGTGTATTTCAGGTAAGTTTGCTGTGATCATGGCCGACCCTCCTTGGGACATCCACATGGAGCTGCCTTACGGCACAATGTCAGATGACGAGATGAGACAGCTCGGCATACCTACCTTGCAAGACGACGGACTCATATTTCTCTGGGTCACGGGAAGGTAAGTTATCTAAATAATCAAGTTAGGACAGACAAAAAAGAGCTTGTAACTGTGGCTGCATATCGACTTTTACGGATAGTAAACGGCCACCAGGATTGTTGTATTTTTCAACTTTACATCGTAATATCACCACAGTACGACTTTGGAAAAAAATTAAGACCAACACTCTCGTAATGTGCATATATCGGACAATAAATGTGTAAAGTTTCAAATTTTTACTGCTCATGATAACTTCGCTAATAATTAATTAGTCATAAGAAACACCGATTTGGCACTTCATTTTTTTTAATCGAGGACTTTACAGGTGAGTTATCTATATAACCAATAGTGACAAAAATTCCTTACTTGATGAATAGAGTAAACAAATGTTACTTGTAAATGTAACATTGTTAAAATAATTCGCAAACCACTCCTTTCCACCCCCTTTGCAAATAAATGGCAAAAAGCGTAAACTTGGATTTGCTGAAGTTATAAAGATGAAAATTAGTTTCAGGGTAGACAGTAGCCTAAGTAAAACAATTCAAATAAAAAATGTGGGATATTTTTATTTTTAGCAACGTTGCAATTTTTTTTAACCCGGGAGACCTGAATGTAGGCAACCTGCAACACACGAAATCTATAAAAAAATTCAAATCTTCTTAAAAAATAAAAAACTCATACATTTTTTATTTGAGTTCTTTTACTTAGACTACTGTCTACACTGAAACTAATTTTCATCTTTATAACTTCAGCGAAGCCACGTTTACGCTTTTTGCCATTTATTTGCAAAGGGGGTGGAAAGGAGTAGTTTGCGAATTTTTTTAACAATGTTACATTTACAAGTAACATTTGTTTACTCTGTTCATCAAGTTAGGAATTTTTGTCACTATTGGTTATATAGATAACTCACCTGTAAAGTCCACGATTAAAAAAAAACGAAGTGCCAAATCGGTGTTTCTTATGACTAATTAATTATTAGCGAAGTTATCATGAGCAGTAAAAATTTGAAACTTTACACATTTACTGTCCGATATGTGCACATTACGAGAGTGTAGGTTTTAATTTTTTTCCAAAGTCGTTCTGTGGTGATATTACGATGTAAAGTTGAAAAATACAACAATCCTGGTGGCCGTTTACTATCCGTAAAAGTCGATATTTAAGTTTTTTTTTTTTTTTTTTTTTTTTTTTTTTTTTTTTTAGCAATGTATATTTATTAAAATTAGCAGATATAAAAACTATCATTCCTACCCTTAAGCAAAACAAAGAGTGTGCTAGCCAGTTACAGAAGATGAAGCAAAATTGAAGAGGTGTTTAATTTAACATTTTAGGACAATGTTTACTTTTTTCTGGTTAATTTCTGCACTAAGAACATAAAATTTAAATGTGTGATGCAAGATGCAAATTTCCTCTCCATGAAGTGTGCTTGCATGTGTTGTGTTGTTACAGAGCAATGGAGCTTGGCCGTGAGTGCCTCAAGCTGTGGGGATATGAGCGAGTGGACGAGATCATCTGGGTAAAGACCAACCAACTGCAACGAATCATCCGCACTGGGCGCACAGGACATTGGCTGAACCACGGCAAAGAGCACTGCCTCGTGGGCATGAAGGGCAACCCTGCCAGCCTGAACAGAGGACTGGACTGTGACGTCATCGTGGCTGAGGTGAGAGCAACCAGCCACAAGCCTGATGAGATCTATGGCATCATTGAGCGACTCTCACCCGGCACACGCAAGATTGAGCTATTTGGCAGGCCCCACAACGTGCAGCCAAATTGGTGAGAAATCAGTGCAATTAAGCAACATTGGCATTACTTTGACCAACTTTTTATTTTTTATTTATTTATTTATTTATTTATTTATTTATTTATTTTATTTTTATTTATTTTATTTAACTCATAGAATACAGTATTATACAGTTTTGAGGTCTTATATATTATTTTGAGGATATTATTCTGCTTCAGAGAGCTATTCGCTCGTGTCGAAGCAATATGATAGTTAGAAATTATAAAAAAATATAAGAAAGATAAGGTGATTCTCTTTTCACACATTTGTATAAAAAATAGTTATTATCCATTTGAATATTAGTTGTTATTATTATTATTATTATTATTTTTTTTTTTTTTTTTTTTTTACAAAAATGAGACATTTTGTTTCCGTATTTTATATCAAAATATATAGGTATCATATAAATATTATAGGTAATATATCGGTAATAAATATTATATCAAAACATTAATTTATAAAATAAAAAAACACAGCTAAATTTTATTCAACATTAGGTCTACATCAAGTCAGAGGTTCACCTCATCTCATTCAATGTTGGGTTCATCCTGTTCTGTGCTATACAACTATTGTTCGTTTTAATATTATCAGTTGGGGAAGGAAAAAATCTATATTTTTACTAGTCAGAAATATGTTAAAATCACTTCTACCATGTTTCCAATAACATCCCTACACAATATTTAGGCTGCTACAGCTAAACATGCTTTGTTTCAGGATCACACTTGGCAACCAGCTGAATGGAGTCAAGTTGGTGGACCCAGACTTGAAGAAGGCATTTCAAAAGAGGTACCCAGATGGCAACTGCATGGGACCTCCTAAAACTTAATATGTGAATCATACTGATAATATTTAACACAAGACTTGCACCAAGGTCATTGTTGACAAAGTAAACAAACTAAGAGGTCATGCAACAATACTAACAAAGTGATAGCAGAAAACTTTGTCTTATCGTCTGCATTTACCATGCTTTCTTATGAGGCTATGAAGCAGCTTCAGTTAGAATGTTTTTTCTCAATACTAATAAGTTTAAAAAAATATTTAGAAAATAGTTGGTAGAGATTAGAGCACGTTGAATTGAAAATTAATAAAACGCAAAAATTCTCTAATTTAAATAGTAAATTGGGACTAGGGATCAAATATTCTAGCTTGAGCTAGTTAAAAAGTAGACGTTAAAGGGATGGAGGTATAGTGTCAAAATAAAATACGATGTGCCTAGCATCTCACGTTCTCACACTACGTCAAAGACACAACATTATAAAACAGCATCAGACTTACTCTTTGCCTTAGACCGGTTTCGTCCTTTACCTAGGACTCATCAGTAAGGCTCGGCAGAGAGCTCTGTACAGCTAGAGATGGCTCACACCACATCTGCTAACTGAGCTGAGCTGAGGAAGCAAGTAGCAGCCGCGTTTTTATACGCGATGCCCCCGCAGCTACACGCGCTGATTGGTTCAAATCGCGCGCGCAAACTCGGCTTCTGACATTTTTACAGTAGCTTACTGAGCCTCAAAGCTTTTGTTTTCCTGAATTGCAACAATTTTGGTTACAAATATTATTTTGTCATCTAAATCAATTGCATTCAAGAAAACAAAAGCTTTAAGACTCAGTAAACTACAAGAGAGAGCAAACTAACTCCGAACGTTGGTTACAGCTCCTTCATTGCCCCATAAGAAAACATGTTCAAAGTGAGACAAAATCAACTGCTAGCGCGTTGGTAGTATTGTTGCCTAGCTGTCAGCTTGTTTATTTTCTCATTAAACTTGAGCAAGCGTTGTCTTGATGTGTTGTGAATGACTGCTGCTTGAGTGTGCAAATATTTTACATTGTGTAGTGCCACATAGTTTTCAGTGAACGTTGGTATGTTACAAACCTGGGTACAAACATGAGTGTGGGCGGCTCAACTCATCACTTCACGTATTTCCAGCGTGATGCAAGGTAGACTATTTGTTATCATTAAAGGAGGTAAACACTATGTTGTTTTTATAAGCTAAATCAACTTGTATTTTGATGAAGATTTTATATTTTAAAAAAGAAAGATTCCCCAAAAATTATTTTAACACTTTTTTGAAATCATTCAATTAAGTGATAGCGGGAAACAAAGAATTTTGCTTTCAGTGAACTTTTACCCCCTACTGCAGGTTGGTCACGGATAATTGGTCTTACAAGCATAACTTATATAAATATGGTAAAACATATCTTGGGAATGTAATTTGTCTTGTTTTGCTTCCACCTAAAAATTTTAACATAAAAAACGACACATGGATCTTGTTAAAAGAAAAACAAATATAAAATAAACCTTACAAGCATTCTAAAATTGGGGCTGCAAAGTTACTTTCCCTTTCAAGAAACAAAGCGGCACCCTGCGGAAGACACAAGACCGTGGCGCGGTCACACATGTGTGCTCATTTAAGTAATTTATCTTCTCATTTCTCCCACCCTTCACCTCATCTCTCACCCCAGTTGGTAATGTTAGAAGAAGTGGGAGATTTACTTAAATTAAAGACATTTTTTAAATACGTTAATTAGTGCATTTATTTTCAAAATCTATCGTGTCCACTTTGCCAGTTTATTATCAGATAACCAGTTTATATTTTGGTTAAGTGTCACTATGCGATGCCCAATAGTTTTACTGTTATGATGCTGAAAAGTTGAAAATTGTTGCAAATTCTTTGTTTTTGCTATGGTGCCGACAACCATTTCCCGCTATCGAAAGAAAAACAAAAAACTAAAGAGACAAAAATCTGCGCAAAAAAAAGTTTGCGAATTTTTTCTCTTGCATAATTGACTTATGCACATTAATATGACCTTATTTAGCAAATAAAAACAACATGGTTTTTTCTAGCTTTAAGTACAGTTACTTAGCCAGTTTTGTTTTCTTATTAAATTTCTGCTGAATTTCAAAACTTGCCGGGCATCACGCCAGAATTGACAGGCAAGGAAGGATCTTTGCAGGCCATATACACTCAACCAGTAATCTTTTATGTTAAGCCAGAAATGATCATAAAACTAGAAGAAAAAATTGACTCCTCTGTTTATGTACCTTTCCCTTCTTCTTACTTTTAATATTTCTACATATGTTTAACATAAAACCAGCTGTACCCTTTGTTTAAATGTATACATAGCCTTAATTGTATAGCCATGTTAAAATAAAGTTGTCATCAAAACACTGTCTGTTGGCGTCAAGTTTTCTCACAATTTTACCATCACAACATTTTCTGTTTACACTAGCTCCAGTATTTTAATTTTATTACTTATTTTCTCTTTAGTATTGTGTGGTCCCATGAAATTGCCTGCTACTGCCAAGATTGAGCAGATCAATACATTGCACAACATGGGAGCCTTTTGCACAGGTAAAAATAATGTACACTTATCATTTTATTGTTTAATACAAGCATATTTTAGACTGTAAAAATTAGCAGTAGTTATTAAATATATATTATGTATTATTATTATTTAATAGACAAAAATATAATATTTTTCCTATGCTGGTCAAGGTTTACTGATAACTGATACAGTATGACGTCGAACTGCAAGCCTAAATCTATATAAGTGAGACAAACCATTATTATGTTCACATAATTCAAATAATTTTAAACGAAATAATTTTTATGAAACTTAAATAGTTTTGGTCTCATCTCTACAACTGGCTAAGCAAAGGTTCACAAAAGTAGGACAACAATTGTGATGCAACTATTTTGTAAGTACAAAAGAAACAAATACAAATATTTTATTATTATATATATTTTATTTTTTTGAAAATTATAGATTTTTATTTTTGTATACAAATATTTGACAATTGAAATTAATTCATTAAATTATGAATTAATTATCCCCTTTCAAACTGGACAACATTTTCACAAATATTATAATGATCCATTCATGCTCAAGTCATACATACATTATGTTAAAAGCTGCCACAAGGTAAAGTACATGTACAGAGGTACAGTGGGGGTATGTGCTGCCTGTAAGGTCACTAAATATCAAGTAGTACAGGGGCTGGGAACTCAATTCAAGCACTCGCTGCACAAGCCTTTCAAATAAGTTAACATCAAAATTTTAGTTCCGACATTTTTTTTTTTTTTTTTTTTTTAAGTTAAGTTTTCTTTATTGGAAAAACCTCAGAATTTATTCTAGAATAATTTTAATATTTCTTCCTCGCTTCACAATTACGGAGAGTAGAGTAAGCTCGTGTTTGTAACAAAGTCAAACATGACGCTGCACCTGACTGCGTGACCAACGACCATCGTACTTCGTCGTCGTGCAATGTTTTACCTCTCAGTCAGTTAGACCTGCCCAAGTCAGGGAGCAGCAGTAACACATTGGAATTCTCACAAATAAGGAGAATTGTAAGCCTGTCTTACACAATTCTGCTAACATATTTAGAAAGTGAGTAAAATTTGGAGCCAGCCTGGCAAATTTTGGCAATTTTAAAAAACTACAAGACCTATTTTTTATTTAAACATTTTTTTATCTTTACACTTTGAAAAAAAAAGATATATATATATATATATATATATATATCGATGTTGGGATGCAGAAATGCGACCGATGAGAAAAATCATGAGGTTTTTACTCATGATTTTTCTCATCGGTCGCATTTCTGCATCCCAACATCGATATATATATATTACATGTTTTCATGGACCCTTTGCAAAATTTATCATGGGAAAAAATATCATGCATTTTTGATTGGCCATTTAGAGAAAAATAAAGAAAAAAGTATAGTGCAGACCATTAAATTTGTATTAACATTAATGTACAGTAGCAAACTTTAGTTTGAAAATCGCCTTATTTCTGTGTAGTGTTCTGAAGAGTTGTTGACAATGTGGCATACAAATTGCAGTACAACACATCGTCAACATTAACTTTAGAGTGTTTTGCAACTGGTCCATGATCCAAAGTCCTGTCTTGCTCCAAGCACCAACATCTCACTTTATTGCTGCCTCACGTCAGTCACTGTGTCAATATACTTGGACAATTTACCTAGCTGACATTGACACCTCTTTTTGTTAGACACTACTCACTAGTGTACACACACTATGCAATGTACTAAAGCAGCACATACAGTACATGCATACATAACATGGACTCAAGTATCTCTTACTTGCCATGCAATATTGACGTCCGTCGACACAAGATACAAAGTTGGAACAATGTGAATAAATGGAGACTTTCACTTGTTTGTTTTTAACTGAGCTCACAGCTTTCTATCTGCCAACATGACACTGATGGATAGCATGTCAACAGCTGTTTTGGTATACATTAGCGCAGCTCCACCTGTCGCTCTCCGTTAATTACAGCATATATAAAAGGGTCGATGTGTTACAGCTATCCACCAGTTTTCAACCCACACTATCTCATGTGAGAGGGTTCATAATTTTATAGAGTTGACCTCCTCTCAAACAGTATGTGTCGCAGGACGTCAAAGTCACATTTCATGTGAGTGATACTTTCACCATACATACATACATACAAACACTCACACATACCACATAACATTGTTAATTAATATAAATGTATCGCCCTCTAACAAGAGCAACGCAGCTTCACAGCAGTAAGCACTACCTAGCCTTCACAATGGACCGTATCAACAATCAAAATATGATATTTAAGTACAATCTTGTGTCCATAGTGAGAACAGATCACTACTTGTTGTATCAGTTTCTGATTTTCTGCATCACAATACAAGACTTGAGAAAGTTTACTCACAAAATAAACAAACTGAGACGACATACAACAATACTAACCAAGTGCTAGCAGATGACTTTGTCCTCCACTGTCTTCATTTATTATACTTTCTTATGGCGCAATGAAGCAGCTATAACTTGAGTTAGGAATTCACTGTCCACTGTAGCTTACTGAGCCTCAAAGCTTTTGTTTTCATGCATTTAAAGTAATTTAGTTACAAATTATTATGTCATCCGATCGACCTGAAATTCAGAAAAACAAAAGCTTTCAGCCTCAGTAAATTACAGTATTGAAGACATGTTTAAAGTGCAGTTATAGCTGCTTCATTGTCCCATAAGAAAGCATATAAAATGACGACAGCAAGGCACTAGCTAGCACTTTGTTAGTATTGTTGCATTACCTCTCAGTTTGCTTATTTTCTCTGTAAACCTCCCCCAGTCTTGTAATTAGTTGCAGAACTGAGCTGTGAATCTGGCATTAGATATAATATTATAATATAGCTTAAAAATAGTAAACATTTTCACATCCATAAAAAATACATAATATTGCTGTTTTACAGTTGATTGTGAGACCTCTTCACGTAGCACCCAAAACTGAACTGGTCCTCACAAAAACCAAACATCAAAACAAATTTCTTACAACACTAATGTTTAAAAATTAGAATATCTCATATATATAATTGATATAACATTTGATTTAACAAGTAAATTTTCAACTTGAAGTTTATAGCTGCACAAAATAACGACACTTCCTTGCAGTTCATGTTTACTGGGGGGTTTGGAGTGGGGTGGGGGGACAGCACCATTGCTTGGTTGGAGTGACGCTTGAGATCAAAACAGCTGACGAACTGTTGCTTTGATACCACTGGAGGAGTACAGTAAAATATTAAGTACACAATAACGCCTGTCTCATACAAATAACATGGGTTAAAACAAAACACAAAACAGCTGCAACTTAAAATATAAAACAACTGGAATGCTTGCAAATACGAGATACATACATCATAAAAAATAAGTACTTTGTTTTAATCACAAGATTTTAGAAGAATTTGCATTCTACTTTTATTTCAATACATCTTTCAAAATTTTAGAGAGAAACAAACAAACTGAGAGGCCATGCCACAATACTAATAAAGTGCTAGCTATTGTCTTACTGTCTTCGTTTAACGTGCTTTCTTATGGGCCAATCAAGCACCTATAACTTCAGTTAGAAATTTTTCTCAATACTGATTTTTTTTTCTTCCTAAATGTCTATCAATTTTAGTTACAAATAAAGTTTTTTATCTAGTCAAATTAAAATACACCCTCCCCCCCAAAAAAGCTTTGAGGATTAGTATACCGTAATAGGAATATCAGTATTGAGAAACATTCTAACTTTAGTTTTATAGCGGCTTCATTGCCTCATAAGAAAGCATGTTAATGTAAGACAGTGTGACAAAGCTGTCTGATAGCACTTCGCAAGTATTGTTGGCCACCTCTTTGCTTATTCATTTCTCACTTCTTACTTTGCAAGTCTTATAATAAAATCGAATGTGGTTTAAAAGTGGAATGAGATAGCACATCACAAGTCAAAATTCAAGATAAAAAATAGTTAATTCACATCAATTAAAAGCAGCAATACAAAGACAAGTGTATGCGTAGTAAAAAATAAAATCGTAATTTCTTTCTCTTCTTTTTATATTATTATTTATTTCTCCCTTCAATTTTTTTGATAAAACTGCTGCACTGGGCTTGAAAATATTAAGGTAAGGGAAATCAGACACCTTCGCTCCAAAAACAAAGCGTTGAAAAATGTGTTCATAGTTTCATAAAGTTTTAAGTATTGAGAAATTAAAGGTTATGGACTAAGCATTCAAATTGTCATTTCACAAATGTTAGACCTATTGGAAAAACATAAGGGTAGGTTTGTAACGGCCAAGTTTGTCGTTTATTCTAGTTTGATTATACAACGTTAATGACAACATTTAGGTTTTTATTGTTATAATTTCAAAACTTAGTAATAACATAGCGATCAATACTACAATACTTAAAAGTTTGTAAAACTGTGTTCAACAAAATATTTCAGTGTGTAATTAACTCTGTGTAGTTAATTTGTGTTCCTGATGACGCACACACACTATGTTCACTTCACTGTATGTACATGGAATGTCAAAGCCACGTCAAGCACTGTCTCGTTCACAGCCCCCAGGTGTGACGCAGACTACAGGTGCAACACGGCCTCTACCTTGTTGGGAAGTTCTGGAGCCTGGTCATCGTCGTTCAGACCCACTCCCGTCAGGTCTACGATCTCATCTTGGTCGTACGGGTCTGTGTCGGACTCCGTAGCTGCGGACTGGGCGGACTGGGCTGAGCCAGAGGATAGCTGCGAGGTACGGGAGAACGAGCCTCGTCTAGGAGCCAAGGTTTGGTACGGACGTTGCTGATTGGCTGGCTTGACGGTGATGATCAGGTTACTGCTGTTGGCTACCATCATGTCGGTCACCTGCATGAAAATAACAACAATGTAACAACAAGCTAGTACGCTTGAGTCAACAAAAGTGGTTTGTCTCACATCGTACGTTAAGAGAGGTAAAGTCGCTAGTAAATACCTCTCACTGAAACCATTGAAAAACTCACTGCAATAACATGCAGTTAAATGACAATCTCTCAACAATAAAAAAAAAGGTATAAATAACTTTTATGAAGTGAGAGTACTTGGAGCTTAAAAGAGAGTAAATCGTTTAAGTTGTTAGAATCAACTGCAAAGATTGAAAATTGGCTACTAAAATAACTACAAGTTTTTTCTATTCCTTTAATATTATCATTTAGCTAATGATAAGTCTGAAAAGATCGGTAGCCCTTACTACCTGTTATGTTACTATATGCTCACCTGGTCCAAAGTCTTGCCGTGCACCTCAATGCCGTTGACCTCCAGCACCTCGTCATTGACGGCGAGCAGCCCCGTGCTTTCTGCCAGGCCACCAGGCACCAGGCGAGATATGAAGATCCCAGGCACTTTTTCCAGACCTGCAGGGGTGACTCGCACTGAGGTACCGTCTCTTATGTAGAAGCCCAGAGGTTTGTCTGAGCCGTGTTTGAGCAGCCTCACCCTCCTGCAGGTCTCGGGAACCACGTCCACGTCAATGATGGCAGAAACCTGGCAAACATCACACAATGCATGGTCAACTACTGCTCACTGTACTTTTCTGGCTTACTGTCTGCAGTTATAACATGCTTTCTTATGGAGCAATAAAGCAGCTCGAAATTAAGCCAAGAAAAAAAAACTGAAATTTTTAATGCAGCTTACAGAGCTTAAAAGCTTTTGTATTTCTAAATTTCAATTAATTTGGTTTCATTTTTGTTCCATCCAAATGACTTCAAATTCAGGAAAACAAAAACTCAGTAAGCTACAGCAAAAGTGCTAGTTTTTTTTTTTTTTTTTTTTTTTTTTTTTTTTTTTTTTTTTTTTTTTTTTTTTTTTTACAAGCTATAGCCGATTGACTGACCCATAAGAAAGCATGTTAAATTGAGACAAAAACAAAGTCATCTGCTAGCACTTTGTTGACAATGTGACACCTCGGCTCTCCAAGCCAAGGGGTCACAAGTACGTACATAAAACAAAACAAGGACTGGACACAAACGTACCTGTCTGAAGTCATGTGGGTTAGATATGGGCAGGTGTGTCTTAGGTCTGGGAGTGCCCAGCAGTGTGGAGATTAAGTTCTTAGGCTTGTATGTGCCATAACCATTCAGTTCCTCTAGGGACTCGCCTGAAACAAAAATCAAACAATGGATCATTTATTTGCAACAAGCTGGCAATGTTCAATAAAAATAAATATTTCTCACTTCAATCCTATTTCTAAAAATAACTATGTGACTGTAAGAAGTGTAACTTGCAGTATGCAGCTACATTGAGAAAACTAAGTGACACAAGAGAAGGTGTAGGTCCACAAATGTAGATGCAATGTAATGTAATCTGCTATCTATCTATATCGTGTGTTCCACTTTGATAGTATATAACAGTCACTCCAGATATTGGACAATAGTCATATCAACACAATACATGAGAGGAGATAAAACAACCTTGTTGTTATTGTCATAACACCAAGTGTTGGCAAGCCCCCCTTTAAGGGAGTAGGGGACCGACGTCGGCCTTTAGACTCAAACTTTTCTCGTCAATAAAATCTGAAATTTTGCACAATGATACTTCAGCTTGAGAAAATTTCAAATATATAAAAATTTTGGGGGGTCACCGAGCAAATTAATGTTATATGATTTTTTGAAATTTTAACCCCATAAGGCCCAATGTTAATTTCAATAATTCTTTTCTTTTTTTCGGGACGGTCAAACATCATTAAATTTTTATCACGGCTAGGTGTGACCCTTAGCTACACAATGACACCAAATTTAGACCCAAAACACTTTTAGTTTTTGAGATATAAGGTCGGTACCCTACTCCCTTAATGAAGTCGTTAATTTTTATTACGAGGAGCCACAAGTTATAATAATTATTAGTATTATTTATAACAAATTTATGATTTATTCAATAAGTTATGCAGCGCAGCATAACAACTGTATTGAACAACATAGTTATCAGACAGTTCGGTAATTTCAATATATATATTTATACTCTATAATGCAAAATAAACATCATTGTTTCATTTTCCGTATGATTTGCTCTAGTAGTGTTTGGCATTGCAGGACCCTTCAACCTTGAAGTAGTTTTGTACAAAACTACTGCAGTTACTATTAAATGACTAAGAAAAAAAGTTTTAATTTATTAATAAAAAAAAAAAACGGTAACAAACATAACTTCAATTTTTGTATTTTTATTTTTAAAAAACTTAAATGCCCAGGTTAATTGTTGGTAATTGGCAATATTTAATTAGCATAGTAATTAGCTGTTGATACCAGCATCAATTAACTTTTCACTTTATATTTGCTAACTATGTTGGCAGCTGCACGTGCGTATGTTATCGCGTGTGTCACACGTAAAACTGCAGCAGGAGAGATAAGGAGACATGCACCTAATGTTGACAGCTAACAAGTAAGTGTTATACTGTATTGATGCCTGCACGAGGCTATGCAGTCAGTTCTGGAAGTGCACGACGATATAATGGCTCACGTCATGTCAGAGGTTCACCTCATCTCAATCATTTGTATTAAAACGTTGTTGGCTTTAATTATTGTTCTCTTGTATGGTAAACAACTCATTTATATTTTAATTATAGCTGAAAAATACTTATGTACAGCCATCGACTAATTACTACATCACCTGTGATTGACTACAGCGTGCTACGCCGGTAACTCTTATTGCCAAGGATGCCAGATATTATGTAACATTTACGATAGAAGAGATATAAAAAGTTATCAGACGTAACGTGCTCTGCAGTCAACAGTAAATCATGTTTCTTTGTGCTTCAACATCATGAATAATAGATTGCCTGGCATACATACATACATACATCCCCATGGAGCACAACTTTGAGCAGCTCGACTTGGTATGCAAACTTTGCCGCTAGCTAGCTATATAGCTACTAGCTACACGTACGGTAGCTACTGTGTATGTATAAGATATACGTACAGACAGCCCCAAACCTCTACCACACTTTTATATGTTTTATAAATCATGTAGAGCCTGTGTAGAGCAGCCAAAGAAAGAAAGAAGAACGATTTCTCGTGCTTTGGATCATCTTAATTTCTTCTTCTTCTTCTTCTTTTTTTTCCCCAGTGATATATTTAAAGATAAGAACCCCAAATGTGCAGAAGTTTAAAAAAAATTGGTGATATTTTATTTGGGATGTTTTTAAAATATATTTTCAACACACAAAGGTGTGATATACTACAATAATACCTAATGCAGGTAAAACATACTGCAATAAAGTAGTGTCTCACCTAGATTAGTATTATTTCAATATACCAGTTCCAGGTTAATATCTACCTATTGCAATTTACAGGATTTATATACCTGCCATTTAAGTCATTGTAAGTAAAAATTGTCTTTATTAAAACTTTTTTCTTCTTCTTCTTTCGAACGAGAGATGTTTGGGCCTGGCGCCTGGCCTCTTATGAGATATGAGATGATCCTGAAATATTTATGTATCTTGCGGGTATATAGTTTTTTATCACTGACTTTCAAACAGAACATGAACACACACACACACACACACACACACACACACACACACACACACACACACACACACACACACACACACACACACACACACACACACACACACACACACACACACACACACACACACACACACACACACACACACACACACACACACACACACACACATATGAACAGGTAGGTGGTGGTCAACGTTTAAATTTACGCTCCTTCTAAAATAACCCTATATAGAAATAAGCAGATACGGATGACCGGTCATTCATTTTATCAATGTTACTTTGCTACAGCCAGTGATTAATTTCTGACACGCATAATACCTAAATGTATGCGCTAGTGTCCGAATAATAATGAATGGGTATCATCAATTTAACATTTTGGTGTGAAAAACAACGTAAATTTAACGAAATATTACAATACTCAACATATCCACGGACAGCATAAACCTATGATATTCAATGTAAAATAACTATTTTGCTATATTGGGATTGTATTAATAATTATAATTACTTTTATAACAGAACTGTTTTAATTGTTGTAAGAAATATTGTCACAATTTTGTAATCCAGTACACGACTTGCAAAAATAATGAAAGTTTGGGGAGAAAATAAACAAACTGAGAGGCCCTACAACAACTAGCAGACGACTTTGTATTATACTGTCTTCATTTAACATGCTTTCTTATGAGGCAATGAAGCAAGTTTACTATCTGTTAGAAATGCCTTCTCTCTCTCTCTCTCTTATTTTCTTTCCCTCACCAACTTGAAATTTAGGAAAACAATTAAAAGCTTTGAGGCTCAGTAAGCTACAGTAAAAACTTCAACATGGAGAAAAATAGTCATAACTCGAGTTACAGCGCTTTCATTCTATCATAAGAAAGCATGGTGTGTATCAGGTAAGAAAGACAATGAGATAAAGTCGTCCGCAAGCGTTTTGTTAGTAGTGTTGTATGGTCTTCTCAGTTTGTATATTTCCTCACTAAACCCACACTTTTGTAATTAGGTGTATTGAAATTGAGTAAGCGTGAATTGTGTGCAGTGCATATTTTAATTGTCCATCCACAGTACAGTACACTTAGTTTTGAAATGTACTGTATACCAGTTGACTGCGTGACGTCACTGGCCACGCGGTATACAAAAGTAATAAATAATCAACAATACAGTAGTGCAGTACGTATGTATAAATATATAATTATATATACCTAGAGCATGCCATTATATCACGACACGGCAGCGAGCGGCGGCCACCCACACACCTCAGTGAGTGCGCAGCGAGAGAGCACATACTGTTGATTAACGACAAACTATAACTCATCTCTCCCGTTGACATCTTGCTAAATATTTGGTATACTGCAGCGGGATACGTCACAAACTATCGTTGTCAGTGGTGTCTACATTGCAATACGACCAATACAGCACAATAATATTCAGTACATCAATACATTTAACAATAAATAAATGAACTGCAGGACAATTGGTAAAATTAAATACGAAATAATTACGCTAGCTCAATGCAGCAACAGAATTCATACTATATTGTTATTTATTTTTTTCGTGGTAAAGAATGGGTCAGATATTTGCCAGGCGTAAACTTATAGATTTTCATTGTAGTTGCATGATGTTGTTTTTACATATTTTTGAATACATACTGTATACATGTATTGACCAATAAATAGAGGAAGAAACAAAATATAATTTCAGCAAAACATTTGTTCCTTACTAACGCCACATAGTTTATGCTTTACTAACAACTGCATTGGATATAGCGTAAATATAAGATTGTATTGCGTAATCATTTATGCTGATCCACAATAGAAATAATATAACATAAATTACGTTATTAATTCTGTGAGTAAATAACTGATTGCATATACAGAGATAACTGACAAGACACATAGATGGACAACCATACAGATAATAATAAATAACGTGATATTTTATTTTAGATTGGATGTGACTTCCATCATAGAAGTATAGTGTATTTGAGCCGATATGACTATAATGGATGTGACTAGCCGATATGACTAGCTACACCAAATCTCGAATCACGTCACGACAGATTGTTGTTACAATAGTCTACTGTACCATATGATTGGAACGGAACAGATAAAAGTAGCGCTGAAAATCGATACACAAAGAGAGCTAGCGAGGCTTCTTCTCCTCTTTTGTATGTTCTACACAAAGCTACTTAATTGTCGGTGTCAATCTTATATCTCAAGATTATTCTCTTCATTATATTATGAAGCAAGGTCAATCTGTAACATCTTTAGACAAACAAAATGTAGTTGAAGACAAATTACCTATACATGAAGATAACACGTTATCTGACAGCAATCAATATCAAACACCGCCAGCGTCATGTTCTTTATGATACTACAGTTATTTGTGTGTACACCAATTTTATTACTTTTAATTGTTATACAGATTAGTTACATTCTATTATTTATTTGCTTTGGTTGTATCAAATATACTGGACTGTAATAATACATATTTTGGTATAAAACTATAATACAACTAAAAGCTCCATAAAAATGCATGGTACCTCCATAAGTTACTACAGTCAAGTTTCACATTGCAGTCTTGTGTTAATTATAAAGTCACTTATATGCTGCCGACTTTTCTCTCAAATTCTCATGATGAGAACAATTTTGTTTTAACTATTTTCTTGTATATAAAAATTCTCACACCGCCTGAGACCGGACATGCATGCAATGTTGTATACACTGAAAAATCGAAGTAGTACAGACTAACTACTCACATTATTGTCTCTAAATATTCGGCTTCATTATATACATTATACATCAAGCTATTATGTATAAATACGTAAGAATTATCTGATAGATCATTTTCAGCAATGTTTATAATATATTCAATATAAATTTTGAATAGTAACTAGACAATGTTGTACAAAGATTGTTATTGCAGTAAAAGTATTTATGTTCTTCCAATTTAGCAACGTGGTACAGAGCATTGCACACTAAGTAATTGGTATAGTAGCCATATATCACTGGTACTCATCATTATATATGCTTGCATTGACACTAGCATCTATACCAGATTGGCGAATACTTAGTCAAACTACAGTCGTGCCCTTCCAATGTATTTCGCAAGTATCAACATTGGTGCGGTGTGAGTATAGACAATTGTTTTCTGACTGTATCGACTACTGTACTGCATACATACTGAAATCTATAAATATTATGACAAATATAATTTGCTATTCTTTAGCATTGCAGGATCATTTTACTATAGGAAATTCAAATAAAAACTACTGAGCTTACAATAAAGTCCCTACATAATTTGCTATTCTTCAGCATTGCACGATCATTTTACTAAGAAAGCCAGGAAAAAAAAAAAAAAAAAAAAAAAAAAAAAAAAAAGCTACTGCATAATAGAGAACCGCGACGCTTACTTATATCTATATATATACACACTATAATTTTAATAACATATAATTTCTCCAAATATTTCCGCGGTGAGAAGTACGTATTTTAAAGTACTACAAGCCCGTGGTATCCCAACCAGCAATCCCAATGCTGGCCAGCCGTGTCAACATCAACAAACAACCTTCTGCTATGTAAGTAAGGTGGCCTTGCAGTTTGTGCCGTCCGTGCGACCGTGAACCATCCCGTGTGGATTTCTTTCTTCTTCTTCCCACGCATAGTATGCACAGCACAGGCCGCGCGAGGTGTCTAATTTGCCATCCGTACTGTGTGTATTGTATAGATACATTTCTTGCCTCATGTTGCGGCTAACTAACTTACAACAAAATTAACTCTATTCTATACGCAAACCCCCTTATTACATACTTATAGTACACGTAAATATCCTGGATCTCTCAGTTTCACAAGTTAGTTACCTACTTTATTATGTCAACTAAAATTAAAAAAGGCAATGGTAACATGATGAAATGTCAGGACTCGTGAGCATCATATAAGGGAGGAAAGAAGTATTACAATCAACATGACATTTGTGCTTTGTAACATAGCTCTTATCAAGTATGTAGCATATTTTGTATATTGTATCCTATAAATTGTGCTATAAAAATGAGACAACACAATTGTTACTTGTTTATTTATTTTTGTAAGTGCGTGTTTTGTCAGTATTTCGCAGTTGTTGTTGGTGCAACGTGGAGAGAGTCCCTCCACCCCTATACTTCACTAGTCGCCCCAATATCAAGGGACGTCTGCATGCGTGTGGACACACGACACGTGCAGGCAGCACCTGCCGGCACGTGGCGTCCCTTAATCTGACCACTCACGTCAGTCATGCAGTGCACTGCAGTCGCACAAGTTGGCTTCAAATTTTGAAATTCTCTCTTTTTGGCATTATATTAACTTTTTTTTTTTCTTCTTTTTTAGTTTTAGTACATAAATTTGGAGATGTTTTATCCCTAATGGAGGTTATCGGTTTAAAAAATTGTTAAAAATTTTCTATGGCTTAAAACGTAAAAGTATGTTTAGTATTTCTCATTTAAATTTCTCCAAAATCGGTGGAGTCGTTTTTTCAAAAATCGCAAAAAACGTGTTTTTCTCCATAAGCGTAATGTTAAATTAGGGGACCCTTAGCTTTCCCCGCAGCACCCCGCGCGCTAAACCGATAACGTCCATTGTCCATCTTAAAAAAAAAAAAAAAAAAAAAAAAAACGTATTACAATCAAAAAAATTTCGAATTCCCGCATAGTATCTAACAGTACACCTTGCATTTTGAGGCAATGCACGACAACCTCACTCCACGGTTGTCATTCAATACAGCATATCGGTTTAGCGCGCGGGAAGAGCTAAGGGTCCCCTAATTTAACATTACGCTTATGGGGAAAAGACGCCTTTTTGCGATTTTTGAGAAAACTACTCCACCGATTCCGGAGAAATTTAAATGAGAAATACTAAAATACTTTTGCGTGTTCTAAGCCATAGTAAATTTTTAAGCATTTGTTAAACCGATAACCTCCAATGATGTTACCTATCACCCTTCTATCTATCTTCTTAGTATCTATAGAATCCTTCTCAAATATATGAACTAGCTTATTTAAACTGCATCAAAGGTGTCGAAGAAGAGAGCGACTGCCGGCTCCATGCATGCATTATATTTGGTGTCGGGCAGGCGGACGTTACTTTCTACATCCCACATTTCTGATGCGATAATTACCAAAAAAAAAAAGTCTTGCTCTCAATCATTACATATGATAATTAAAAAAGAAGGGAAACAAAAAAGTAAGGAAGTTTCACGTTTTATTCAAAGGCAGCGGGACAACTATATTTAATTTTGCGGCTACTTTATGTGCGAATAATATGTGTGTATGTAATAATAATAAAGAATAATGCAACCATAATTAGCATGTTCCGCACGTCTTGCCACGCCCCCTCTTCCGGCACGATGCCTGATACCACGTGACGTCACAGCAATCAAGGTCTTTTTGCACCGCACGGACCACGGTGATTGCGTACTTTACCTTCAAGCACCACGGGCCCAGGGACCCAGGGGCACCGTAGCAGGGCAGCAAAATCAACTATAAGTATTGGCCCGCACATTTTTAGATCTCTATTTAAAAAAAAAAAAAACATTAAAATAATGATCCCGATTTTTGTTTTTAATCAAATATATTCTGATGTACGGGGGGGTGGGGGGGGGGGGGCCAATGGCAGGTACATAAACAGCAATAAATTAACGTTAACCTGAAACAGGTTTTGAAATACCATAATAGTACCCAACGCAGGTAAAACATACTAGAGTTGTCTCACACCTATATTGCAATTACCTATTGCAATAAACAGAATTGCACTTGCCTTTAGAATTTTTGTTTTCGGTGTACATTTTCTAACTATAAACACAAATTTAAAATTGCTCGTAAATAAAATGCACTACAATTGGAAATAAAGAAATTCAGATCGACAAGAGTGCCACAGTTTTTCCCATCTTTTCATGCGTCATTTCAATTTATCGGTCCCAACTTTAGTACAGTTTTTTCAAAAGTTGCTTAATTGAAGGATGCTCCTGCAATGTTAAACAATAGCAAATTGGAGCGCTCCTTTAATGTTTTCCCGGGCACATCTGATTGGCTACGTCACTACCGGTAACAAGACAATGGATGTTACTGGCGTAGCGTGCTAGCCAATCACAAGGGGACTAAGAAAAGGCACGCTTATAATAATTACCTATATTAAAAGTATAGCACAGTAGTGCAGAACCATCCTCTTAAGTCTTAGCTACAATATATCGTGAGAAAATCACTGCATCGATGCCAGAGAATTTAAAATGAGCTAAATGATTCTATAGGTACAATTTTACTTGTTTTTAGCCAGTAATAAATCACCGGTAAAAATAATTAAAACGAGTGTTTGTAAGTATTTCAGTAAGTTCTTCTATAATGAGATATTTGAAACCACTTCAGTTGTGAGAGCCTCTCTCTCTCTCTCTCTCTCTCTCTCATTGAAGTAAACAATAATTACGTGCAGTACGTCACAAAATGTTTTCAATTTATTAAACTGTTGCAGCTCTTTGTTCCGTGACTCAAATTTAATTAAAATTCAACAAAAGCAGTTTAAAAAACCATTAAAACTTTGCGATTTATTTTGATCATTGTAGTGAGATTATATTACAGTAGATTGAATAATAATAATAACAACAATAATAATATGTATGTATGCCATGTTTAGTCATAATATCGAACATCGCTTGAGTGCACTCAACAAGCTTCTCTCTCTCTCTCTCTAATTCTATCTATAAAGATAACACTTACTACGTAATACCTCTCCGCGGACAATACAGGGTGTCTCGAATATATCTGTATTTTAATACTATATTATTCGCTGCAGAATAAATTATAACTAATTTTGGTAATAGTACTCTATAGATGTCGCACAAAAGGGTTCTAATACCTTATTATTTTTATTTTTAAAACCTGAAATTTTGGGGTGAGGTAAAGAAGGACCGTTGACGAGCAGCCTCATTTCCCTACTTAACTCCCACCCCCACCTCCCAAATATTAAATTTTTTTCCCCCCTAAACCGATATTTAATTTAGATTTGAACCCAGTCTCTTGCAAAGCACTACAAATATTCTTCGCTCGTTCGGCTCCTTGGGTAAGGCTTACTCTAGCTCAACCCAACATTTCCTACCTCAAGAGTGCGAACACCCTGATTAGTTCACTGTGTATCGTGAGTTATGAGACACACTGTAGTACTGTAGGTATCCATAGCATATCCATGCAGTCATTGTCCGATAACAATATATTAATGTATCTATTTGAATGCACCTGAGTTGCATACGTATATGTGTTTCCTACCTCAATGGTGCGAACACCCTGATTTGTTCACTGTGTATCGTGAGTTATGAGACACCCTGTAGTACTGTAGGTATGCATAGCATAGCCATGCAGTCATTGTCCGATAACAATATATTAATGTATCTATCTAACTGAATGCACCTGAGTTGCATACGTATATGTGTTTGCACCTTGTCTGCTAACAAGTGAGTCTATACAAGGTATAGCTCAAGCACAGACAGATAAGACTCACGTATCATATTTTAATATTTAGGAAGCTGTCGTGATGAATAACAATAATATAATAGTGATGTAGGTACAGTACTGCACAACACTGCGATGTCTTGACTACCAGTGCTACTACAATACATTAATCACATGTACATAATGCTCTTACATGGCATTGCCACGAGGACTATGGCGGCTTAACAGCGGTCCAGGTGTGACAAACGATTGAGTCACAAGTGCCCTCTTACATTCACACGACTAGCAACAGCTGGCAATGTCGCGTGCCAGCCAGCAAGCGTGGCTGCCTGGGGCTGGGGCCGCTGGGGTCAACTCAACCCTTGTTGTCATGACACCCCTAGAGCATGTCTCTCTCCAAGAGGCTGGTAAACAATAGCAATCTCTACGTGCACACGGTACTGCATAATTAATAGTGATAGCAGCAGGTGTCACCTCACTTCACTGCTGTTAAGTACACTCGGAACTACTTTTGCACCATGCATTCAGATATAAAATAGGGGAGAGAAAAGTTAAATAACATTATATATAGGACTTAATATGGAGATACATTTTCAAAATTTCACATAATGCAAAATTTTGCTCCCCCAATAAATGTTTCGCATATTAGCAGGTAATTATTTAGCGAGTGTGCAAAGCAAGCTTGTGGATGCATATTTTATTTTTATTGCACAGTTTTTGTATAGGTAACGGTGGACGGACGGACGCAGCACGCGCGGAAGCTCTATATTAATTAAGGAGCACAAGCCTGCCGTTGGTTTTTAGAATAATTAGTGCTACTTGGCGTAACACATGGCATTCATACTATAACGAACATGTGGTAGGTGCATGCGTATTTAGAGCGATAAATATATTAACTTTAGTTCAGCGCAGAACAATATCCAAATAACAATTGTGCATTAATTAATGCAACATATGTCTGTTTTTTTTTTATATTTATATAGAATGCATTTATTTATTATTTAACCAGAGCCATGCAGACAGTTTACAGTAACGCTAAAAAATCTATAATATGTATGATGTTGTATACACTTACATTATGCAGGCAGGGACAACAAAATAATACGTAATAGTTATGCTAGCACATTCTCAGCACTTAATTTATGTTATGTTTTGTACGTGGAACTATATGTTTACATTGGATTATCTTATTCATGCTATTCCAATTCAGCCACATTTATGCTATGACATAAATACAGCATTAATTGAGTGCTCTATTTTGTCGTGCATATAGCTTTGTCTTGTCAATTTTAAACATTCTATACTTAAAGCCATAGACCACATAAATTAACATATTGTGCTTTTTAGTGATTAAACAAGAAATAGGATCTTCAAAACTGGCGACAAATTTTACCAGAATGTTAAACCCAACCACGAGAGAGCATGAAAAAACTGTAAAGTATGCAATTTGCGTGAAATTTCATATTTATGACGTCAGAAACATGCAAAAATTAGTATGAAAATGTAGTGCAGGTTGCATAAATCAAATTTTTTGATCACTGCTACGGGACTACTGTTGGGTTTTGAGACAAACTAATGTTATTTATGTAAATCCCAGCAAGTGCTTTGTGATATAAATGCTTGTTTTTATCTGGTCCATTCCTTTAAATTAAAAGAAAACACATAAAACAACTGAGTTTGCATTTTGCTTGGAATTGAAGGAAGTTCAATTAAAATTTACAAAGAAAAAAAAATGGCATAAAAAATTACTACAGTAAGAACTTTTTTTTTTTTTTTTGTAAATTTTGCTAAAATCGTCTTCAAAATAAAGAGAGAAAAAAATCTATAATACGAGGGTGGGATGTTATTTAGTTATTTAAGAATCAACAACAATTAATATTTACTTTTTATACAAAATAAACTCATAATGCAACGATTCTTTGAAATCAACAATTTCTTAATTTTTAAACCATAAATCGTTTTTCACGCCTCTGAAAATAAATGCAAAGAAACAATAAAACTTCGTTGTTTGATAATATTTCTTCACTCTAACGTTTGGTGTAATTAACTTTTTTATTTGATTTTTTTCTGTCAGTATCATTGTGAAAATCTTTCTTTCTAAACTCGCTTTTTTTTTTTTTTGTCACCATTTTTTCCCTTTGTTCCCGCGTGCAGTTTGTTTTTATAATTTTCAAGGCCTGCTGCATTAATTTACTGCCCAACTGAGTTACGTGGTTACGTAACTCCGAGCACTGTGTATTTCGTAATACACACTCAATTTACTATCAAATTACGCCACTTAGTTACAGTTTTTGTAATTACAATAAATGCAACGCAGTCAAAATGGTTACGTTTTAACATTTAATGAGCCACAAAATACTTGAGTGATTATCACTTCTACGTGATTTCATTTGAATGTTTTATTCTCTCCCTCTCCTGCCCTCTCCTATCTATGTCTCTCTCTCTCTCTCTCTCTCTTATCAGATTAATCAATTTAATATGGCAACTTGACCTAACAGCTCACATGCATATATGTCGCACGACAATTGCTGGTTAAACAAACGATAATTGCTGAGATCTCGCAGGTCGCAGGTGTAGTGAGAGACAAGACGAGATGACATACATGTCACCTTGAGTCGACTGCTCGCGGTGCACAACAAATGCAGTGACAATGCCACTTGCAGGTGCACTGGACTGACTGGACGTTACCTTACGTGCAGTACGTATTCTTCAAGTTTATAGCTAACTCCACATCAACTATTGCGCAGAACATTCTGCACAAACAACAAGAAACGTAACAATTAGTTGTAGCACAAATTATGCTCCACCGTGTAGAGAGAGACTGCGTTATATATACATCAAAATTTCAGCTGTACGTAATTTGCTCCTGATACATTACAATGAATGGCAGTCCGATGTTTTTTTACGTGGAAAAAGTCAACGACACTTTGATAAAATATTAACTTGAAGGTAATTGTTATCTCCCTATAATAATTCACAATCGCTTATATACCCCAGAAAGCAGATCCTGGCTGCATGGATGAAAATCCTAAGCCAACCTAAACAGAACAGAAGAAGAAGAAGAATATACCCAGAATATCACAAAAAGTTTCATCGCTCTAGCTTACTATCTTAGGGTTTTATTGTTACTTATTATTTAAAAAAATATTTTATTACCTATTATTACATATTTCCACTTTTTATTATTTTTATTTTTTTTGTAACCTTACATTTTTGCCTGGTGACGCTCCATAACATTAACAAATTTAAAGACGGTGCATAAGTGCATAGCTCACTTACACACAAAGAGCTCACACACTTATTTTACCGCTATACGTAGCTTGAATAAAAGATAAGAAACATTAAAAAATAATAAAAAAAAAAAAAAAAAACGCCAAGAATGGCCGGCCGAGCCGAGAGAAAGCTTTCTACACCTCAATTTAAATTGCAGCAAAATATTTCATTCATCTCGAGAACAAAATGTGATAAAAATGTGAAAATTAACCACTTTTACTATCAACTTTCATTTATAAAATTGATTATAATACCAAATTGACGGTATATATATATAAAAATGTCGTATTTCTTAATGTGTTCTCACAATTTAAATAACGTTAAAATATTCACGCCTTTCTTCACAAAATTTTTCTTTTATTATTCAAATTGAAATTGAGTTTTATTTCCTTTCTTTCTCCTACAATCATGATCATTCATGATACATGCAAATAAGATGCTGCATCAGTTTAGCTTCAAATATAAAATATTTTTATATAATTTATGCAATGATAATTATTATTATTATTTTTTTTTTTTTTTTTACCTAAAAATGAAAATTATCCCACCCGACTTTTGAAGATAGAAATTCAATGTCAATAAAGTCACGTGACGAAATCAGCGTATTAGCTGCATTGTAACTTTTGAACCGATTATGCAGGGGGTTCAAAACTCGCTCCGTGCTGATAAATTAAGCATGATTGATTATTGATGGTTTATTTCTCTTCTCTCTCTCTCTCTCTCTCTCTTGGTGCTCCGCAAAACGCAAAAATGACGGTCACTTATAAATGGGATTACGCATTCTTTTTTTTTTTTTTTTTTAGTAACAGATTAATGAACAAGCTTATTAAATAAAATAATTGTAAAACAATTAATGCACTGCCGGTTCCATATTTCGCAATGCAGAGTACACCTGGAGCGTCGTGAATCAGGTTTATTGTTGGTTATTTACCTGGTGAATCACTGCACCTAACAGCTGACATCTCATCTGTGACGTCACAGTCAGGACTTCCTTCACCACGGCGCCAGTGCAATATGGAAATCGCCTCTACTGCAGTCAACTATTGCCAAGTACCACCCGATCAAAGTAAAGTACATTACATACATATACACCCAATTATTATAATAAAAAAATTTAACATTCACGAAACAGTGCTAATTTTGCAATTTTGATCTCGCCAGAGCTCCTAATGCTATACTATACCCAAGATGTTTAAATTGTCAACTCTCTAGCATTATAGGTTCAGGAGATAATAATAATTATTTAATTAAAAGTTTTCACTAACACGTGTGGCAGTAATCGAGCCGCAGTAAAACAATAGACAATGGCATCCATCAGAAATCGTGATTCATACAATTACGATACCAAAAGTTACATTGTTGTATTACCTATATGAACGAGCATGCAGTGCAGTCATTATTATTTATTACACTCCACGCACTCAGAAAACAAACATTTACTCACAACGCACAAATGTTTCGAGTAAGAAATACATTGATAATGTGTACTGTACGTGTACAGTACGTACGTCAAAGCACAAGTTTATTTTCACTAAATATTAAAAATTGGTAAAGGCAAGTATGCTGAGTACCAGTGATATATGGCTATTACTTGTACAGTGAACCATATTTTAACTAGTACCCATGGTCCATGCCATGGTTATGAGTAAACATTCACTTTTATAGGGTGTATGCGGATGACGTCATATTTATCACGCTTGGAGGCCATACTGGAGTAGTGCATAACATTGCTCAGCATATAGGACAAATTTCATTAAAGCAAATTTTCTTTGGGATATCAGTTAATTTTTTGTTATTGTTATTTTTCTCACATACTAATACTGATACTAATTCAACATATTTACAGCATCAATGCTCTCAAAAATGTTGCATAGTGTTTAATGGCAAAATGATTTTTTTTCCTATGCCACCCATGTTATTGAGTTATCCAACATGACGTTGACTTTATCATGAATGCATAGACCCTATAGAGAGTAACCTCTAGTATATAGTAGTCTCAAATAAATCTGACCACAGCGTTAATCTCTCCAAATGTTAAATAGTATGGGGAAACTTTAACGCAAGCGGTCAGATTTATTCGGGACCAGTGTATACAGTCCGGAGAAGCTAAGCATGCTTCAAGGTCATTTGAAAATCGATCAATTGATTATTTTGTACAATACAACTGTAGTAAGACATTTTGGGCGATTGTTCAAAAAGTCGACATTGTTAGGATCTCGTGACTTTACTCTATAGGCAATTTAGTGTGTTGCACCTGGATGTTAATAGAGACAATGACTAAAAGTAGACTTCACTAGGCTGTACTAGTTTTGTTTTCTCTGTGTAGACTATACATTATGACAAGCAAGTGACCTTGACTTGCTGACAAAAACAACAAACGGTTACGCTTTTTAATCAGCGACAATAATCCGTTGCCAAAACAATAGTTAGTTGAGAAGTATCACGTCAGACGTGAAGTCGACATTTCTACAAGTGACGTTCAATATAAGATAAGGTATGGCAATGTCATGCCAGCGTTATCGAAGTCTAAACTATTTTATCTATCTCCTTGTTATCACAACACCCCTGACTTAAATGTAACAAATAATCACGAGCCGTGACCTAAATTGATTTCTTGTTTTATTATTATTATTTTTTTTTTTTTTTTTTTTTTTTTAGGATTTTTTAAGAAAAATGATCTCTAAGCCTTCCTTTTTTTTGTGTGTGCTCCGGAAAAAACACGCAAGCACGTAAGAAAAAAATTACATTTGGCATTCGGCACATAGTTATTTTACTGCTCCAGCATAATATCATATTATATTTTTGCAATGATAAAATATGGGCTGTTAATACAATTTAGACTTATTTTTATGGACCTAGACTTTCATGAAAGTTCGGGTATTATAGTTATTATATTACTGTTACGAGTATTCAAGTTCTGGATTGTTTCTTTAAAATAAAGCACACTCAAAAACAAAGAGCGAAGGTACGTAACATTATTAATTTAGAATATATTATTATGATGGTTTGACCCTGACAGATCCCCCTGTCTTCTCACAGCACCGGCTTTATTTGTGCCGAGGAGATTCCTCCGGAATGTGACGTCACGCCCTCCTCCCCCCACCTCCTTACAGGTAGAAACTTTTTTTTTTAAACAAAACCTCGAAGCTGCGGCTCTCTCTCTCTCTGACTCAACTGACATGCAAGCTTATACCGAGAAATTCTTGTATATACGATGTTGTGACGTCACAGTGTGAGAGGAGGAGTCATTTCATTGACTAACTTAGCCAGCAGAGACAGACACCTGATTTAATTAGGTCTTAGTCACTCGCCTGCTTGCCTGGCTCTTATCACGATAGTGCAGGTGATACAATAACAACACTACATTGCTCATGCCCAAGCAATGTGTCTCCCAATTTACATGTTTATAACCAAGTCTGATTGTTATACCCACAGAGAGAACAAAGTGGTGGCGGCTAGCAGTTTACATTCATTGCCTCTAAATATTCATGTTTGTACATCAAACTCCAATACAGAGAGAGCATCTAAACATTTGTTTCTATTTTGATACTGGAGATTTAACGTCAAAAATGTTTACTCGCTTCCAAGAGAGAGTTCAAATGGTTTAAAAATAAAGATTTGCAGGCAATCGAATATGGAAATGAACGTTTTGTGAAGAACTTTTGCCTATTTTTGTTTTCTTTGCCCAATGCATTTTATCAATTTTTATGTTTATATGAATATGTAACTATCTTTCAATGTAAGCATGTATAGGACTAATTATGGTTATAGCTCGTTTTATTTTGATGCCATTATGTTTTCTGGTGGAGGCTAGGTTTAAGATATGAGTATCCCACACAACTTGTCGGAACTAAACCTCAGCCCTTGCAATTTTATTTTAGTGTTTTTTTGAGTAATTAGCAAATTTTGCTATTTGAAGAGTAATAAACTAGTCGCTCGCTATTTGTAACCAAACAGCAAAACTGAAGTAGTACGAGTACACGTCGCTTGTATAATCATTACGTACGCGCTATACAACTATGTAAAAACTATGCAGTTTGAAGAAAGTGTCCAGGTCAATATCCTCACTGCAAATGTGACATAATGCAATATTGTACGTAGGTATACGCTTAGGTAAGTATTGTAAGTTTACTAAGTTATAGCTGCCATGCATGGTCCAGCAACAAACAATGCAATGCCTTACACCGCTAAATAATGCGGCAGGCAGCCACCTAGCCTAGCGTGTATATGGCCCGAATTCCAGTGGGATGTGAGCCGTGCAACGTGAACTTATTACTCTAATAATCGCATTGTATACACGGCATCCGTGCACGAGGCCCAATAAAGCAGCTACCAACAATGTTGTAATAAATATGCGCAAGGGGTTAAATTCGTGAAGATGACAATATGGGCACAAAACACTGACGTGAGAGTGCTCACTTTGGTTTTGTGTGCTAAACACACTTTGGTTACTTGAATGCAAGGACTCACCTTTACGTTGTATGATAACCCGCAGCAAGGGTCTCGCAGACCTGAGCGCTCGACCGAAGTTGTCATCATTGTTGATGGGCAGTAGGTCGCCGTCCCTGGGGTCTGTGTAGCTCACAAGGAAGGGTTCGTCACCCAGAGCGTGCAATCGCTCCAGCAAGATACGAAAGTCGTCATAGGTTTGGCCGTCACCGCGCCGCACAGAGAATCTGCGGAACTCGGCGTCGAACTGAGGACAAAACAGCGACATTTCTGCGTTAGTAAGTTCGCCAATAATAAGTGAGCTCAAGAACTACACTCACAAATCAAATGTTTACTCTTAACCCACTAAGGTGGTATAGAGTAATTACCTACCTATACGAAATGCATTCATTGTGCGCCAAAGAACTAGTGTATTTCCACTAAATATTCAAAATGATAATTTTTATATTAAATTAAATAAATCGTCGTTATATATATGGCTACTACACCTAAACCAGGGTTCGGATTAAACCCGTTTTTTTTAATAAAACCGGCCGGCAGGTAAAACTGGGTTTTTTAGTCCGTTTTTTTTAATTTTTTCCTAATTTTAACAATAATAACATAAAAATAATAAAATAATAAACTCGCATATTTTTTAGTCATTTGAAAAAAACAGCAACAAAAAAACACATCAAATATCAATTTTTTAGAGGTCTATTTATTCATAGTAATTACTAATTAGTAATACAAGTAAATTAAGAATTTCAACTGTTAATAATATAGTATATAACATAAAAATATATAGTTTTTTTTTTTTAACCGGGTTTTTTAAAAATGTTATTGCCCGGTTTTCACAGTACCCGGTTTTTTATAAAAAACCGCCCGGCAAAAATCCAGGTTTCAAAACCCGGTCGAACCCTAACCTAAACATTAGTGTATGTTCTGAACTGCAGTCCACTTGTATACTGTACCCACTCACTGGTAGTGAGTAATTTTTTGTCAAGTTAATCTCTAGTATTGAATGATGTGTAATTTGATAGGTGCTGCACTCTCTTGTGCATTATAGTTTGATGTATTAATGCATAAATGTTTTTAGATAATGTTGAGTGAGTATACTAATATATTAGTTTTAAACTACTATAGCCTCTATTACTTTGTATTCTCAGTGTATCTACACGACTTAGGTGTGTTTTACAAACCAATAAAGAGAGCAAGTAATTAAAATTTCAAAGTGTGATTAGCCGTCCTTGCAATTAGCGAATGTTTATTTAATTGGTTTGGAAATGTTTGTCGTTCTTGGTAACTGTTAAATAATAATTTCTACGAAGTCCTTGGCTGTCACGTGATGTGAGGGCTCTTGAGATTTTTAGACGTTTGCATCACATAATAACTGAGTGGCAACACTTGATAAAAAGAAAATTCTCCAAAATATGACATTAAAATAAAAACTGGGTGTTCTGACAATACAAGACTTGCAAAAAGTTGGTTCAGAGAGAAAATAAACAATAAATAAATAATATAATCACCAGGAAATGATCAGTATGATCACTTTACTAACATTTCTAAAATAAGAATTTGATCCGAAGTTCCGTATGTACCGGTGCTCAATTATTACCAGAGGTGTGAACCAAAAAAAAAAAAAAAAAAAAAAAAAGGAAGGAAGGAAGGAAGGAAGGAAGGAAACTAGAGATAAAACTTAACAATTGGGATCCGAATGGAACGATGGTGACATCAAAATTGCTTTCAGGCGGGAGATCAGCTACTGCGGGATTTGACTAAAAAGTTGTAAAGACAGAAAAATCTGGAATTTTGCACAGTGATACATTAGGATTAGGTACCTTCAAAAATGTAAAAATTTTAGGGGGTCACCATGCTAGATTTTGAATTATGATTTTTTGAAGTTTTAGTCCCATAAGAGCCCATTTTAATTTCAATAATTAATTTTTCTCTTATCTAATGGTCACGGGTTCTGAAAATTTTATCATAGGTAGCTGTTATCATTAACTTTCAAATGGCATCATAAAATTTGGAAATTTTCTTTTTAGATTTTGAGATATGAGCCATCTATATACAATCCTTCAATGAATATTTCTAAAAGTACGTAATGTCATTTATATTTACACACAATGTAACTAATATAACGAAACACCTCTATAAAGCTTTAGGTTATTTATTTTTGTAACAAAAATGTTACTGAACGTATAAAAACTGAAAGTTCAAGTAGAGTACAAAAGCTACAACAACTGCATTCTACATATTATATCTATTAGGTATGTATTGTTATTTTTTATGACGATGCATCCGTACTTGTGCAGTAACAATGTCAATTTTAATGTTATTATCTGGTGGATACCATAGTAGTGATTGAGTGAGGGAGAGAGAGAGAGAGAGAGAGAGAGAGAGAGAGAGAGAGAGAGAGGCACTGATTGGGATTCTCTGTCAGTAAGTGGGCGTGTATCGTTTTACATCACGCAACTTTAGGTTTCCGCTGCCCGATTGCAAATCATAATACACAAGAGTACCTAATATAATTACAGCGGCGTTTTGTTGTCTGTATCATTTGTTTACTTTGTAACCTATCGGCTACCGACAACACGGAATAAAATTACTATACTAACCTGATACTAATGCCTGCAGGTACAATAAATCATATCAAATATTGCAACAGGTAAATATTAGCCTGAAACAGATTTGAATA
The DNA here is from genome assembly GCA_949318235.1 of Ecdyonurus torrentis. Lineage (NCBI taxonomy): Eukaryota > Metazoa > Arthropoda > Insecta > Ephemeroptera > Heptageniidae > Ecdyonurus > Ecdyonurus torrentis. The sequence goes on from OX439130.1 coordinate 51,334,075, forward strand.
CACTAGTGCAGGTAAAACATACATTTATAAACACCTAGATTAGATACTAGGTAATTAGTGTGTAATTAGATATCTCTTCCAGGTTATTATTTACCTAGTATTGTACTCGCCATAACAGTAATTTCTAGAATGTCAGGATATAAAATTCTAATTATTAGAATATATTAAAATCCGAATTATTGTACTGCACCTCCGGATCCGGACTTAGGTTACGTACTGTTTTGAATTTCATCTTTGTATCCTTTTATTATTAGTATTAAATTATAAAATCAAAAAAGAAATAACAAAATCTTATGGTACTGCATATTTTTTAAATTTAAATATAAAAAGTCGATTGGCTATCACAATTTTGCAAGCTTCATCTCTAGCTCTACGGTAGATACCGTAGTTCAAGATCTAGTAAGTAAGTCTTGCCACATAAGGACCATATCTATATATAGGTACCTACTATAAATAATTCGACTTCTTAGAGGCTAATGAAGTAGTTATTGAATTTTGATTGTAACAAAATACTGTAAGGTGCCGGTACCAACAAAAGTAACCAATTTATTCAAAATTCAAAATTCAAAATTCTTTATTCATTTCTTTCATCCAACATACATAACACAATAAAATGCATTAGTTTAGGTTATTGCCATAAATGACAATGTAGAAATGATTGTCAATAACATATACATTTACAAATAAAACAAATAAAGAGAAAACAACATTACAATGTACAAAATTAAATTTGTATTTAAATTGTGTCATCATTCATTTAATGAAATTTGAGTTTTGTAATTTCATTGTCGTGGTTTTTCTATTTATCTGATACAAAAGTTGTTACAGTAATGTACATTAAATTTTGTAGTAATAACAACTGTCACAATACAACCAAGCATACATTTTGTGTGGTTGCAGGATAATAGAACTTAAGAAAAGTCTGTTCCATTCCATAGAGTTCGCACATATAATACTTTTATTACGGTAGTTATATTGACTGCATAGGAATTTTACTTACAAATAATAACTAAAATAAATAAACTACAGTCAACGGTGGTGACTTTGAACACCCAATTATCTCTGTATTGGGGCCTCATTTTAGAAATTTAAAGAATCTTACAATTTGTCAAATTTTTATTTTGATCTTAATAACATAATTCAAAATTTTGAAATGAGTGCCTAAACTAGAGATAAATGAGTGTTCAAAGTCACCCCTGTTGACTGTATTTTATTATAAATAAAATAATAGTAATGCTGAGTCTAATAAGGAGGCTATCATAGTACATACTGTACCGGTAATGGTATGCACTTGTTTATTTACCATTTTTGTTCGAAGGTACTTTCTAGCAATATGCATCATTGTTGTTATATGAATGTGACATTATAATATGCATAGCATGTATAATGGTAAATACATTTATACATAAGTAATAATAATACCGTATGTACTATTGGCAGATCGGGATGTTTTCGTTTAATTCAGCGGCATTTTCTCGTATGTACAGTACATATGTAATTCGGTAAATAGTTCATCAATATCTAGTATAAAACTAACATAATGTAAACAATACATACCGATTTTTTATTATTGCGTTATGGCATACACTAATAATTTAATGATGTTTTCTACTTACTCTTGATTTTTATTATTTGTTTTCTAAAATAAAAATGTATTTATTTATGTCAAGGCGAGTAGACCTTGATAAATATGGTTATGTATACATACCGGTAGAATATGTGTACATCCATATTCGGGCACTAAACATATCATAAAAAACATGCAAATAAATAGTATTAAATTCCGACGTGGTAATGCATACATATAAGTACATAAAATCAAATTGGAAAAGCTAGGTTTATGAAGGTATCAATTTATCCCGAGATATAGGAATCATAATGTATACATATGAATAACCTACAAAACTGTACATACTCATGCATTTTATTTCTTCAGGTTAACTTGATTTTGTTGACTAAATTAATGATAAAATTAGGAGAACAATCATTGAAAAAAATATATTTCAAAATAGTGAAATATTTAGTAATTACATAGAAACACTGACTTGCTCCCGACCTCAATGGATCATGAAGGTGTGCATGTGAACACGATGACACACAAAAAAAATTATCACATTTTTGTCAGCCCGATTTTAAACCAACTTTAAAAAAAAGATTAAATGTCATCATTTAAAATTTTAAAAAGCCAAATAAACAAGTTAAACAAAACTAATATTTAAATTTAATGTATATAAATATCAATTAATGTATGTAAAGTAATACATATGCATTGGAATTTGTATTTATGTAATTTCGATGATGGACGTTGCAAGAATGTATCGCGTCGTCGGCATAATCATTAACATTTAAATTTTCTCACCTTGCTTTTGACTTCCACTGCGTCCCCCTCAGTTTTTAACGAAGATTTAGAACTCCTCGACATAATTTAAACACTAAAACACTAATTCACATTAAAATCATGCATTAAAGTCATATCAAAAATGTAAAAACAAGAAGACACTTTGCACTACGTGCACTCATCACATCAACAGCTCACGACTCACTGACAAACAAATGAAATGAAGGAAATGAAATGATGATGATCATGACGTCATAATGCGCACCTGTTATTTCAAGTGTAAAATATTAAAATAACACTTTTAAAATTAAATATATTATTAGTATACAATTTAAAGCATATTTATTTTAATTTTAATAGCATTTCAATGTAAAATTTTATTTATTTAGTTAATTTTCTTCAAATTAAATATACTGCGCATGCGCTAGAAAAATACGCGGCCATTTTAAAATGTTTACAAAACATCAGCTGTATTGATTGTGGGTGTGTTTACTATTGAAATATTTTACAGTTTTGTGTAATATTAATGATTTTAATGACAAATTGATATTATAATTAAGATTTTAAATGTTTCTGTATATGTGCTAAAACCAAATAACTTTAAAAAACTGCAAATTTAGCGTTACATTCATCAGAAAGAGAGATATGGGACTGCTGACTGACCCCGGTGCCGGGCGCGGCAAGTTCACACAGCTCCTTGTTAATTATCATGGAAAACTTTGTCTATTGTTGTATGTGGCTGGGATAGTGTGGTTTTTACTTCTCGCCTACGAACCAAATAATGCGGGTAAGAATTTTGTACACTACAGGGTGGTTGCATGAAATAAATAAACAAACATCATTTCTTGGTTTTTATTTGCCATGTTCCTGTGTACCTGTGTATTATTATCTTCCTCAGGTGTAAGCAGCTCATTTTAACCTTAAAAACAAAACAACAACAAATTATTCTTGCCATGAGCAATATAAAATGTGTTATTTTGTTTGTTTGTAAAAATAAATACATTTTTCCTATACTGGTCAATGTTATTTACTGCTCAAGTATGGCGGCGCAGCGCAAGCTTAAATCAACCAGGGGAACCACAGCTCACGATTCTTGTTTGTTGCTTGGTTTATTAGCAATTTAATGCTATTATAGTCACACATCGTACGTAGAATATGCCAGCATATTGAAATAAATAATGCAATTTTTGCCATATGTAAATAAAAAAGGGTGACTAAAGTGTGAACTGTATTTCCTAGATAACAGTGAGGCTCTGTGGTTGAGCATGATAATTAACCAAACACAAGCTGGAATATACATGCCTTCCAATCTTACTCTATGTTACCTATCCATAATTGTACAATCCTCCCGAATAAATCTGACCGAAGCGTTAATCTCTTCAAATGTTAAATATATGAGGAAACTTGAACGCAGGCGATCAGATTTATTCAGGAGGAGTGTACAACACTGCAGAATGCATAACTTGCAGAGAAGTCAGTGCAAACAAGATGCCACACTAATGATAAATAAATATTCAATGTTGACAGCAACGTATTTCTCTGAAAATGCATTGCTGCCTGGCCTGGTGAAGGGAGAGTACAATGACGAGCACTCGGCCAAGTCTTTCTACACAGAGCTAGTGAGCGAGGCTCAGAGGTATCCTGATGATCTGCCATACTCCTGGCTTCTAGCCAAGTTACGACAAATAGGCTTGGACACATACACTCATAACTACACGCTCAACTATCCTATGGGCTTAGGCACTGTAAGTATAGTATAATATACGGTATGAATTGCATGTATTGTTACCAAGCTACACTTTAGAAATGAGGAGATTATAATTTCCAGTAGTAATACGTACCCACATGTCAATCAAAATGTAATCTCATATCGATCTTGCTGCGAACAAAATGTCTATCTTGTTTTTTGTCATGTTAAGCAAATTGTCTATCTTGAGCGCAATCTTCATAAAGTTCGGGAACGAGTTACACATTTTGCTTACGCTGACAAAAAACGAGATAGACATTCGTGTGATAAAATACGGGATAGACATTTTGTTAGCAACAAGATCGATATGTACAATGTTTCACTAACCAGATCAATGTTTGTTTTTCAGCGATACACTGGTAAAAACGTGTATGGCATCATACGTGCTCCACGCAGCGCTAGCACAGAGGCACTCGTGTTGTCAGTACCTTATCGTCCTCTCAATGCAGCTCACCCTGGCACCTTACCTGGCGTGGCTCTGGCTCTCTCCCTTGCAAAGTTCTTCCGCAGTAAGTTGGCAACATCAATTAGTTTGTCTCAAAGAAATTTGTTAGCATGAAAAGGAGGGGGGGGGGGGGGAGAGAAATTACAGCGGGATATAAGTCAATGAAAAGTAGAGGATAGAGAAAACCAGTGCTGGTCTTATCATATTAAAGGGAGTCCTATAGTTTCTTGCTAAGATAGAGATAATAAACTGGCATATTGGATAGCTTCTGGCACTGAACTACAAGAAAAACAGAAATAATTGGGATGTCTCAGCTGAAAATGCAAGGACATGAAGTGCCATTGTTCACATTAGTGATTAGTCTGGCTTCTTGATCCACCCCTGGAATGTAGTTTATGACAAAGGGTATGATAGATAGGTCATCTAAAAGATAAACAGTTAGAAAATAAAATAAAAAACATTTACAGTTTAGATATATTATCATGACAGCTGGCCATCCGAGCTGGTATGACCGATCGGTGAAGGCAGCTGACTAGTAACTCTGTACTCCTCACTGAGTATAGGTTCGAACCACTGCTGGGTGTGTACGTGAAGTGTGAGAGCACAACAAGTTAAACTATGCATGTTTACATGCATTCCATGACAACCCACAGCATTCGGGATGTGCATGATCGATGTGATTGCACCGACCAACCTGCCTAGACGTTTCCACTGTTTTTCTAAGCTTTCATGGCGAATGCCGGGCTGTGTACTTAGGCCGTGGCCGGCCTGTGTGTGCTTTTCCATTGATTGGAAAGTCGTTACGTGTCGATAAGACAATGTCTTGACTGGGACTGGGATTGGTGTAGCACAATGACACAATATGGCAAAAAAAAAAAGTGCCCAAGGCAAGCAGCAGTGCCTTACTTAGCATGGTGCATACTTAGCTTACATTGAGCAAGGCCAGTTGCTTAGAGTGTAAGTCATTACTGATGTTAACTGTGTTATTAAGATCTTTGCCTAGCTATGGACATCATTGTGGTAAGTAAGACACTGCTGCTTGCTTTACCTAGACATAATCGAAGACTTGAAGCAATGAACATAATAATCTTGTTCTTAAACCTTGCATTTTGTGTCAGAAACACAACAAAATGACAATCAGCTAATAATGTTTTAATACAACAGCTAGTATTCTGGGGGGTTGGGGGGCAAGATAAGATGACTACAAGTCTAATGACTGGATTGTTGCCAGGACAAAAGTACTGGGCTAAGGATGTCGTCGTGTTGTTCACACAACATGAACAGCTTGGAGTACAGGCGTGGCTGGAGGCGTACCATCAGACCAGCTGTGGCCGAGGAGTCCTCGACTATGGAGATCTGCAAGGTCGTGCTGGCGCCATTCAGGTAGGCCACTGTTCCCTCTAACTCAGATGTAGCATGCTTGTCTGTCGGCCTGGAGTCCTCGGCTCAACCCAGTCTGTGTTGCATTGTTAGGTATGCATGCGAGAAATCACCAGTTAGTTTCTTAGTGCTGGTATACATGGCTCTTTCTGAGGCTGTAGTATGCGCTCTTGTGTTCTCCATATAGAATTATTGTATTACTAGCAGTAATACTCATTAGCAGTAGTGCTGACTTTGATAGTAAAGAAATGATTAAATAAAAAGCAGGGTTTCAAAAAAAAAACGTTTTTTTTTTTTTTTTTTTTTTTTTTTTTTTTTTTTTTTTAAGCCCGCAGGTAGTGGGTTTTAGGGGGTTTTATTAAAAAAAAAAAAGCTGTTTTGTGGGTTTATTGTTGTTTTTTTTAAAACAGACATGTAAAACTTTTTTTTTGTATAAAATTAAAAATAAACATGAACTTTTTATATTGGAACCATCATTTGTTGCACTCAGAAAAAAAATGAGATAAATTTTATAGGTCTATAAATAAAAGAAACGTTAAACTAATGAACCAGTGAAAGAAAGAAGTTAATAGGTATGTTTCAAATCATATTTTAAGCTTTGTATTTTCTTCAGAAATAGCATTTTTTTTTTTTAACCCAATAAAACCTGGGTGGTATTTTTTAGTGTTTTTTTTTTTTTTTTTTTTTTTAAGTGGGTAAACCCAGAAATTTTTTTTTTTTTTTTTTTGGGCTGGGCAAAATTTCGAAACCCTGATAAAAAGACATTATGACGTGGCACTAACTGGTTTGTTGTGTGACTTAGGCGGCCATCAACTTAGAGCTGCATGGAGAGACAGTGAGCCACCTGGATGTCAAGGTTGAGGGACTTAACGGACAACTACCCAACTTGGATCTGGTCAACTTAGCTCATCGTATGAGCTCCAAGGAGGGCGTCAGGCACACCTTTAAAAATACAGTAAGTCTTTTCTTTCTCTCTCTCTCTCTCTGTTTATTATCTGTATGTTAACACGACAATAAGACATCTCTTCTAAATTACGGTACATTTTCTCAGGAAAACTTGAACACACCAAGTGCTGTGAAGTCCTGGCTTCATTCCCTGAGGACCCTGCTGGCTATGGCTGCTACCCAGGCATCAGGGGTGCCTAATGGAAATCATGGACTCTTCCATAGGTACACAATAATCACTTTTTTTTTTTTTTTTTTTTTTGCGCTGACCTTAATTTTTAATAAATTAAATTTATTTACTTTCCCAGAATTTTTAAATCAATGTAAGTATTTTTAATAAATATTTAAAAAGTGATATTTAGCAGCTCTTATTGACTTAAATAACAAAACTAAACCTACCATGCTATAAATATTGACATCACATTTCTTTATTCCTATATCACCTCTCGTTGATATATTGTCATATCACTTTAAAATAATAATTAAAAAATACTTACAGTGCTTTGAAGAAAAAATACATATAAAAAAATGTAGAGCTCAGCTCATTTAGAAAATACAAAACAAAAAAGATCAAAGGACCAAAGTAAAAAAAAAAAAAAAAAAAAAAAGTTTTTTTACTGGAGATGAAATCTTTAAAAAAATTTAGTGTCTTAAAGTATGCCAAGTATCCCTCACTTAAAGGCGTAGAACACCTTGAATAAAAAAAGTTGCATAAAATCCTAACAAACCTGAAAATCAACGTTGATTTGGCCGGAGTCATTGATTTCTAATTTATTTTCCATTCACAAAATGCCGCTGCCGGTCACTGACGTCACAGCTCGCCTGGTCCACGCGCGAGTAAACCGGGCAAGCTGTGACGTCAGTGACCGGCAGCGGCATTTTGTGAATGGAAAATAAATTAGAAATCAATGACTCCGGCCAAATCAACGTTGAGTTTCAGGTTTGTTAGGATATTACACAACTTTTTTGTTCAAGGTGTTCTACGCCCTTAAGCATTGTTTTGATGGTGGAAGAGATAACTTTGATGTGTGGCACCAGAGTGTTATAATGTTGCAATGATTTGTTTTACTTCCTGTTGTGAACCAGGTTTGGCATCGAGGCAATCACCATCGAGGGCTACCAGCGCACCAGAGACACTTACAACGCAGCTGGCTTCTACCAAGTTGGCAGGTAGGCATAGGCAACTACTTGTCCACTCTATTTTGTGTATCATTTTTAATGTAATATGATCACACCACAACTTGTATGAGACATGTTTGACAACTGGTAATATGAAATTATATGATGCTAAAAATAAACAAAAAGTATGTTCAGATATAAGAGCACAGTCATTTGAGAAATTAATAAAATGCAGGAAGCAAGTGAAGTATGTCAGGATAGGAAGTTGTGGAGGTATATTACTGGGTCAGGATAAAACATCTGTGGTTGTTGGCTTACCACGTAAGGGATTATAGTGTCATGATATGTATGTATGTAATAAAACGCAAATATTCTCTTAAGAGGTAAAGTGTGATTTATTTTAATTTTTGTTTTAATTTGTAGGAAAAAACCATCGCGGTTAGGATCAATGATAAAGAAAAGGATAGAAAAACCAGCAAGGGCCTTACCACAGTAGAAGTTCTATGGAGAGGTCGAGGTCTTGCATGGCACAGTATAATGTTATAAAAGTTTCTTTATAACTTGAGAGCTTTCGTCATATGATAATGACATTATCAATCAAAAGAGAAAATTACTTGAGCACATCACTGAGCAGTGTCTTGTCTTGTACTGTCGTGTTATGCTCTTGCTGGTTTGGAGTTGGTGGAGAGGGGTGGGGGTGGAGTAGGGAATCTGGGAAGGAGTGTGAATGAGTGAGGGAAGGAGTGAGTGAGGGAAAGGGAAAAGGTGGGGAGGGGAGCGGGAATAGGGTATATTTTTGAACACTATTTAGAGAAACGACCTAAGCCCCATGTCCCCACCACTGGATTCCTCTTACAACTGGTGCGGTTTATACTTCAACGCAACAACTTTCACTTCATGAATGAACACTACGAGCAGAAGTGTGGTACGGCTATGGGCACAAGGATGGCCCCATCTTATGCTAACCTTACCATGGGTCTGCTCGAGTGTGAGTTCATGGGGAGACAGAAGTATATACCGCACCTATGGAAGAGATTCATAGACGATATATTCATGGTTTGGCAACATGGCATCGGCCCACTTCATGAATTCCTAGATGAACTCAACAAATTCTCCTGCCTAAAATTCACTCACTCCACATCACCTAATTCAGCCACCTTCCTCGATGTTGACATCAACATTGATGACGGTAAACTTATCACCTCAATCCACATAAAACCTACTAACCACATGCAATACCTCCACTACAATAGCTGTCACCCCCCGAGGACTATCCGCTCCATTCCCTTTAGCTTAGCATGCCGAGGCAACCGCATCCCAAACACAGACCAAACCAAATCTAAATATATTGACAGCATAACTACAGCTTTCTCCACCAGAGGCTACCCCAAGCACCTGGTGGAGAAACAAATAGCAAAAGCTGCCAATAGATTTAGTTTGGGCGACAAAACACCTTGTGACCAAAATAAAACAAATAATGACAATCAATCTATCCGACCCTTCATCACAACGTATCACCCCATATTAGAAAAAGAAATCAGACAGATGTTACAATATGCACATCCCATTCTAGCCACCACCGAAACAAACCTACTGTTACCAAAAATACCACCAATAGCATTCCGTCAACCACCAAATATTAAAGCAATCTTATCCCATACTGATCCCACACCAAAACCTAAGCCCCTACCTAGTGGATCTTTCCCCTGTCAAAACAACGGCAAACAGAGCAACAGAGGAAGGAGATGCGATACATGCATCACTCAAATCCCCAGCAAAACGTTTACAAGTCCCGTCACCAACCTTACATACCCTATCCACGGCCACAATACTTGCACATCAGAAAACGTAATCTACAAACTTGAATGTACCCAACATACCACCAACCCCACCACAGGCCAACAGGAAAAATGTCAAGCATTTTACATAGGCTTAACCACACAAAAAGCGAGAGACCGCATGAATGGCCACAGACAATCCGTAAAAAACAATGAGATGGAAAAACCTGTGGCTGAACATGCGGCCTCTCATGGCATATCAAATTTCCAATTATGTTATAAATCAACAATACTTCGCACTATTCCGGGCCCAGCCAACTATGCGACATTACGACAATATGAATTAGCATATCAACATATATTAAGATCCAGAAAAGCCCAAGGGCTGCCTGGACTTAATATTCGCTAACATATTTCAAAAATATACCCTATTCCCGCTCCCCTCCCCACCTTTTCCCTTTCCCTCACTCACTCCTTCCCTCACTCATTCACACTCCTTCCCAGATTCCCTACTCCACCCCCACCCCTCTCCACCAACTCCAAACCAGCAAGAGCATAACACGGCAGTACAAGACAAGACACTGCTCAGTGATGTGCTCAAGTAATTTTCTCTTTTGATTGATAATGTCATTATCATATGACGAAAGCTCTCAAGTTATAAAGAAACTTTTATAACATTATACTGTGCCATGCAAGACCTCGACCTCTCCATAGAACTTCTACTGTGGTAAGGCCCTTGCTGGTTTTTCTATCCTTTTCTTTATCATTGTTTTAATTTGTAGTTAGATTTTTTTTTCTTCTTCTTTTTAACAAATACAAATGTAGTTCTTAAACAATTTTTAAGAAAGCTTGGTTCTTTGTGCTTACCCTTGATGTTAAATTTCAGAGTAATGGAAGGCATATTCCGCAGTTTAAACAACTTGCTAGAGAGATTTCACCAGTCGTTCTTCTTCTACCTACTGCCCTCCACAGACAGATACGTCTCCATAGGTCAGTATGAAGTCACATGGCTACATCACCATGGAATAAAGATTAATCTGATCTACACTTTCTACAACTTCATTTTGTATGGTTTTAAAGTAACATGTAGCAAAATTAACATTAAACATTGTATTTCCATACAAATAAAATACATATTATTGTCAATAAAATCAATAGACGTGATATTTGGATTTTGCCAGGTTTGTACATGCCGTGTGTGGGGCTGATGGCAGGAGCCTTGTTGATCAAAGCCTTTGCCACGTGGCTGAAGCTGAACGAGGCGCCTGAGGAGGAGGGAGAGCCACTTCCACTTGACTCAACTGTACAGGTATGATGGTTTTTATCATGTGGCTCACTCTGTCAGTGGCAAAGAAGTTGCTACATATTGTATGGCAGAGTTTAGTTTTTAGCATGTCTAAATTGTGACAGGAAAATAAATAGGTATAGATTTTTTTTTCTTGTACATTATTTTTGTTTCAACGAAAAGGATTTATGGTATTATATAAATGGTACATTAATAATGTGATAATTAAGAAATATAAACCATCACCATAATTGTATATCATAAAATTACAAGTGCAGCATACAGTACTGGTAGCATAGTGAAGATACAGTTTTGTCCTATAGTTTGATCTTGCTAGCACCCAGATAATAAACAACAAGTTAGGTGGCTTTCAATACAAAACTACAAGATAATGTGTACTCCTTACAAAGTTGGAGAGACAAATTTCAAATGTTACTTTTCTCTTGAAGTCTTGCCACTGAAAGTTATCCAATGTAATATTTGTTGTCTGTGTGCTAGCAGGACCAAACTATAGGACAACTCTCTCTCTCTCTCTCTCTCTCTCTCTCTCTCTCTCTCTCTCTCTCTCTCTCTCTCTCTCTCTCTCTCTCTCTCTCTCTCTCTCTCCACTATGCTAAGATTGTTTAGTTGTCAGTTAGTCATGTTATATGATATACTAGCTAATCCACTTGTAACATGACTGCCGTAGACATGGTCAGCGGTGGTGCCCACTGGTATCTGCTGGCTGCTGGTGCACACTCTCGGAGTATCGCTGCTCTCTGCCGCAGAGACCTTCAGCTACTTTGGTCTGGAGCTGGCTCTCATGACAGAAGATTCCGTCTTCTATGGATTTGGTGCTGCTTCTCTAGCCACCCTCATGTTGCCCTTGCTGCTCAAGTGGTAAGTCACACCACTTTTTTTTTTTTTTTTTGAAACAATTAATTGTGTTTTTAAAGTTCAATTCATTATAATTTGGAAACTAATTGAAAATAAAAATAAATAAAATAAACGGCTTATATACTAGACAATATATTTTATTAATACAGTATCAAATTTTGATTGCAAACCATTTGCTTGCAAACTATTATTTAGTAACTTAAACTACCCTATTTTTGCACTTGAAAGCTTGAAATGTTCAATAAACAAGACAATAAAATTGTTATTTCTTTACCTTGTACTTTGCAAGCAGATAATAAATAAAATAAATAAATAATAAAAAATTGAAATCATATAATCAAGGAATTTTACTTATTCGCAATACTTTTGTTGGGCAGTACCTACCAAACACGAGAAACAACTTTTTAAATATTTCCCCATTTGACATAATCAGGTTGTACATCTATGTAAGTTAATTATTTGTGTAATGGTTACAATTTGGATATTCGAGTTTTTCATGCCAAAAATTCAAATTCAAATTCTTCAATTTGCTTGGCAGACTCGACTTTGCTGATATGTAGCAAAAATACTGTCATATATAGACTTTTGATACTTGCATTGGATGTTAGAGATATTAGTAAACTGACAAAAAGTCTTTTAGATTTTTTGACGAAGGTTTAAGTTCAAGGTCACCTAAACAAAGCTTAAACTTAAAAGGTAAAATTAAAAAGGATTTTGAATTACAACCATAAAAAAAAACATAGGAATTTTTAATGTTTGCTTGGTTTGCATGCTGCTCTCACAATATTTTAATATTGCACTGCAATCTGTATGTAACATATAACAACCAATGAGTGATGAGAGAGCATATCAGTAATTGAGGTGTATGTACTGTATGTGTGTACAGGAATGGAGTAGACCTGGTGGGCTGTGCTCCCCTGCTGTACATCGCTGCCTTGCTAGAACTTGCCACGATACTGGTGGCCGTGGCGATGCACAACTTTTCTCTGGCTCTGCTCACTGGCACCTTGTACGTCCCTCTGGCTCTCTGCATGGCACCCACCTCTAATAGGTAAGTGGCACATCAACAATAACTAATGTTGTTAATAGTTAAGGAAACATGGACTTTGCAATACAAATCAAATAAAATAAAATTAAGTGATAAAAATATTTTATAGTAAATTCACAGGGACAGATTTGCAAAATAAGGAAGACTATATCAGGTCTTCCGGATAGAAATGTTGTATTAGAGTTTTTTTTGTGATGCAACCTTGAATCTTACCTGTTCTTTTCATAGAGCTCATAGTCGCATGGCTAAAAAACTCTAATGTGACATCTCTATTCGGAAGAACTGATATTTTTTTAATGTGATTTTATTACATATTCTAACAGAGATCATCATCTAGAATTGATTAATGTATAATTTTGTAATTTTTGAGTTCATAGAGTATTTTTCATTGATTTGTGACAATTATTATATTGGTATGTCATCATTGTCAGTATCTATTGTATGAGCGTGCACCCAAAACTGTCCCTGGCTGTCAGTTACAATAGTCGCTATTGTTTGTTGCCAGGATTGTGAACGTGTTACGTCGTGCAGCGTGGCTCTTACTGCACCCAATGTCTCTGCTGGTGACGTCAGTATCCCTAGCTGCCGCTGCCAGTTTCCCTGGAGAAGACTGGAGTCCGTGGCGCGCAGTGGGGGCTACAAAGCAAGCCCTCATGTTTAGCGTGGTGGACAACTACGTGTACGGCAGTTGGCAACTGTCCGCAGCGTGTGCGCTGCTCTTGCCTACGTGGATGTTGTTCTGGAGCGTGCAGCACCAGGGCACGTCAAATAAGCAATAGTCAATGTCAGGAACCAAAGTACTGCAGGCAACCTCACCAATTTATTGATGAAAATGTGTTGTGCTTCAAATTGCAAGGGACATTTTCAGCAACATTAGGGAAATTGTGATTTTTAACTGCTAGTTTCTTGCATTAATTTGTGTATAATTTTTATGTTATTTTTGCTAGTGGTAGTACCAATTTTGGTGGAATTTCAGAATTGAAATGAATTTCCTCCAAAACTTTCTAACTTCTGTTAATGAAACTTATTGTACATATGAAAGTAATGTCTGTGACACAGATAAACATGGTTTGTGAACAAAAGTACCCTTTTATCAGCCGCTTACTTTATTTTGTTAACGATAAAGTTACAAAAACTAGAAACAAATTTTGTTATAGGGAGCCATTTTTGCATTGCTTGAAAAAATATGAAATGAAGTGCTTCATGTTTTAAAAAAATGTCAGGCTGATGTTCAAAGTGGCAACAGACAAGCTAGATATGTACTCAATGCACTGACACTGCCAAACACTTGCTCACGTTACATTAATACCAATAAAAAATCCACCAAATTTGGTGCTTTTGTTGATGTGTTTTTTTTACACATATTAACATAATTTAGCATTTTTTTTTTTCCTTTCTCTAATATATGTAGGCCTATTTATTATTTAGAGACTAAGCTTTAAAGAATGATGCATAATTGACAAGCTGAATTTTTAAAATAACAGAAATTGCAATTTTCTTTGAACCCTAACCAAAATTGAAACAATCACTTAACATAATTTATTTTGCCATTTAATAACTCTCGCTAAATTTTCAGTGTTACTCTTATGAGGAACACACACACTGAATTTAAATGGTAAAATATATTATCACAATTGTGTGTACATCAAATTTTTACATTGAATCAAAAATAAAGAAATTAACTGTCATCAATTGTGTGAGGGTGTGAGAGTGTTTGAAAAAGGCCAATTGTCACGAGCAGTTTCTAATGTACAATGATCTCTTGTGGCTTCAAATTAAATGTCAAACAACATATTAGTGTTGTTCGGAAACCCTGTTCTCTTGCACCAAAAAATGTGAATTACATTTGATTAGCCATAGGTGATTGTCATTTAGGTGCAGAAAACAGGGTTTACGAACAGCATTATTCTTTCTTTCATTGACAGCTTATGTTTACTCAAAATGCGGAAACGGAAGTGGCCGGAAAAGGAAACCACGTGACGATAAAAGTGGGAGAAACCTTGGTGCCAGCAGCAAGCTAGGCCTGAGCTACCTCCCACTTTTACCATCACGTGGTTTCCTCTTCCGGACACTCCTTTTCCGCATTTTGAGTAAACATAATCAGAATAAAATAAGATTGCAAATTAGGCGCTAATATTTGAAAAGTAAAAAATTCCAATATTAGTAATAGAGTGTACTTACACGTACAATTGTTTTTGACATGCAAGGAAAAATAACTGCATTTCCACTTTTGTTTTGTTGTTATGTATAGATGAGTATGACTTTTAGATTATAAAGCTAAAATAATTCTAGCTTCAATCTTTGTTTTATTTAATGTAAAATTGCCAAATAAATTTGTGTTTTATTTAAAATTCTGCTTCTTGGTTGTTATTAGTTTTATTATGTCCTACTGTATCCTAGTATTCTAGAGGTGAATTCATTTGTAGCAGCATTTAAAGAACTCGGTATTTTGAAATTGTTAATAGCTATCATAGAATATGATTTTCTAAGAAAACTAGAAATAAAAACAGGTATAGCAATAGTTCAATTAATATTTTTTCTACCTTGAGACTTCACTAAATTGGAAGTTAAAGGAGTAGGGTACTGACCTTATATCTCAAATTCAAGAAATGTTTTGGGTCTAAATTTGGTGTCATTGTGTAGCTAAGAGACACACCAAGCCGTGATAAAAATTTCATGATGTTTGACCGAAAAAAAAGGAAAAATTATTGAAATTAACATTGGGCCCTATGGGCTTAAAATTTCAAAATAATCATATTCAATTAATTTGCATGGTGAACCCCCAAAATTTTTATACATTTGAAATTGTCTCAAGCTAAAGTATCATTGTGCAAAATTTCCGATTTTTTTTTTGACGAAAAAAGTTTGAGTTTAATGGTCGACGTCGGTCCCCTTCTCCCTTAACTGTATTTTCATCACAGTCTGTCCATGTTCAAAGAGGATTAGGAAATATGCTACAGCTTAAAATTGAAACAAGCACATAAATTTGCACAATATGTCTAATGTTTATTAACAACATACATTCACCTTATTGCAAGTAGATTTAGGAACATCAAAAGAAAACAATAATAATAAAAAAACAATTTTACCAAACAATAAAATTAACAAACAACAATAGAGAGGAAGAGAGCAGAGATTCCATACAACATAATGGACTAAAAAGCATATTTTAACAACCAATGAGGAAGAATACAAGACTGTACAACATATTTGAAGAGATAATAAAATTTTGAGTCCGTCGAGAAATTTTTTCAGTTTTTTACTGGTATTTGGAAAAAGCTCGCAGTGTGGCAAGTTATGAAATCATTAAATAGTTTTTATATATATATATATATTTTTTTTCTTGGCAACCATATTGAACAACAGACTTTCACATTGACAGAACTGTTATTTATTTTTAATTTAGAGGTTTTTCAAAACATGTGTAAAAGTTACTTCCGCAGTGATCACAAATGTCTACATCAAAGCACTTTTTGATAAGCCGCAATGGACTGCAATCAGAACAATAGTGTACAATGGGAGCTCTAGTTTTCCTATTCCAGTCCATTCCAGCTTATCAAAAAAAAACAAAAAAAATGCTGTTCTGGTTCAAAATTTTATGCTCTTTTCAAATATTTTGTCAGAATAAACCAAGAAATTGTCAATAATCCTTGATTTATAAAAACAAAGGCGACTTTGCAAACAATACAAAGTCTGCCCAGGAACCCAGATAGTTCACAAATCATTAACATTACTTAAAGAACAGAATATAATGATTTATTGCCATACATGTGATATGGACTGCTTATGTTTACTCAAAAAGCGGAAAAGGAAGTGCCGGAAGATAAAGTGGAAGGTAGCTCAAGCCTAGCTTGCAGCTGGTACCAACTTTTCTCTCACTTTTACCGTTATGTGGTTTCCTTTTCCGGTCACTTCCTTTTCCACATTTTGAGTAAACATAAACACTAAACAGTCATGGTGTATTGAAAGTACTATATATATATTACACTATAATGCACGTAATACACTACACCTTGAAAGTTATTTTTTGCACCAAATGACCAGAAATGGGACAATCCAAAATTTGGTGTTGATCAGACAAATTAGTTCCAAAGGTCAATCATGTGGAATTTGTACATTATAGCCAAGCACCTTACATACATGTTATTTTGTAGACTAAAATATGAATAGTATTTGTCCTGGTTGCCTTAGCAAGTTGTGCAGTGATGTGACGCAAGTTAGTAAAATATATAATGTCGCAATAAGTGCTACGGACAACCAGTCAAAACACTGCCCGATATGACTTAATTACCTAGTTTATTTATTATAATTCAAGACCAGTGACAATTAAGAGATGGCTGTTTTACTTGATTTCTATCACATTTTAATTTTAAGTTCTTGGCAATATTTGCAGCTGAATGGAAGTTACCGGCCAAGCATGTCATGTCAAGTCATGTCTCTTTTTCTTTTTTTTTTTTTTTCTTTTTTTTTTTTTTGTGCTGGTAAGTGCTATTTAGATGTAAGTGAGCCCCAGTCTAAATGTAAATGCTGACTGGTTACACATATTGCTGTTGAAGTTGAGAGATTAAGTAAGACCCTCACTGATAAAACATGAGCCTGGCTATTACAACGATTCTCACATATATTTACGTTAGGTAGGTACAGTAAAACACAACACAAAATCTTACTCAAAATTACAGCTTTCACCATTTAAAAAATTGGCTGCAACATTAAAAATTTTCAAAAATAACAAAAATTTGTGATGTTAAAAATCAACTTCTTTTTCCACTTCAGGTGTTAAGTTATAGAAAGTCTGTGATACTTGTGGACTTGAACATTTTGAACATTACTTTTATGAGGGTCGTTAAAAGTCAGCCAATACAATGTAAATATCTGTGTGTACAGCAGCGTACATGGTGAGGCATTGACGTGGCCTCTGTGCTTGTAGTCGCTGCTCAGGCCTATCTCGTAACAATCTTTGGTCTATCTTACGTACGTACGGAGCTTGGTCTAGAAGTTCTGCTTGAGGAAGTTGATGAGTCCGTTGGTGGAGGGGTCGTGGGAGGTGACGGGGCTCTTGTCTTGCAGTTCAGGCTCTATGGCCTTGGCCAGCTGCTTGCCAAGCTCAACCCTGCACAAGAAGTAGTCATGAGAACGTAACAAACTAGTTCCATCATATTTTATTGACCCAGTATCCTTATCCTTTTAATGTCTATTTAAATATCTAGCACTCATCTACACCAGAAAACTTAATCCCAAATTCTAATTAACTACAAATATAAATCAGACAAATTACACTTTGAATAAATTTTCATTTTATCATCCTCTTATCTCTCCTGCTATTTTCTACAGATAATAATAAACAAAATAACATCATTAAAAAAAATTATAATTAAAGCACGCTACGCGCTATAGTATTGCACGAAAATCTTTATTTCTGCGCAATATAGCTTTCAATATAGCATGCTTTAATTATAATTATCTTTACTTTTCTTTAATTTGCAATTCAAACTAAAATGTTTTTTTTTCTTCCTATATAAAATAACATCATTATATCAATCACAAATGATTTTCCTCATTTTTATTACATACAAACTGGTAGTGTAAATAGGGCTTAAAAAACTGAAAATGTATATACCTAAATAAATAAATAAATAAATAAATAAATAAATAAATAAATAAATAAATAAAAAAAATAAACAAATAAATAAATAAATAAGTAAATAAATAAATAAATAAATAAATAAATAAATAAATAAGTAAATAAATAAATAAATAAATAAATAAATAAATAAATAAATAAATAAATAAATAAATAAATAAATAAATAAATAAATAAATAAAAAGTGTACAAAATTAGTGTAGTGATGGTAACATGGTTAGCAAGTTGACAAACTCACCCCCACTGGTCGTAAGAGTTGATATCCCAGATCACTCCCTGCACAAAGATTTTGTGCTCGTACATTGCTGCAATGTGAAAAGTAGACATAATTACAAGAAGTTCAAACTAATGGTGTACAGTATTGAAACATTTATTAACTGCATGGTGGGCATATATGTGGTCTAGACATTAAATGTGGTCATCAATGTGGTCTAGACATTAAAATTTTACTTTTTATGTTTTTTTATGTTTGATAAATTTGAAAGAAAATGCTAGGAGAAACAAGTACTGTTCTCACCATAGTAAATAGAGTCCCATAGCTTGGTAAAAATCTTGCTAGCACAAAGGTAAAAAATAATAATAATAAAAAATATATATTGGGTAGCTTTTGGCACTAAACACCAAGAGAAACTATGAATGATCTTAGTTTTTCCGAGTCTGGAAGGACTGACAAAGGCAAAACGCACTTCATTTCTTTTGAAGTTTAGTGTAGAAAGGTACAGTATCCAATGTGTTAGGTTGCTATCTGTGCTAGCAAGATTTTCACCAAACTTCTTCTTTATGGTAAGGCCAGCACTTTGTTTCTCCGAACATTTCCTTTCAAATTTATCAAACCTACCTGCGATGGTTATATCTGTATTTATGTTTGACAAGACAAACAAGCAAGATAACATGCAAGGTATGACGTACCAATGAGAGCCCCCAACGTGAACGGTGTGACTTTCTTGACGACAATGGAGTTGGTTGGTCTGTTGCCAGGGAACACTTTGTGAGGCAAGATCTTCTCCAGCTCAGGGCCTGACATGCCTGACTTCTCTAGTTCAGCTCGAGCTTCAGCGCTAGTTTTACCTTTGGTCAGTGCTTCAGTTTGAGCCAGGAAGTTAGCCAACAAGATCTGAAATATATATTTGTTTAGTCTACATTTGTGCATGATTTAGTCACAATTACAAGCCTTCTTTGTTGTTACCTTGTGGTGCAGGCCTGCTTGAACGGGGTTGTGTGTTTGGGCTGGGGCAATGAAGTCACAGGGGATGAGACGCGTGCCTTGGTGAATCAACTGATAGAAGGCATGCTGGCCATTGGTGCCTGGCTCTCCCCACACTATAGGCCCCGTGCTGTACGACACGTTGTCTCCAGACCTCGTCACATACCTGCACATATCAAATACCTGTTTAGTCAGATACACTAGAACATTTACTGTTTTGTTGGCATATCAGTTTATTTTCTCACTGAATGTAATTTTTTTAGTGCGCTTTTTTTTTTTTTTTTTTTTTTTTTTTTTTTTTTTTTTTTTTTTTTTTTGCTTGTTGACGTCTGTGGTTTGACACATATTTTACTTCGCCACATACACTTATTACGTAGTTAAAGTGACGGCCACATCACTTACTTTCCATTTGACTCCATGTCTCCTTGCTGGAAGTATGCTGCAAAGCGGTGCAGATATTGGTCGTAAGGAAGAAGGCAGTGAGTCTCAGAGCCGTAAAAGTTGCCGTACCATACGCCAATCAGAGCCAGAATGACGGGTACCTGGGCAGCATGACAAGTTACAAAGTTATGACACATTTTCAAAATATTTCATATGTATACACAATTTTTGTTGGGCAAATCAAATTTCTTGAACAACAACAAAAATGAATATGTAACCCCCCCCCCCCCCCCCCCCCAGATATGACTCACGTTGCTCTCCAAAGGTGCTGAGCAGAAGTGGTTGTCCATGAAGTGAGCTCCCGCCAGCAGACGCTCAAAGTTGCCATAGCCGACGCTCAGACAAATGGACAGACCGATGGCAGACCACAAAGAGTAACGACCTCCGACCCAGTCCCAGAACCCAAACATGTTGCGTTCATCAATACCAAAGTCCTTCACTTTTGGGGCATTTGTTGACAATGCAACGAAATGTTTGGCCACAGCACTTGCCTGCAAGTTGAATCACAATTAATTTAGTTCAGAGTAAAGAATAGTTAAATCTAACTTCTAAAGTATCACATTATCAGAACATGTTGCCACTAGTTAGCATGCTAGTAATTTTATGTCACTTTTGGCCTGGTATAGCTAGCTAGGGCTTACAATGTTGAATTGAGGGTTTTAAATGTTCAATGGCTTGCTTCAGAAAAGAAAAGAAAAACAAACTTTATCATAAAGTAAAAAGCACAACTCAATAAGTACAGTATTTACAAGGTGAACGAGCCCCAGTCAAAGACACAAGGTGAAAACTATGTACAAAGTTGACTAGTTTAGCTGCTTTCAAAATTGCAGTTCTTCAACGCTTTTTTTTTTTTTTTTTTTTTTTTTTTTTTGTAACATGAATCAAATTGACATTTTACATTATCACAACAAATAGGTCAACAATGAGCAACTGAAATTTTTGGCGCAACTCAACCTCTTACTTGTAATTAGTGTTGTTCGTAAACCCTGTTTTCTTGCACCAAAAAATGCGCATTCCATTTGAATAACCAAAGGCGATCGTCATTTTTGGTGCAGAGAACAGGGTTTACGAACAGCATTATTAACTTTACATGCATTTTTCAGCCTTTTCTTTGACTGGCCCTTGCTCATATCCTAAGTACATTTTGCTTTGTGCTTTTTATTTTATGTTGATTTAAGATTTGTCATGCTTTACGGATTTTGAAGCATGCAATGCAATTTAAAAAAAAAAATGTGAATTTTTAATTTATTTTTAAGTACCTATGTAATAAAATGTTTGAAGGAAAACAAAAAAATAATAACGCCTGTACTTACGTCTTTGGCAGACTCTAAGAACCACAGTTTTGCTGATGTTGCATTGCTGATGGTTTCTTGTGTGGTGAAAGTTTTAGAGGCAACAATGAACAAACTTGTCTCTGGATTCAATTTCTTGAGCGTCTCTGCGAGATGTGTTCCATCTACATTGGACACAAAGTGTACTCGAGGACCAACTGCGTACGGCTTGAGTGCTTCTGTCACCATCAGGGGACCCTGTACATACACATACATACAAATTAGCAGTCTGTGCTTACTTTACTTTTCCCTGCTAGTTATACTGCAGTGCTGTGTTGCATAGATAACATTAAGTTACATAGAAACCATGCATTTTCCAGCTTGTTATTGAGATTTATTGAGACTTATTGAGACTAGCAGCTTCAGTAGCCAGATTGATGTAACCCTGCTGATGAGCTGATTTTATACTGAAGCAGCTAGTATCAATCATTCAATCAATATTGTTTTGCATACACAAATTTATCCTGCAAGTTATACTGCAGTGTAGTACAGGTATAGAAATATTGAGTTAATTAAATACTCTAATAGTTTCATTGTTTTAAAATCAAGTACAATAGTTAAGTTGACAAATCCTACATGATAAAAGTGATGTTGTTGATTGTTTACTTTGTGCCTACGTTAGTGTATGGTACAGTACTCACCAAGTCCGAGCCACCAATGCCGATGTTGACGACGTCAGTGATAGACTTGCCGGTGTGGCCTAGCCAAGCACCAGAAATCACCTGTCAACAAAACACTTGGATCAAAACAATTCTCATAATATATAATCTAGTTCTACAACTTTTATCACTCACGCTTCTCCTAAATCCTCCCTTTCAAAATGCATATTTTGCAGCCTGCTTGGTTATGGCACTGCAGGGTTGTTTGTAAAATGCACCCTTATTTCCTGACTTTAAGTTAAAGTACAGTAACCATGTTGTAATGAGGGGGGGGGGTAGGGATGTGGGTTAAAATAAAAATTGTAGGAGGAGCCAGTGCAACAAAAGTTGATGAACTAGTTTTTTTTTTTTTTTTTTTTTTTTAATAAATCAATTCATTAATTAAATCCTGAATCAATCAATCATTGGTTCCTTATTTGTTGTCGTTGTTATTTTACCTGTTGAGAGAACTCCTTCATGTGAGCCAAGACCGCATTGACGTCTGGCATCACATCTTTGCCGTCAATAACAATGGCTTTGTTGCTGCGATTTCTGAGCGCCACGTGCAACACAGCTCGGCCCTCCGTGAAGTTTATCTTTTGACCAGAGAACATCTCATCTCGAGCAGCCTCCACCTTGCGACCACGAGCCTATAGCAACATCACAAGTGTTTAGTTGAGACTAATAAGAAGCAAGCTAACAGATCTCTGCTATCAACAAGTACATTGCCAACCTACTTTGCTTTGGAAGTCAATAGGCTTGCTATAAATCTGTTGCCTCAACACACACAAATGTGCAACCGTGTTGAAAAAGTAATATTATTACTACATTATCTTAATTTATTTCCTGCTTCAGAGCTCAAAGAACAAACAACTACAGGGAGCGCTGAACATACTGAAGAAAATCAGGACCCGTGACCATCACTTTAGAAACAAAAAAATTGAAAATAACATGAAGCTGTACAAGAGAACAATTACAAAAATCCATAGTTCAAAATTGTGTATGCTGACCCTATTTTAATATTTACTATTTTTACATAAACTGAAAGTGTTGTATTGTGACACACTGCACTGCAAAGTCTTGTGAAGTAAGAATATATTATTTGATCTTCAGTAACTTTTAACATAAATCTGTCACATTTCCATGTTAGATAATATTATATGACATTAAAAGTTTTAACATAAAATATCAGACGTCATCGCTTGTTTCACATCTTGTTTCACATTACGTCTTTAACGTCCAGACTTGAGAGAGGGGAGTGATGTTATGTCTATTGTATTGCTCACTCTTTACAATTCAGATTTTTATGATTTTTTTGAAGTGTTAGCCCCATAAGAGCCCATGTTAATTTTAATAACTATTTTCTCTTATATCTGATGGTCAAGGGATCTGAAAATTTTATCATAGGTAGCTGTTACAAATAACTTTCAAATGGCATCATAAAGTTTTAGCGTTTTCTTTTTAAATTTTGAGATATAAGCCATCTGAATATGTACAGCCCTTAATTGGGACTTGGGATAAAATGTTCTAGCGTACACGAGTGCTAGATAAAATAGATGGGGATACTACGTGTCTACAAAATACAATATTATACATATTTAATATGTATAGCTATAGCTCACATTCTTATACTTCAGGTTAGATATTTTATTTTACTTCAGTATTACGTCATAACTTTTAGCTTAACCTCAATTTAAATTTAAAAAAATTTGTATCTAGAGCAGAGATATTATACTATAATGCACCTGCCTCATATCTATAGCTACATATTTTTATTATAATAATAACATAATATCTAGTACATACAGATTGTTATATTGTAGCCCTAGGCCATATTTAAACTGTCTATTTACTTTTACATTGCTAACCACAATATTAAAAAGCAGGCAGGTGGCTGCGTGGGACTAAAACTTTATCACAAATCATAAAAATAGCTTTCTTTTGTTGTTATTATTTTATTATAATTATTATTACTGTATTGTTTATTTCAGTTTTTTATGCATTTTTTTTGTATTACAGTATACTATTATTGCTTTTCAATTTTTTTTTAAATTTATTTATTTACATTATTTTTCAAATTTTGTGCAGTTGATTCTATAGAAGATAAGCCACGATACTCCAAATGTTTGATGCTAAATTCAAAAAAAAAAAAAAAAAAAAAAAAAACTAGAAAATTACCCTTTTAAAAATGATACGTTTGACATTTGTAAACTATGACACTCTTACCCAAAATTGCAGTGCATGAACTAACGAAAACTTGCTGTCATCACAATAACCCTACCTCTAGAATCGTTGTCATCAAGCCCCCCATATATGTTAAAATTTCTCTAATCTTATTTATTTTTACCCTTAAATTATTTATCTGAATGGAATATGGGTGCGGGTCCCGAAATTTTTATCATAGGTATAGATTTGATATTATTGACTTTAAAATGACCTATACATAAAAAGTTAGGGGTTCAGCTTTTGAATTTCAAGGACGCGTATGTACTCGGTTCGCGATAGGTTAAATTCTAGCTGACAATACGATCGAATGTTTTTTTTTTGTTTTTTTTTTTTCATGTAAATATATAATTAGTTAATTACCAAGTCAAATAGCAGAGACAGAGCTTTGTCATCCAAACGATTTTTAGAAAAATCGAGAAGAATTTCTCCATCTTCAGGCGTGGTCAGCTTACGACTGAAATCATGAAATTTAAATTAAATAATATAATAATACAACATAATTTTTTTTTTTTTTTTTTTTTTTAGTCAAAAACTTCCTTATGTAAAAGTATGATCCCAGTATGATCCCATATGGAGTGAAAAATAAATTGTTTCAATGCCAAAAATTCAATAGTTTTCTTGTTAGGGTAAAGAAGGATATATCAGAAAATATTAAATTGCAACAAATTTACAAATCATGAAATTTTATACTGGATTTCGTCAGGGTTAAGTCAAGGTCGAGAGAGGTCATACATACCTATATTTTTCAAAACGGTCCGGGTTTTGTTGCAAGAGTTGTAAAATATTCAGTTTGTCTCCTTGACTCTCGTAATATTGCTTCAGTTGTTGCCATGCTTGCTCGTCACTTAACTTCGCTCTGCCGTCCATTCTTGAGGCTGTAGGACTTTACTTTAAACTTTTGCTGAGTCAAAAACACAAGCTGTTTCTGTGCTGTGCTCGCGATTCAAACGCCCGGAAGCACAAATGAAAGTAAAAGTGGGCGTGACATTTGTTTTCAAGATTAGTTACTAAATTGTACACTAGATGCTGCAAGAGCACCAAAAATATAATTTATTATTAAATTCGCGAAAAAGTTTAAAAGTTTTTGCTCTTTCAATGAATTCAAAAAATGAATGAATTGTCCTCTGTGAATAAGAGGTTAAACGAAATTCACGAAATTATTAAGATATGCACCTGAACGTCATACTGAATGCGCGTGGACGCCATACTTGAGCAATTTTGCTCGCAACTCAGCGCATCATAATCATATATATACGACGCTAAAATTGTTTTGGAAAATTTATAAATATTTTTATATTTATATATATTTGCAAACTATTTTTCTCCCTAATTATGGCCAACTTTTAATATTGCTTTGTATTTTTGAGCAGGCAAAATGAGTCATATATATTCCCATATATACCAAACTATAAAATTATATATGTTATTGAATGCAATCACCCTATAGCGTATGATAATAAAATAAACTATATTATTATTATATATATAATAATAATATAGTTTATTTTATTACTATTTCTAGCTTCGATCATTCGCATGCAATATATTTTAATTAATATTATTTAGATTTTTTAATTGTGTTTCCGATGACTGGAGAACACAAAATTTTACAAAACTGCACCCTGTCAGTAAAATGTACCATATTTTTATGCTGTATACGTAATCAGAGATTTGAATTTTTTGAAGTTGTGTGTGTGTGTGTGTACTTTTTTTTATTAATGCTTTTTTTTTTTTGTATTATATATTGTTATTTGTTTTATCATTTTATATACTGCCGCAACACGCATTATTGCCCAGTGAGCACATAATTATAAAAATTATAATATATAAGTACGCGCGTGTTTGCATTTCAGGATTTTTGTGTTAATATATATCACAAATTGCACAAAAATGATTCCATTTCTGGCTGGATTGATGTATAATAGTTCGGAACAGTTCCGGACCCATTTTTGAACTATAAAAATTATCCTTGATGCATGTCAGACAAATTTAAATTAGCATGGTTTCATTTAGTGCAAATTTGAGACACTTTTAACGGTTCTGCGGAACGTTTGGTAATGGTTCATGATGGTTATATACATATACTGTGCAACTGACTGCAAAACAGAGGGGTAGTAAAATTACTAAATAGTAAAAAATAATAATAATACTAATAATGGTATAATTATATGAAATGTAAACATTTATAAAAATTGTATAAATATATTTTGTTATATTTTTATGATGATATCAACATATTACTATCATATATTATATACCAACATTCAGCTTTATATCAAAGACGTATACGTAAATCTATATTTTGGCATTTATTGGCACGAGGGATTGACATTTGACATTGACTTATAAAGGCAAAACTGTTTTGAGGCTGACTATAAGTGATTTCAGTCACTTCCGTTTCTACTTACTACGCATGCGCAGTTCGTCGAAACGGAAGCGGATGTGAGCAAAATTGCTTATACGTAGTTGGTTTCAAAAAGTCAATGGTTTGAAGAAGAAAACAAATCATACACAAAACATCAGCGCAATAATATCTCCTGACTTTGTTTATAATATATTCAATATTTATTTATTTATTTATTTATTTATTTATTTATTTATTTATTTATTTATTTATTTATTTATTTATTTATTTATTTTTATTTATTTATTTATTTATTTATTTATTTATTTATTTATTTATTTATTTATTTATTTATTTATTTATTTATTCATTTATTCATCTCTGCAAAGTCTCAAACTTTTTAGTGCTGAGGATTACACTTTGCTATCATCGTCTGTGATTGGATTATATTTGCCGCGGAGCGAACTACTTACTTCCTATTGGTGAATACTAGCGCGTAGATGTACTACTTAATTTAAATATGTTAAAGTTGCATGCGCACACATCTGTATTGCGCGCATATATATTGCTCATTATAAAAACAACATTAACTTTCTGAACATGTACTGCATGTTTATATTGAAACTATAAGAGCTCTGTGTTTGTACATTACTTTATAGCTCTGCGTGGGACATTCATGGACTTATTTTGTCCTGCTCTAGCTAGCTACAAAGAAATAAGTGCATTATTTTAATTGCCATGCTCCCCATAGGTATATAGTACACATTTCCTACATTTTGGCAATCCGCAAGTGCCACACATAAATGTAGAGAGTAACAAATATTTGACCTCAAAGTGAGAGATATAAAAACATGCAGCTATAGTCCAGGCTATAATCGGGCAGGTCATGTACATACATTGCAACATTGAGATACATTTCACCGGACATGGAGATGACGAGGGGCTAGGTCATATATATGTCACATTGACTATATACAACATGAATATGTACGTATTAAGCTAATGATTTTTGTTATAGATTTTTATGATTGAAATTAACTTATAACATACAGATATATATATATATATATATTACATAAATATTATAACAAGAGTAGTTCGGGGTCTTTCTATTAGTTAGTTAGGGAGGGAGGGAGGTGTAGCTAGGTCATGCTTGACCATACAGCTTGATGAGGAAGTCCCCCTCCCACCCTCCCACCCACCCACAGTCAGCTCGCTCGCGTGGCCAGCTGCTATAGCGTGTGCTATAGCTGTGCAGATAGAGAGCTATAGGACCAGCCAGCCAGCCAGCAAGCACCGTGGAGAAGATTACAGCAATCAGAGAGACGCTACAATTAACCAAGCTCCAGCTATGTAATGTTCACATTAAATTGAACCCCCAGCAATTACATGACAAGACATATATATATGTACTGCGTGTACGTTAATTGAAATTGACCATCTTATAACATTGCACATTTAGTTTTATGGATGAAATATACGCTCACTATATATTAAGTTGCTGCTAATGCTGTGATGTGTACATAGGGTGTATGCATTCATGTTAATGTCGACGTCATAAGTGAGTACTAAATAGCATTAGCCGGTATAGGAAAATGGCACATTTTGTGAGTTTAAAAATACTTCGCAATTTTTTGGAGAGCATTGATGTTGTTAACAGGTTGAATTAGTACCTCAAGTATGCAAGAAAAATAATAGTGACCAAAAAATAGCTAATTTTCCAAAGAAAATAGCCAAAAACTATGTTTGTCCTATGCTGAGCAATGTTATTCATTGCTCAAGAAGATCATCGAAAAGCACTCAGAATGACGTCATGCACACATCCTATAGGGTGTATGCATTCATGTTAAAGTCCACGCTATGTTGAAGCACTCAATAACATGGGCCGTGGTATAGGAAAATGACTCCTTTTTCCAGTTCTAAAATACTAAAAGCAATATTTTTTAGAGCATTGATGCTTTTAATGAGTTGAATTAATATCTCATGAAAGAAAAATAATAATAACAATTAACTAAAGAAAAATAACCAGTTTTCCCAAAAGTAAAAAAAAAAAAAAAAAAATCGAAGTTTGTCCAATGCTGAGCAATGTTGTTCGTTGATCCTGTAAAGCATCGAAGTGCATTCAGTATGACGTCATCTATAGATACACCCTATATATATATATATATATATATATATATATTGTTATTTACTGCTCAATTATGGCGGCGAAGGGCAAGTTCAATCAATGAGTGAAACAGCCCAGCCACTCTAACTGAAACTTTATGTCAACATAATTTTCATATGCATGATGATTGTTTCAGCATGCATATAATTAATTGTGCAATTTTTTGACTCCCTATATATATATTTAATATATATATATATATATATATATATATATATATATATATATATTAAATATATATATAGGGAGTCAAAAAATTGCACAATTAATTATATGCATGCTGAAACATTCATCATGCATATGAAAATTATGTTGACATAAAGTTTCAGTTAGAGTGGCTGGGCTGTTTCACTCATTGATTGAACTTGCCCTTCGCCGCCATAATTGAGCAGTAAATAACATTGACCAGTATAGGAAAAATGAAATGTAATATTTTTGCACAATAAAAAATAACAAATATTGCGCATAAACTGTAATTATTTTTGATATGCTTAAAGACGTAGAACACCTTGAACAAAAAAGTTGCCTAATATCCTAACATACCCAAATATCAACATTATTTTGGTCGGAGTCATTGATTTCTAATTTATTTTCCATTTACAAAGTGTCAGTTGCGGGTTTACTACGTCACAGCTCGCCTGTTTCCGCGCGCGTGGACCAGGCGAGCTGTGACGTAGTAAACCCGCAACTGACATTTTGTAAGTGGAAAATAAATTAGAAATCAATGACTCCGGCCAAAATAATGTTGATATTTGGGTATGTTAGGATATTAGGCAACTTTTTTGTTCAAGGTGTTCTACGCCTTTAAGTTAGCTGTTTACATACCTAAAATCATGCAGACACAGTATAATTTCAATTCCAATAAAAGTGACAAATGCCGTGATGTTTGTCCTATATGCTGGGTACATCTTCTCATAAGCATGGCGACAGAACGCAATTTTATGCAATCACGTAAATAACCAACAAGTTATAACAATATACCCACATTTTAAAAGTAATCAAATATATATGAAATTTGTATGTTCATGCTAAGAATAATGAAAGTATACGTTTCCTATAGAAATTACAGAAGATAAAATGTAAAAAAATAAATAAAACTAACTTAAAAAAATAAAAATAACGAAAAGATACAAATAAGGAGAAATGAGAGTGAGGTTTCTTTGCATAAATAATTTTGAATAACAAATATATATTTTTTTTATTTTAAATTACACTTCTTGCTCATTTTTTTCCCCTTACTTGATTAATGTTAAATTTTTATCATTCATAATATATACATTAGTACATTAGCTATATATTGCTATAGCTATCATTGACTGTGTAAATGACATAAGACAAATTTAAACGCGTGCGCATATATAAAGCAATTGAAATAATTAATAAAAACTCCTTCTCAAATTACATCAAATAATATTTTTTTGTCAAATTAAAATTATAGAAAAATAACATGAAAAATATTACCGAAACACAAGAAAGAAAGAAAAAGTATTTTATGCTGCATATTGCACAGCGTTAATGAGGAAGGTGAATTGAAATATTTTTGTTGAGTTTATGATATTTTTGGAAAGAGCTTTAAAAAATTTTGAGGCGCTATTTTTTCTTAGGGCGATTGGAGCATGCGAAGTATTTTTAATTAATTTTTGAAAATCGACCTAAAAAGACTCTGACGTCATCATTCCACTTTTTTCTCGGCAAATACTAATCGTTTCAGGTTCAGTAACCAGTTTAATAAAATCAGCTCGTTCTCAGGATTTCAAAAAACTGGCTACTGAACCGTCTACGGTCAATACTTTCCGAAATAAATGCCCGATTGATGACGTCAGAGTCTTTTTAGGACGATTTTCAAAAATTATTTAAAAATACTTCCCATGCTCCAATCGTTTTAAGAAAAAATAGCACCTCAAAATTTTTTAACGCTCTTTTCAAAAATGTCATAAGTGGGGGTTAAAAAAATTCACCTTCCTCATTGCCTGATTGGGAGCTTGATTAATAACATATTAATGTGCAGAGCTGCATGTAGGAACATATTCAATATTCAATATAGCATAAATTATATTGTCATGAATAAATTTTGCTGAATTTGAGCTAGCATAATTATTACGTAGTTACATAATGAGAAAATAAAATTAAAAAGAAAATTGTGGTAAAATATGGGAGAGTATGGCAATAAGGGAACATGGTTGAATATATGTCACATATTTATTACATTATGTAAGTCATGTGAATACATAAATTATACTATTATGATGAAATAGAAGGAAGGGAAATACATATTTCACATTCAGTCATGACAATGAAATTGTAAAATAAAAGTAGTTATTTTTATTGAGCGATGAAGTATATAAATTTTATTAAAAAATTAAAAATTAATAGTAGTTAGTTATTTTAGTATTTTTATAATTAATTAATTATATTAAGAATAATATGGAGTAGCTTTGGCATGGTAAAAAGATGATTGGTTATAAGATTATGTGTGAGCCTTTTGTCAGTACAAAATTACTTTAAATTGTGCTTAAATTACTTTAAAAAATTGTGCTGAAAAATTACTTGTGCTGCAAGGTAACTTTTTACTTTGCAGTGCTCTGTAACAATTTAGCTCGCAATTATGTAAAAATTTTACTTTTTATTATAAGTTGATATCATAACAATTTGAAATTTTGAGAGAAAAAAGAACTTAAAGTTCTCCTGATCAGCAATATTACTCAGTTATTGATTTTATGAATGATGACTCAAATTAAATTATATAAATTGTAATATGATTGTTGAATATCATTTTTTGTATATTATATGTATGCGCTTGAAAATATTTTACTGACAATCATTTCTATATTGTCTTTTATAGTTTAAGGCGATAGCCAATAACCTATGCAAATACATTTTAAATTTGTTATGAATTTAGGATGAAAGAAATGAATAAAGAGTTTTGAATTATACAGAGAGCAAATAACGTTGAAATTTACTATAAAGTAAAAATTTACTCGGATTTTTTTTTCTTTCCTATACATTGCAATTTAATCAAATATGATTATAATATACTGTAGTAAAAATTTAACCTAAATTTTTATTAAGTACAAAAAGTTACTTTGCAGCAAGGTAACTATTTTTACTTGAGCTTGTTCTGTAAAGTAAAGTGAATCTCATTTACAGTGATTGGCTGACCAACAAAATAAGACACATTCATTGGTTGATCTTGTTTTTTTTGAGCCGATAAAAGTGAGTCGCATGTTTCGTATGGAACTTTTTTTGGTGAGTTTCTTTCATTTTTATCAAAGCTCGTTCTGCAAAGTCAGACTTCCGGCGCAACTTTTGTGTCGATATGTTCCTTTGTTATAACAGCTGATTACGACTTCGTTACCTGTTTACTACGTTTATACATATGGTCGATCATTGTTATTTCTTCGTTTAGAACTTTGAACTTGATAAGAATGAAAGAAACTCCACACAAAAAAGTTCCATGCTCTTCATGTGTCTCAATTTTTGTCAATTTTGTTAGCTCAAAAAACAAGATCAACCAATGAATGTGTCGTATTTTGTTGGTCAGCCAATCACTGTTGTTGAGATTCACTTTACTTTACAGAACAAGCTCAAGTTCAAAGTTCTAAAAGAAGAAATAACAATGATCGACCATATGTATAAACGTAGTAAACAGGCAACGACGTCATAATCAGCTGTTTTGAACAAAGGAACATTTTTGAAGCTGGCTCAATATTTGTGTGGAGTTTATATAGAACGAGCTTAATTTTATATTTCAATGTGACCGTTCCTTTTTTTTTTTTTTTTTTTTTTTTTTTTTTTTTTTTTTTTTTACATTTCTGCACTGGTCACTGCATTAAGCAAATGATGAACATGTTTACAAAAATTTAAATGGTTCTCTTCTTTGCAGTAATAACCGTTACTTAATTATTTTTTTATTAATTATTATTTAAAGCTAGACTAGAAGATGAACGGGGGTGATTGCCCTTGTTGAGCTAAGAATGAAGTCTGGAGCTGTGCATAGTTCTCATGAACAATGGATATAATTAATTAACTTAATTGCACCGGCCTACGTTTACTATATAACTCGATCGTACAGAGAGACTGCATGCTTTCTGTGCACTTGCATTATGCAGCTGCATTTCCTGTTGTATGCCATGACCTACATTATGTAATAAAAAAAACTGCACTACAATTTAAAATATAGAAGTGGCAATTTCCTTAGCAACTAACGTGTAACCATACAATAAAATCAATCTCAATTGTATTGTATATGTCCAATCATTCACCAAGAGCATTTTCGTGAAGTATCCTTTCACATGTGGCTTACATACAAGTTGTCAGTCAACCCATTTTTCTTATCAGCAAAAGGCGAGTTGATGTCTTGCAATAAGAAAGCTAGAGGTGTCCACTACTGCATTTGTGCAAACACTGCACTACTACTACTACTACTACTACTACTACTACTACTACTACTACTACTACAACTACTACTACTACTACTACTACTACTACTACTACTACTACAACTACTACTACTACTACAACTACTACTACTACTACAACTACTACTACTACTACTACTACTACTACTACTACTACTACTACTACTACTACTACTACTACTACTACTACTACTACAACTACTACTACTACTACTACTACTACTACTACTACTACTACTACTACAACTACTACTACTACTACAACTACTACTACTACTACAACTACAACTACTACTACTACTACTACTACTACTACTACTACTACTACTACTACTACTACAACTACTACTACTACTACTACTACTACTACTACTACTACTACTACTACTACTACTACAACTACTACTACTACTACTACTACTACTACTACTACTACAACTACTACAACTAACACTACTACTACTACTACTACTACTACTACTACTACTACTACTACTACTACTACTACTACTACTAACACTACTACTACTACTACTACTAACACTACTACTATTACTATTACTACCTACTACTACTACTACAACTACTACTACTACTACTTCTACTACTATTACTTTACTACTACTACTACTACCACTATTACTACTACTACTACTAATACTACTACTACTACTACTACTACTACTGTACGGAATAATTTACGCTATATACTGCTTAACAACTGTGTTATTTATGCATAAATATTATGTTGTATAGAGCATATTATACTGTATACGTAATTATTTATGTTATTCTATTCACTATTGCCAAATTCACTAAAAATCATGAATGAATTCTTTAGGGAGCGGCTTCGTTTTTTATGTTAACTTTACGAAGTCCAGGATATATATCAATTTCACCAATTTTTAAATTAGGACCAAAATATTCAGATAAACTCTTTATATATTACAAAAATATAATAATAAAAAATAAATGAAATACGTTATTTATTCTTTTCGTGCATATTGTAATATTTCGTAACGCTTTAGCAACATTAATTGTATTATAAGTATATTTATGTCATCAGATTTTCACTGTAAACAAAAATCTTAAAATTTTAACAAATATAAATAATATAATTTTGTAACTAATAAACAAAATAAATGTATAGATTTAACTGTTACGAGATGTTTTACTTGTCGAGCGTGCCTCATCTCAATAAAATAACAAACAACTGGGTTGTCAACAAACACTTGTGTTTAATTTCGCAACTCTTGTACTAAAATTACTGGCATTTCCGTGTTCAATGGGGACGAGAAACGTGACCAAAAGTTGACAGACGGTTGACAAATCTGATTTTCAAAACATTCTCACTATATATGTATAGACTCAAACTCAAACAATACGATTATACATTGTTTGGAAGTAAGTAAATTTTTATAGTTTCTAATATAAAGGGTGGTTGCATGATATTTCGAGCTCGCGCCATGATTGTGTAGATAATATATTGCCCAACATAGGACAAAATCATTTTTAGCCCATTTTGAAATTGATCTTTTTTTCCATCGTTGATTTTTTTTTTTTTTTTTTTTTTCAAATTTAAAGAAAAAAACACATAAATATAACATCAAGCTGGTATGGCTGATGAGTGGTGAGGCAACTGACTCATAACTGTGTACTCCTCACCGAGCACAGGTGATCGAGCTACTGCTGGGTGCGTATTTCAAGTGTGAGAGCACAACACGTTGCACAAGCCTTGTTTACATGACGACGTACAGCATTCGGGAGGTGCATGATTGATGTGATTGCACCGTCCAGCCTACCTAGACACTGCTTCGGTTTCTCTGGCTGTAATTGCGAATGCCGGACTGTTTATTTAGGTCATGGCTACGCGGGTCATGAGTGAGGTTTCCATTACATACGTCGCAATATTTTGACAGGATACAATAGAGGTGTAGCACGAGAACACAATATGAAACAAAATAACAATAATAAGGAAGGTGAATTGAAATTTTTTTGTTGAGTTTATGATATTTTTGGAAAGAGCTTTAAAAAAATTTGAGGTGTTATATTTTTTCTTAGGACGATTGGAGAATGCGAAGTATTTTTAATTAATTTTTGAAAATCGGCCTAGAAAGCCTGTGACGTCATCAGTCCACTTTTCTCTCGGCAAATACTAATCGTTCAAGTTTCAGTAACCAGTTTAATGAAATCAGTTCGTCCTCAGGATTTCAAAAAAATTGGCTGCTGAACCTTCTACGGTCAATACTTTCCCAAATAAATTCCCGATATTTGACGTCACAGGCTTATTAGGTCGATTTTCAAAAGTTAATTAAAAACACTTCCCATGCTCCAATCGTTCTAAGAAAAAATAACACCTCAAAATTTGTTAACGCTCTTTTCAAAAATGTCATAAAAAGTGGGGGTTAAAAAGAATTCACCTTCCTCATTGATGAAAAATCACTTTTTTTCTTCACTGCTAAATATTATCTGCTCATATGTATTATGGCGTCGATGTGCAAGCTCAAATCAGTGCTTGCAAGCAATAGATACGGAAATGGTCGATATTTTGATGGGTGACTGCATGCTTAGAGTTCAGGGCAAGGTCTAGGTCACTCAAGGACAAAGTCAAATACGTAATTACTAAGTCAAATAATTTTTACTTGTTTCAAATCTCTGATATTCACATGGAAGTAAAACTGACAATTAAACAGTCTTGATTGATTAATTAATTAGATGTTGTTTCCAGATCTCTGCAGTTCACAGTTGAAGAACAAGTTGATTGTCTGTTAAATCTTGGGTCAAGATGCAGGCTAATAAACATTTAGCGGCATTTTTATTTGTTGCGGTGTTCGTGTCGGTAAGTATATTATTTATAGCAATATTTGAATTATGTTGAAATGTTACATACATTGATGGCACTACCAATACATATTCGTCACGAAAATAATAAATGACATAGTTTATGTTGTATTTACGTCATTGTATAGCTTAATTGATGCCAAATTAGAAAAGTATTGTTATTTTAAGCTGCACAACATATAATTATAATATTTATGATGTAACATAGCTATGCAGCATAGGTTATGCTATGGCTATATGGTATGGCTATGGTATGATATGGCTATGCTATTGCTATGCTATTGCTATGCTATTGCTATGCTATTGTTATGCTATTGCTATGCTATTGCTATGCTATTGCTATGCTATTGCTATGCTATTGCTATGCTATTGCTATGCTATTGCTATGCTATTGCTATGCTATTGCTATGCTATTGCTATGCTATTGCTATGCTATTGCTATGCTATTGCTATGCTATTGCTATGCTATGCTATGCTATGCTATTCTATGCAGTATAGGTTATGCTGTATTGAACAAATAATGTGCTGAAAATTAGCTAAAATAATTATTACGTTTCTATTTTTGTTCGTGATATTCTTACTGTCTAATAAAGTTTTTTTTTTTTTTTTTTTTTTTTTTTTTTTTTTTTTTTTTATTGTAAGTTCAATAATGAATGTACCATGCAGTACATTACACTTCAATGAATGTTGTGTTACTGATAATAGTGTGGTAAAATTGAGTGAAAAATAAAAATAGAACCATTTTAAAATACGTTAAAAAAAATTTTTCTCCTATATTAGGCTGTTTATACACAGAGCAACTTGCTGTAGATGCAATGGCTGCATGCAAATTGAATGACAATGAAGTAAATGAGTTGACAAGCAATCACGTGCTAAATTAGCTGCAGGACAATCTGAATTCTATTGCTCATGTTAATGTGTAACAACATAATAAGATCAAATTATAAAAATTACATAAAAGTTATTTAGTATTTTTGTTGTCACGTGTATTGCTCAATACAACGCACTGGCCAAAAACTTTTTTTTTTTTTTTTTTTTTTTTTTTAAAGTTAGCAAATCAATTGAGAAGCCAACAGTACTATAACAAAGTGCTATTACATTTTGATAGGATAGCGGCCAACTTTGTCTTACATTTGCTTTGCTTTCTTAACTTAATTTATATTTTTGTTTTCTTGATGTTAAAATTTTTATACTGTACAGCTTATCGAACCTCAAAGATTTTGTTTTCCTGAATTTGAACCAATTTGGTTTAGAAACTAATTTTCATCTAATTGACTAGATTTTCAGGAATTAAAGCAAAAGTTTTTAGGTTTAGTAAGTTATAGATTAAAAATTTCTGTGTTGAGAAAATTATAGCTGCTTCTTTATCCCATAAGAAAGTATATATGTACGTCAATTTAAGACAGTTATTGTCCACGTACGTAACGTAAAAGTTACGTATGTCAACGCACTTTGACGGATAAACAAAGTTGAAACAATGTAAACAAATGGAGTCGTTCGCATTTAATTTAAAAAAAAAATGAACGCATGTAACTCTTAAGCCTTGTTCACAATCGACTTTTCTTAAGTGAAAACGCTAATTTTTTCAAATTAAGAAAAAAATTTGATTTCCACTTTTTCAGAATTTTTTTTTTAATTTTTTACGTAGAACTTTCACTTAACAAATTTTTTTCTTAATTTTTCTTAAGTAGCTAATTAGAAGAATTATTTGAATTTACGTAAGAATCAACAATGGTTTGATTCTTACGTAAATTCAAATAATTCTTCTAATTAGTTACTTAAGAAAAATTAAGAAAAAAAAATTGTTAAGTGAAATTAATTAAGAAAATTCTTAAGTGCAACAATAGTTTCATTGTGAACACCAATCGTTCTTAAGTGGAAAAAATTAGCATTTTCACTTAAGAAAACTTAGAAAAAGTCCATTGTGAACGAGGCTTTACGTTGAATAATATACTTAAGGCGGGGAATCAGGTACTGCGCGGGATTTGACTAAAAAATTGTAAAGAAAGAAAAATCTGAAACTTTGAACAGTGGTATCTTCAAAAATGTAAAAAAAAAAAAAAAAAAAAAAAAAAAAAAAATTGGGGGGTCACCATGTTAGATTTTAAATTATTATTTTTTGAAGTTTTAGTCCCATAAGAGCCCATATTAATTTCAATAAATAATTTCTCTCTTTTATCTGATGGTCACGGGTTCTGAAATTTTTATCATATAGGTAGCTGTTACTATTAACTTTTAAATGGCATTATAAAGTTTGCAAGTTTTCTTTTTAGATTTTGAGATATATATACAAGCAATCTGAACACAACCCTTAAGCCAAAGTAGCCTGCTATCACTTTGTTAGCCTCTCAGTTTACAAGTCTAACTCTAAAAGTCTTGTGTAACAGTGACTAAATCTTTGCTTGCCTGCTATCTCTTATGTTATTGCTTCATTGTTGTTTTTAATCTGTGTATGTACTTATGTTTTGTTGTTATTTATTTTATATACAATTGATGATATTGACAAGACTATCATTGTTTAGTATACAATCATGCAAGCAATTAATATTATTATTTAATTATCGTAAATTTAAAAAAATCGTAGAATATTGTCTTAATTTACTCACTAAAAAATTAAGAGAATGCTTTTGCAAAGCTAGAGACTATAGGAAATATGAGATTGACTTAAAAAAAAAAAAAAAAAAGTAAACAAATATTTAAATTATTATAATACTGTATATTCCTTAACTAACCACTGAGCAATTATAATTTTTAATTCTTTGTTTGCTTTACACGTGTAACGTGACATGTCATCTAATATAGGTAAGCCACAACTTAATAGTGCAATGCTATATTATCACAATCGTGTGTGTAGTGTAACTCACCTTTGATGTTTTATATAAAGAGGGGCAAGTTTGAGCCAGCATTTTAATTATAAGCTGCGGCTTCATTACCATAGACTACAATTTATTTTCAAATATATTAACTTATTTATTCTTTACGTGTGGCCACTTCATCTGTGTATAGGGAAATTGCATGAAATTGCGCACTATCGCCATGCTTAAGCAGATAAATACATATTACCCAGCATAGAATAACAAACGTCACGTCTGGATTTTTTTCAAGGGGGAGGGGGAGATTTAATTTTTTTGTGTTTCTTTTTTTTTATAATTTTAATATTTTCTCGGATACATACAGCTCAATTTAGTCGTTAAAAACAACTATGACAGGATATTATTATTTGTTTTTGTTTTTTAATTTACAAACATAACCTGGTCAACGTCATTTTCTTCTCAAGTATGGCATCTAAGCGGAAGCTTTAAACAATGAGTAAAATCAGCCAAATCGAAAATATACGATTTTATATATATATATATATATATATATATATATATATATATATATATATATATATATATTATATATATAATATATATAGTAACTTTGATATTTGCAGACAACGTTGCTCCAGAGCTGCTCCAGTTGCTCCTGCTCGTGCTCCAGCTCCTCCTCTTCCAGCTCCAGCTCTGGCTCTGGATCCGGTTCTGGCTCCGGCTGTGGGCAACAACAGTACCAGGGAGGTTCCAGCTCTGGCGGCATGAACGAGGTCATGCATGAGGGTAGCAGCTCGGAGGGTGGCATGGTATCGTCAGAGGACGAGGGAGAAATCGGCTTGGACAGCAGAGTCTGTCAAATACATCTCAATCTCAACCCTTGTAATTACTGCAACCAAGGTGGGGCGGGGGGTGGTGGTGGTTGCGGTGGCGGTGGCGGGGATGATTCCAGCTCAGGTGCTGGCAATACGAATAACTGCGGAGGCGGTGTGATGGCACAAGGCTCCTCTAGTTCTGAGCAAGTCATGGCTGTGCAGCAGTCATCCTCGGGAAGTGGAGGCCACGACTGCTCATCATCCTCGTCGAGCTCCGAGTGCACGTGCTCCTGCTCTTGCAGGTCGTAGTTAGCACACACGTTACATACCTCCTACTGCCACAACTATTTATTGCTTCTTCTTCTTATGCCAGTGAATATTGCTGGTCGAACTTACCTTAAAACAAACTTGTAAAATTGTATCTATAGTACACTCTGAAGGCAGGTTATTGTAAAAAACTACCTCTTGGTGTTTAATAAATTAATTAATTGTAAAATTAACGGTTTTGTCAAATATTTTGATGATATAACGTTAGTGACGGTACAAATGTTAGAACCTCATGGATAAACGTCTGCTTATAATACCTAAATTATATTTTATTATGATTCTAACGTTTGTGACGTCATTTAAGTTTTTTATAATTATTATATCACCAG
Organism: Ecdyonurus torrentis; assembly: GCA_949318235.1. Lineage (NCBI taxonomy): Eukaryota > Metazoa > Arthropoda > Insecta > Ephemeroptera > Heptageniidae > Ecdyonurus > Ecdyonurus torrentis. The sequence continues at coordinate 51,374,571 of OX439130.1, forward strand.
ACTTCATTAAACGTACTGTCTTGTGGGGCAATGAAGCAGCTGAAGACGTTTAGAACTTTTTTCTTGGATGCTGAAATTTTTACTGTAACTTACTGAAACTGAAAGCTTCATAAAATATAAAATACTTCTATAAAGCTTTTTATTTTCCTTAATTTCAAGCAATGTGGTTTTAGATTATTTTTCATCCAATTGAATTCATGTTCAGGAAAACGAGGCTCTTAATAAGCTACATTAAAATCTTTGGCATTGAAAAAAAAAATCAAACTTGAGCTAAAAATCTTTCATTTCTCCATAAGAAACACGTGAAAAGTAAAAAGTAAGATATTCTTACAAATAAAAGTGAAGAAAATTTCTAATCGGTTATTTATTTTAAATATTAAAATAAAGAAAACAATTGTATCATTTTAGAAGGTACTACGTAGCAGTTTTATTATTATTATTTTTTTTGACCATTTAATTTTTTTAACTTTATAATTATATAATATACTATACAGCTGGTTAATTACGCATAAGTTTTCAAACTGGCTCAATACTGCAGGTGTCAAAATTTGTGAGCTAAATCTGTTTTAGTTGCACAATTATATAAGGTAACCATTAGGCAACGTTTCATTTTTACGTCAAGTTCGATTTACATTTCTTATAGATATTTGATTTCTGGTAAACTACTCTTTATTTTTAAAATATTCTTACTGCGCATACAAAAATACGTTGGAAATTTAATTGCTGTATGTGCACTTATTTATATGTAACTATATAATTTATTGTAAAACATTTATAATAAAATGTAACATGCAAACTGCACATTGTTTTGTTTTTACTCTTCTCTTTACCTCTATGAATAATTTAATCGGGAATCATATATAAACCATCATTAATTATATATGCTGTCAAAATCTGTATACCATTCCCGGATAATTAATCCTGATAACAACTTATCCAGATCAAGCAATCCAGATGTCGTGGATACAATTTTATCCAGATAAGCACTGTAAATGTCAAATGTAAATGGGTCAAAAAAACTCAAAAAAGCTTTCCAGGGGCGGGGGAGGGGGGGGGGGGGGGGCGAAAGAACTCCAAACAATCAGTTTCGGATTTTCCCACTTAACTGGATTTATTTTTATTATTATTATTTTTTTTTTGTGTCACAGATATTTTGGCCGAGAGATTTTGTGTTTTGCTATGTTCAGTGTCGGTTTGATATTAAGGGAGGGTGACCGGCTGCTGCCTCACAAACGGAACAGTCGTGAAATATAAAATTATCATGACGTTAAGGGTTAACCTCAGACCTGGAAAAAGCAAAATATCTCAAAATTGGTTTGATATTTTTTTTAAAAAAACCTTAAGGAGGGGGGGGGGGGGGTGCGGGGGTAAAAATATTATGATCTGCGAGCTCCAGTTAACAGAATATTTAATTTTTATTTGTGATTCGAGATAATTAGTATTAAAATTTGCATTTGATTAGCATTGTGGTTTAGTTTTTTGCCATTTTCCAAAATTTGGGTTCCATAACTTTTTTTTTTTTTTTTGAAACTTTCTAACGTTATGGATATTTCCATGCTCTATCGATTACTTTTTGTTTTATATTCCAAAATAATTTCTGGATCGAGAAAATTAAGCTTTAGTTTGTTCATTTGAATATAACATTGATTTTGAATTTCACGGCTAAATAAAAATTGTTAAAAATTAATTGTGAGAAATGTGTGGGAATTATGAAGAAATTATACTTGAACTCTGTTGTGTAAAAATGAGATGTTTCCAAAAATATTTTACGATTAGTTTTTTTTTTAAAAAGGCGCGTTTCAGGATTGAAGTATGTGAAAATTCAAACTTTTTAAATCAAACTAAAAACTTTTTTAAATTAAAAATATTAATAAAACTTTGTTCGGGATATTTTTTTTATTATTATTATTTTAATTTCATTCAATTTTACTTGAAAATTAGAGCATTTGTTTTCTGCGATATAAATGTCGTAACAAGAATTGTTGAGAAAATAAAATTCCTCTTTCGTCTATTTCCACCCCAAGTCATTTCTCCACTGCTGTTAGGAAATAAAAAGCATGAGGTATTCGACATTTTTTCGTGGATTATTGGAGGGGGGAAAAAAGCGTTTATGAACATTATTTATGCAGCCCAGCACTTAATGGACCACTTACAATAATTGTATTTTACCTTATTTATGATAACGCCTTTTTCATAATAATGTTTAAAATATAAAATATTTCAAAACATTATTTACACAGTTAAAAAAAAAAAAAATAAAAGACTTTAAATTAATTCAATAATTATAAAAAAAATGCAATGTCCATGTATGTGTTATGTGTGTGCCTATTATAATATATTTTTATATATAGTTCAAACACGCGTGCAATTTATTAACTAATATAGGCGTAAATATGTATAATTTCAGTAACATATTTTGTGTTTGTTTGAAATAATATGTTTAGTTTTATTTATATTTATGTATGCAGCTAGCCAGGCTAGGTGTCAATGTTTATGAAGACATGCTAAAAATAAACATCAATACCACCCCGCCTGCACTCACTTTACTTGCATGCAATGTATATACAATGCAAACGTAAATTGTATGTTTTGAATGACGATAACATGCGAGCTATAGCGATCACCGATAATGATATTGACAAGACGTAATCGTATGCATGTTATGTTATGGCAACAATCACGTCTCAATAACAGGCACTGACCCGCTATATAAATATTAGACACGGCCTAAAAATAAATGTAAAGAACACCAAGGCACCACGGCTTGCTATAGTGATTTGTAAGTAAGCAAAAATAACTACAACTTTTTTTTTTTTTTTTTTTTGCACGCATTATTCTTTAGACAAATCAGGTACAATTAACGAATCATATGACATATCTGAACGTTATGAATATCAACGTTTATTATTATATTTCTTTAGAGCTTTAAATTTAATCCGGTTCGACCACCCGCCTGTAACTCATAATTAAAACCGATGATTTCTATCGGGTGTTCGTTTCTTTGGAAACGTTCAACTCGTGTTTTCACTTTTTAACTTTAAAACGAGGCAGTTTGAGTTGAAAGGTCCATGACTCTTAGAAGAAAGAAAAAAAAAGGAGTCAGTTCGTCGACAAAATTTTAAACTTTGAACGTGGAACTGAAGTTTTTGTGAAATTTCAGTGCTGATTTTCAATTTTTATCCCCGGAAAAGTTTTTCCCGACTTCCCGAACTAAGTGTCCTATACCTAAATGTAAGATTAAACTATCGTCTAAAACACTACAATTTTTATAATTACAATGGTGATGTTTCAAATTACGGTTGTAAAAACAGCAATCGTCCATGTATATAGGGTTTGATTTAATTTTTTGAAGTCAGGATCCCTTTAATTTATATGTTGCTATTTAAAAAAAACAACAAATATTTATGCTGTGTAGAGTAATTGCTATTCAATATGATGTAAAATTAAGATGAGAATAATGCGTACTGAGTAGAAACCATAAATGTAAAAAAAATAACGTGCATCATTTGACTGAAATCGGTCACCTAGCTGCTATCTTGTGAAAGTTACAGCGACCTGCAAAAGTAAGTTTGGTGAGAAAATAAACAAACTCACAGTTCAGCACTACTAACAAAGTGCTAGCAAACGAGACTTTGTGTACCTATTTTTATTTAAAAAAAAAAAGCTTTCTTATGGACCAATGAAGCAGCCATAACTTAGGTTAGAATTGTTTCTCGAAGTTTAAATTTTTATTGTAGCTTGCTGAGCCTTAAAGATTTTTTTTTTAATTATTGGTTTATTATTTTAATTAATTTGGTTATATATTTTTTTTTCACCCAATTCACTTCAAGTCCAGGAAAACGATAGCTCAGCAAACAACAGTAAAAATTTAGCATCAATAAAAAAATTCTGGCTCAAGTTATAGCTGCTTCATTGCCCCATAAGAAAGCTTGTATTGAGATAGGAACAAAGAAGAGTCATCTGCTGCACTTTGTTAGTATTGTTGGGCTATGAGTTTGTTAATTTTCTCAATAAAGTTACTTTTGCAACGTCTTCTATTAACCCCAAATATGTAACAATGAATTAACCAGCAATAAAATTTTAAATTATAAATATATTGAAGTATTACTAAAGCCTCGTGTTAATTTCAATATTTTTCTCCCTTATCTGAGGGCCTCGGGTCCTAAAATTTTGAATATACACGGACAAAAATAAAGACGGCATAATTATGCTACCTCAATGCAATACGTAACCACACAATTTATACTATACATAGCATGATAGTTGAGATTTTCAGCTTAAAGGAATAGACCAGAGAAAAACATAAGCATTTATATCACAAAACACTTGATGGGACTTACATAAATAACATTAGCTTGTCTCAAAACCCAACAGTAGCCCCGTAGCAGTGATCAGACAGTTCGATTTATGCAACCCGCACAACATTTTTATACTAATTTTTGCATGTTTCTGACGTCATAAACATGATTTTTCACGCAAATTGCATACTTTACAGTTTTTTCACGCTCTCTCGAGCGGGGTTACATTAACATTCTGGTAAAAATTGTTATCAGTTTTGAAGATCCCATTTCGTGTTTATTCATTAAAAAGCTCATGTTGTTTTATGTGGTCTATAGCTTTAACTATGCTTATGTTGTTTCAAAATAGCAACATTTGTGCTCCACAATGTAGCAGCATAATTAACTTAATTTATATAATATATTATTATCATATCGAGGGCTACGCGGCAATTCGGAACTTGTGCAGCCTCCGCGCGCGCAAGATTGAAACATATGGATTCTCCGCGCACCTACTTTTTGGCACATATGCAGCCTCCGCGGCCGCTAATATTGAAACATGTGTAATCTCCGCGGACGCTACGAATGAAACATGTGGACATTCCGCGCGTACGAAAAGTGACACATCTGAAGAATGATATTTTGGCACATCTGAAGAAAGCTATACCTACCGATATGAATTGCATTTACAGATAAAATTTACATGGAGGATGATATAATATCATCGGATAACAAATTTTAAATTGTATTTAAAAAAAATTAATAGGTTAATAATAATAAAAAAAAGCTAATTAAAAATTAAATTATAAATAGACAGATAATTAATAAATAAATGATCATATCAATAAATGAAGCAATAGATAAATAAATTTATTTATAAATAGGTAAATGAATCAATGAATAAATAAATAAATAAAAAATAAATAAAAAAAATTAAAAAACAAGTAATGAAAAGTAAATGCATATGTTCAAAAGAAATAAAATCGTACTTTTAACAGTAAAATTTGAAATGTTTTCCTCATCAAAATATTATAACACCTTCTCTACTAAAAACTTAAAGAATTTAAATTATCACCTAAAATAACACATAAAGAAACCTACCTTAAAATTTTAAGACTCTTCTTTAATTTTTTTTAATAAAAAATAATCTTATCAACAAACCAACACTACAATAAAATTACACACTTCACAAATGCTCTGCTTTTTTTTTATTCACTGCAATTATTATAATTTAAATTAAATAATTTAATTTTTTGAAAAAATCAATCATAAAATTTAATTTATACGGAATAACGAAAAATACAACTACGCTCTCCACAAAGCAGAATGAAAACTGAAACATTTACCGGCAATAGTCAACTAGACAGGATGTTTACAATTTGGACCTTTGAAGTGTATGTATGATAAGAAAATACTCTAGCTGATCATTCAGAAGTTGACTTGAGGTAGGGTAGCTTAAAAATTCATAAAATGAATCACAAGAAAATTCTATTATAAAAAAAAAATCAGAGCTTTGAAAAGTATTTTCCATTTAAAATAAATAAAAACTTTGTTTTAAAAACATTATTAGTATATTAATTTAAAAAAAAGTAATGGTACATAATATATTTTTATTGTAAAATTATCTATTATATCTTATTTAAATTTTATTTACATCATTAAATCATTAAAGCGTTAAGTTTTGCACCAGAGAAATTAAAAAACTTGTGCTTAAAATTTGTAATCATAAAACTCTGCAAATTATTCAGTTGTGTCACTTTTCGTACGCGCGGAATGTACATATGTTTCATTCGCAGCGTCCGCGGAGATTACACATGTTTCAATATTAGCGGCCGCGGAGGCTGCATATGTGCCAAAAAGTAGGTGCGCGGAGAATCCATATGTTTCATTCTTGCGCGCGCGGAGGCTGCACAAGTTCCAAATTGCCGCGTAGCCCTCGATATTATAAATATTTGGACTCATATTGGAACAATTTTCAAAATTAGAAATTCTTACAATTCCATCACTTTTTATTTTCACCTGTGCAATGTACAAAAGATATAATTCTGGGTCCTATAAAACAAATAACACCATACATAAAACAATAGTAATAATTCCAAAGTAGCTGTACCAAAACATTCATTTAAATTATTTGAAAGAAGTCCATATTTTGTGACTGCTAAAATTTATGACAATTTGCGTCTATTTTAAGAAATGTAAATAACGATAATTATAGTTTTTTAAATTTTGCTTTAAAAAAATCCTTTATAAAGAAATTTTATACTTTTTAGCATCCTTTTTTGATAAAAACTAGATAGATAACATCGATGTTTTGATGTTCACCACCCATGCAACATTGGAATAATATACTGATTCATTTCACAAACGTTTTATTATAATGTTTTTATTTACTAATTAACAGTGTACTTAGGGAGTTGTGTAAATCAGTTTATGTTGTATTCTTACTGTTCTTTGTTCTATTAATTTAGTGTTAAGTTATATTTGACAAGACCAATGCTTGTTGTAATTATAACTGTTACTATGAGCTGCCTCTGGGTCAACAAAGATTATTCTTATTCTTATATTTTCCGTGTATTTAGTTTGGTTTTATTGACTTTCAGCATGGCATCATATCAAAATGTAGAGATTCAACTTGTGAATATTAATATAGAGATAATAAGAAAGCTACACACACAAAAATAGCTAAGTAATAATTTTAGCACAATTTGTTCTATACAGCATAATTTATGCTATACTGCATAATAAATGTGTTCCATAGCATAAGTATTATGTTGTATAGCATAATTAATTATGTTGTTCAAACTTAGCATCGATAATGCTATAATGACATAAATACAGCATAAGTTATGTGCTTTCCGAGTAGAGTATACTATAACTACAAAATTTGTGTTTAATATGCAAGACTTAACAAACACATTGCTGGCTATATTGAAAGTAAATATAAGTCAAATTCTTTATTTGGATTTTCAATTGCTACAGAAACAATGTTACAATAATCCTTGTCACTAAAATTAACTTGAACACACACACATAAATATATATTATATAAATATATACATAGAGTGTAACATGCAACAATGCAATCAATTATTACAGTTTTTTTAAGAATTTATTTTTTAAGCAAGTTTAATTTTGAGATAAAATAAAGTAAATTGCTATGCGGGTTATCTTAAAATCCACATGAAATAATTAAAAGCTTTATCTGACTTGAGAATTTCGACTTGATTTCTCAGTTTTGATATTCAATTGTTGCAATTTGTCAACAATACGTCATCTGAAGGTCGACTCTGTTGTTTACATTGTTGTGGTGATCGACATGGTCACTTGATAACTTAATTGTGCAATGTCAACAAACAGATTGCGCACATATAATTGACGAAATAATTAACAGTCAGCTGATATCAATGTGCGAGTTATAAATGTGAGAAAATGTCACTTTTTTTTCTCTGAATATATCGTGCATGAGCTTATATATTGTATTTTGGAATTATTGTCTCCTGCTGCATAAATAAATAATTTGACTTTGCTAGTCACGGTCGTATGGCCGCTTTACTGTATTGTGAGGCATTAATAAATATAATATATGAGTCAAAATGTTATTTAATTTTTGAAAAGAATACGTTTTGCGGGGAAATTCTTGATTTAACTTATTTCAATATCTTAAATTACCCAAATAAAAAGACAATTAAATGAAGAAATAATCAACTTTATTGAAGAGATCCTTGTTATATAATATTTCAACCTGATAATATCGTTACGTTATCATTGCATGATACTTTCTCATATCAAATTTAGATTTCTTAACTTAATGTAAACAGCTTCCGTATATTTGTTTTTTTATTATTACTTTTTGTTTGCCCATGCATATTTTTTCTTCTAATTTTATTTACCATATGTGCCATTTTGCAACTTTACTTCAATAATTTAACTTTTATCTCTGTGTTCATTAAGTTATTCCTATGGTCGTAATATTTTATGTAAATTGACGTATTTTCACTGTTACATCAATATAAAATTGCGCACAATCTTTACGTCCGTTCTGACCGCTACTTTAGGACATTATGTTAGTTCTTTTTATTTTCTTATTATACCAGCCCTAAGCCCGATGAGTCCTTGCAATTTAGTTCTTAATATTACGTCGAGTATTTCATTTTATTAACCCAGGCCATCTTTGCAACACGCATTGGTCTAGTCGTCGTATATGTAAGGCTTAAAGTAGAACAATTATTTTGCTGGAGCTCTTTTGATGCCCAAGAACTCAGGATAGCTCCGGAGCTCCCATAAGCGCAATATTAAATTGTGAATTTTTTACAGGGGCACTGCTCCGGCTTACTTTCACTCAAAAAACGAGTGCATTACTTCAGTTATGAATCCTACCTTATTTGAGATAAACACTTTTGAGTTATTACGAGCAGCTAAAATAATGCATTTTAGCAAATTAATTACAATAGCTAATTTAAGTTGTTTTCAGTTATTTTCAGTTATTTTAAGTTAAATTAGCTATTGTTAATAATTTGCTAAAATGCATTATTTTAGCTGCTCATAATAACTGAAAAGTGTTCATCTCAAATAAGTTAGGATTCGTAACTGAAGTAATGCACTCTTTTTTTGAGTGTTAAGTTCTGATTTATGTGTAATATATTTAATATTTATAGTTGTTTTGTCCGCAGGTGGTTGCTCGTGTTGCGTACCAAATTACCATGATGTTTACATCAAAAATTACATTTCTAGGAGCTCTTCTTGTACTGTTTAGCCAGGTAAGAAACTTATCTATCTATCTATCTATCTATCTATCTATCTATCTATCTATCTATCTATCTATCTATCTATCTATCTATCTATCTATCTATCTATCTATCTATCTATCTATCTATCTATCTATCTATCTATCTATCTATCTATCTATCTATCTATCTATCTATCTATCTATCTATCTATCTATCTATCTATCTATCTATCTATCTATCTATCTATCTATCTATCTATCTATCTATCTATCTATCTATCTATCTATCTATCTATCTATCTATCTATCTATCTATCTATCTATCTATCTATCTATCTATCTATCTATCTATCTATCTATCTATCTATCTATCTATCTATCTATCTATCTATCTATCTATCTATCTATCTATCTATCTATCTATCTATCTATCTATCTATCTATCTATCTATCTATCTATCTATTCAAAATTCAAAATTCAAAATATGTTTATTTCATTTCTTTCATCCTACAATCACAATATACAAAAGCATATCGGCTTAGGTTATTGTATCAGTTGATACAATTAGAAATGATAGTCAAAATACACATAATTATAATACATATTATAACATTAAATATCACAAAAATATATCTATACAAATATATGTAGAAAAATTAAATCATGACTAAATCATGACTGAATCATGCTATTCTGATTCATTATCTTTTATAAACTCATCAATAGAATAATATTGCTTGTTTAACAGTAATGTTTTCAATGATTTTTTAAACAAAATAGGGTCTTCAATTTCTCTTATATAAGTTGGCAGATTATTATAAATCTGCAAACAACCACAGAAGGGACCTCTATTGTACATTTCAGTTCTTTTATAGACACTATTAATTTTCAATTTAACATTTCTTGTGTTGTGACTATGTTTTGTTTCATGACTAGTAAAAGAGGGTAAATTAAATTTAACTTTCATTGCACACTCAAGTATATAAACACATGGGACAGTAAGGATTGTTAAAATTTTAAATAATTCTCTGCATTCAGATCTAAATCTAGCACCACATATGATTCTGACAACCTTTTTTTGTAATCTATCTATCTATCTATCTATCTATCTATCTATCTATCTATCTATCTATCTATCTATCTATCTATCTATCTATCTATCTATCTATCTATCTATCTATCTATCTATCTATCTATCTATCTATCTATCTATCTATCTATCTATCTATCTATCTATCTATCTATCTATCTATCTATCTATCTATCTATCTATCTATCTATCTATCTATCTATCTATCTATCTATCTATCTATCTATCTATCTATCTATCTATCTATCTATCTATCTATCTATCTATCTATCTATCTATCTATCTATCTATTTATCTATCTATCTCTATCTTACATAGATTTAATTATTAAAATATAATTGCTTATAAAAAAAAATAATTAAGAAATAATTGTGCTAGACAGTATAATTTATAATGCTATTCTAAATATTTTGCAGAGCCAGTGGCAGATCGCCGTAACTTCTCCCGTGTTTTTCCCCCACGCCGGTCCTAATGGTTACATGTGTGTCAAGTGGTTCGATAAACATCACCACACTGCCATCTCAGAGTCGTCCCACTCTTCCTGGACCCTGGACTCAAGTGCAGACTCGACATCAGTTGACTGGGGATCAGAAAGTCCAGAGTCCACGGCCTGGGACACTTCTGAATATTCAGACAGTTGGATCAATGAAGATTCAAACAAGTTCTCAGATTGGAGTGATTCTGACTCATCAACAACAGACTCAGAAAAAGATTCCTCCTGTCATTATTCTAAAAAATATCAAGACCATACTAAACTAAAATTGCGGCTAAATAAACATTTAAAACCTCACTCTTGTTCAAGTCATCACCATTCTGGTCCGTCAAGTCTATCTGACACGAACAGTCAACATGATGACTCAAGCACGCGAGAACTTACCTCGCAATCAGATTTTATTTTATCTTCACCATATGACCACCATGGATTTCACTTCACAGATGACTTCAGTAGTTCTAGCTCAAGTTCATCTAGTTCTGAAAGTTCTAGCTCTGAAAGTGAAAGTTCTGACGATACAAATTCTGATGATGATGATACATGTTCTGAAGATATCTCTAATGGTGGACCTCCTACAGATTGTTCATGTTCAGAAGAAACTGAAGAAATAATTCATTGCTCTACCACGTCATCACCTGCATCCACTTCAACTTCATCTCATGATACAAGTACAACTCACATGACTACATCTGAAAATACCAGTGAGGACACAAGTGACACATCTCACTATACCAGTGATACATCTCATGGTACAGATGACACATCTCATGGTACAGATGACACATCTCAAGATACCAGTGAGGATACAAGTGACACATCTCATTATACCAGTGATACATCTCATGGTACAGATGACACATCTAAAAATACCAGTGAGGATACAAGTGACACATCTGCAGATACAAGTAAAAACTCAGATACATCTAAAAATACAAGTGATGATTCAGATACATCCGAAGATACAAGTGACTCGTCTGACTACCTCACATTAGAGCTCTCAAACTCCCACATGTCCGAAGACAGTTCATCAAGTAGTAATAGTGGTAAAAAGTTTTCGTGTTCTTGTAGACAAGTATCCTCGTCGAGTTCATCTTCTGATCAAAGTATTTCGTGCACTTGCGATGCAGACAGCAACTGCTCGGACTCACAACGTAAATTCACATGCTCTTGTAAATAAAGAAAATATCTATACCATACTGTGACGTTTGATTTCAACCTAATTCTTAAGCCGACAGTAAATTATAAACAATTATAAATTAATGTTTATAATTTTGATGCATGACAATTAATTGATTATCTGCAGATTTGAACATATTAATGATTTGTCCAGCATTGCACAAGCGTCATTTTGTCTTTTTTTTTTTCTCACGGGTTAATTGCTGTATTTTGGTATAATTTTTATTATTTTTCCCAGGTGTAAGCATCTAAACTTGCTATGAGAAACAACAACAGTTCATGTCTAATATTTTGACATTTAGAATGAGCATAATTAGTGATTTTCCTATACTGATCATTCAATATTATTTGTTGCTTGTATGGCGGCAATACAAGGAGCAAACCTAAATTGATGAGTAAGACCACACAATTTTAATCCTTCGATCCAGAGAAGTGCAGAAATATGAACCATTTAATAACATATGTCAAATAATATAGCAAAGTCAATAAGATACTAAAATGTAATCGACTGCAAATATAAACAAAAATTGTACGATAGTAGCAAGTATAGGGTGTATGCGGATGACGTCATATTTATTGCGCTTGGAGGCCATACTGGAGTAGTGCATTACATTGCTCAGCATAGGACAAACTTTATTTAAGCCCATTTTCTTTGGGAAATCGGTTAATTTTTGGTTATTTTTCTCACATACTTGAGACACTAATTCAACATATTTACAGCATCAATGCTCTCAAAAATATTGCATAGTGTTTTCAAACTGGCAAAATGAGTTATTTTCCTATGCCACCCATGTTATTGAGTTATCCAACATGGCGTTGACTTTAACATGAATGCATAGACCCTATAGCTTGTATGCAATCAGCACAGTTTTGTTTGCTGTTTTTATAGACGAGAAATGTAAAACTATAATTTTCCAAACTTGCTTATTCAGTACGATGTTATTCATCACATCAATGTTTCCTGCTCAATAATCATAACGATGTATTTTATTGTAGGTAAAGCAGGTAACATAGGACTAGAGCAAACATCGCATGTGTAATCTTTTATAGTAAAACCAACTCATGCTTTAAATGGTGTACAAATTGATTGGCATTTCCTTAAAACAAATAACTCGATTGCATTTTTAGAGAAAACTAGATATAGTAAAATAAAAAGGTCAGCAAAATATTTATTATCTGTTACTGAAAGGTGAGTGCACGGTAAAACATAAGTATGCATGAATGCTGTGGGTAAACATCAACCTGGAATATAGGTATTAATATACTACAATAATATTTAATTCAGGTAAAACTTACTATATACATAAAAGGTGCACCTCACCAAGATTAGATGGCATTTCACCTGCATTATAGGTACTATTATTGTATTATATAAAAAAATACCTGTCGTTCCAGGAAAATATTTACCTGTCCTAATTTACAGGTTTTTAGTATCTTGAGCTTATATGGTAATTTTTATCTGTGAGTTAAGGTTCTTATTGTCAAGCACGTCAGCATAAATATTTTTATATTATATTTGTACACAGCGAAAGTGCAAGATGAAGCAGATTTTCTTCTCTTTGACCTTACATCGCCACAAAGAACAACAATATTTTATATTTTGACGTCACGCTTTGTTTACGTTTCAAATATTTAGATTCACTAAACGTCTGTGCAGCGAGCAACAATGCTCTGAAATTGAGTGGATGTTTTTTTACTGCAGTTTCATCACTGTGCTAGTCTACACTATAATGAAAGTAAGTACACATGGTGTAACTTGTCAATAAAATACATGCATGCACCTTTATAATATAATGTACAAATTGTCAAAATCTAAAAAACAAAAAATCTTAGTAATAATACTGACGATTATTCCGTTAATTTGAATCGAACTCCAAACGATTTTGTTTTAGATTATTTGGTTCATATAATTGTAAAAGCTATATATTTTTTATTTTTCGATTTTTAAAAACCGCTTTTTTCCTATTTCATAAACGATTTTTTTATTTAATTGAAAAAAAAAAACAATTCTAATTCTAAAAAATTTTATTCCGAAAGATAATAAATTTTTTTCTTGATATAATAACTTATTTTAGAACCGCGCTGTTCAGATAAAAATGACAAAATAATGACAGCTACGTATAAATCCTGTAAGATACAATATAGATAAATATATATATACCCTGGAACAACAATTATTACTTTTACCATTAACTACAATGCCACCTAAAATGCAGGTGAAATATCACCTATAATCTAGGCTAGACTTAACTCCTTTATTGTAGTATGTTTCACGTGCATTATGTATCAATAACTTCCCCACGCTTATATTTGTCTAGCTAGGATCCTATTTATACTTTCAACATTATACTATTAGTATAAAACAGTATCGATATCAATTTTCCAATAATTTCCATGAAACACTTGACAGCAGGCTCGGAATGGCCATAAGAGCAAGTACGCGATAGCGGACGTGGCCCCCCTTGTTTGGAGGCCCCTTAAGGCCCTAAAAAGGCCGTAACTAGGGTTATTACGTCCCCTGTGGTGGCCCCCCAGAGGGTGTTACGCCCCTTTTACGGACGTGGCCCGTTCAGTGCCAGTCCGGACAGTTTTCTATTTTCTATTTATATTTGCTGTAAATCAGTTTTTGTTTCAGTATCAACTGAAATTGCCTAAATAACCTCAGCTCCGCATACGATTATGCATTGGTTCGTGGGTGCAGTTCTAATTAGCACGTGTCTCTACATCACGCAAGCGGCTGCCACCCTCTCTCTTGTAAGTATATACTAACATATTATGTGCTTAATTAAGTAACGTACACTAAGAAAACTAACTGCTACAGTGCTCACCGAACATTTATTTGTCTCTAAATATATATTAATATAATTATACAACTCTGACATGTTTATACATCAATCAACAATGCAGAGAATACATCGATCATATTATACAAAATTTGATTACTTGGGACTAAACATTAAGAATGTTCTTACTTCCTACCAGTGGATGTTCAATCACTGTATAATTATATACTTTGTGTAGTGTAATCGGGCGTGACCCTGTTTTTAGTTGAGCTGTTTTTGAATGAATGAATGAATGAATGAATGAATGAATGAATGAATGAATGAATGAATGAATGAATGAATGAATGAATGAATGAATGAATGAATGAATGAATGAATGAATGAATGAATGAATGAATGAATGAATGAATGAATGAATGAATGAATGAATGAATGAATGAATGAATGAATGATCAAATACACAATAAATTATTGAAATAACTTAATTAATATTTTTGTATATTTTATTAATTGGAAGTAAATAGTGGAAAATTAAATATTTGAAAAAGCAACCTACTGAAGCAATTATTTTTATATATTTTGAGTTACAATAATTATTAAAAATGTCAACAAACGTCTCATATACTGTGTTATAAAAAATATTGTTCTACTGCGGCATACGCAAAGAGGACATTGAAACGTGACAGAGCTCTAGCTCTAGCTTTGTGTTTTGCTTACGTTTGCATACTTGAAACGTTTGACAATTACTAAATACTAAATACCAACACTTGCTACAGTTTTGTAAAGAATGAAATATCTTCTTGGCTATAAGTTTGCCACTTTCGTCATTAACGTATTTATAAAGACTACCGGTGATTTATTATTTATTTAATATATATATATATATAGACATATATCACTTAAAAATTGCGTGAGCCTAAACTTTCCTCTCTCGCCTCACCAATAACCTTTATTGTTGGTGAATTGTACGTACTGTAATATTTATTTGGAATAAAGTAAACTTGACGTAAGCTACTTGAACATGATTAAGATTGCAAAAATTACATCTTCAAGTGTGCTGTAATAGATGTCATTGTTAAGGAACAAATTTCTTAAATTAAACATGTAAAAGTATGAGATGAGTATCCCATCCCATACAATGAGAAGTAAAGAATAAGTACAAATTTTCATGATTTTGATGCAGCAGTCTTCTTGTGATTATACTTGCAAGAATGGACAATATAATGGCAATGACTTTATAATGAAAGTCAATACACAAATCTGCAATTGTTGTGAGCATACAGTATAAATATTATGACAGCCTATAGCCTCTTCAGTTCCAGACTTTTTTTAAAAAATACTTCAATGTCCTTAATTTTAACAACGTTTTTGTGCGGCTCTCAGAATTACACAAATATGCTTCTTTTGTCAAAAAGGTTTTCTTGCTTTTGCTGACCCCCTACCCACTGTAGAATGTTCAAAATGGCGTTAAAAATTGACGAAAATCAGGGGCGTTTTCTGGTCCAAATGTTGTATTTTTATCCCAAATTTTTCTCGTTTTAATGCAATTATCTTATGTCCACTGTATTGACTGCTTATGTTTACTCAAAATGCGGAAAAGGAAGTGGCCGGAAGAGGAAACCACGTGACGGTAAAAGTGAGATGTAGCTCAGGCCTAGCCTGCTGCTGGCACCAACTTTTCTCCCACTTTTACCGTCACGTGGTTTCCTCTTTCGGCACTTCCTATTCCGTTTTTTAGAGTAAACATACGCACTCATTGTATACTGGGACTGAAGAGGATAACATGCACCTGCGAACTATACCTTTTTTTATGAAGTGCTTATTTGTCGACGGAAGGCAGATTTTTGCGTGATTGATATACTTTTAACAATGAAAACTTTGCATGCAATAATGCAAGTCATGTATAAGGTAATGTATATTTTGTTATGTTTGCAGTCCACAGAAGATTTTGGTGAATCAAGTGACGTGACGTCATCGTCTCAGTACTCCAAGAAATCGAGCTCAAGTTCCGAGAGTCGTGAAATTCCCAGGTTAAAAGTGGCAGGTCACTACAAGGACTTGATGAAGACATCGGTTAACTCCACGGTAGACGGTGACGTCGTATTTAATATTCTCTTCCCGGTAAGTGCATGTAGGTACAGTACAGTAAATCAAACTGAAATCGCACAGTTTTGTATGTTATTATTATAGACACGAATTGTACAACTATTATTGTCCTTAAACTTGTTTGTTCGTTTTGATTCATCACATCAATGTTCCCTGCCCACGGTTCTATTACTTTGATATATTTTACTATAGGTACAGCAGGTAATATTATACGTTACAGTTAACTATATACGCGGATAAAAATAACTAATACGTAACGTAATATAATAACTGTTACCGGTGGAAAGAGGAATTAAGATGTTATTAAAAACTTAATTATTCAAGTGTGTCTTGTATTCCTCGTGTAATTTATTAAAATATAACGTTATATCGCAAAGAGTAAAGTTTGTTTTATTTTTTGTTGCCTGCCTCAGTAATAGTTTTTTTTTTCTCTCAGAAACAATTTGGTGCAGGTGGACAAAAATTGGAGAGAAATGAGCTGGACGAATTGGTGCGACAAAGTAATAACAAACCTACAAAACTGAAAACAAAGGTAAAATAAACTTTAGTAAAGACATAATCACACTCTAAAAATTGGTGCATTACTTTAGTAACAAATCCTAACTTATTTAAGATAATCACTTCTAAGTTATTATGAGTAGTTAAAATAATGCATTTTAGCAAGTTATTAACAATAGCTATTTTAACTTAAAATAGCTTAAAAAATACTTATAACGACTTAAAATAACTAAAATTAGATATTTTTATTAACTTGCTAAAATGCATTAATTTAGCTATACTCATAATAACTTAAAAGTGATTATCTTAAATATATATATGATATGAGTTAGTATTCGTAACTAAAGTAATGCATCAATTTTTAGAGTGCAGCTATAATTATTGATATTAATGCTAAAGTTACAATGACGTCATTTTCAGAATTTCAACAGGAAAAGAAAAGCTCCAAATGTGATTTCCAGACAAAGGAAAATTAATCGAGTCACAAAACCCAGAATAAGATCATCTAATGCCAAAAAACATAGCAAAGAAAAGGGCAAGTCTTGCATCAGTGCAATTTATTTACTTGTGTGTTGTCATAGCAACATTTGTGCAGCACGTACTGTACCTATCTTGAAAATTAAAGTTAGGATTTTTTATTTCATTGCCGCTGACACTGGTTGTCTGTTGTCAGCTAGCTTTGGAAAAATAATGCACTTTCGTTTGAATTTGGTTTTGAGTTGAACAACTAATCGGTTTGGGTTATTTGGAGAATACTTAAGAAATAAAAATAACAAACCAAACTGAATATTTTGGATTTCTTTGATTGATAAAAACGCAAAAAAAAAAAAAAAAAAAAAAAAAAAAAAAAAAAAAAAAAAAGTGTTGCAAGTTAAAAATAAAATCTTCCCCAAATGTTTTTTCGACTGTTTGGTTTTATTATTCAAAGTTATAAATTAATGGTCCACTTGCAATGAACGAACTATTTATGATAAATTAGAACTTACGGAAAAATCGTTTTCGCTTACAATTTGCAACAATTGGAACCATTTCATTGCAAGTGGTCCATTTATGCTATAGTGTGATAAACAAAATGTATTTAGTAAAATTTACCTTAAAAAATACTGATAAATTAAATACTTAATACTAAATATTTATAAAGACTTATTATCACTTTTTTTCTTTTAGGAAATAATAATATACTCAATTATTCAAATTTAAAAAAAAGTAAGATACAATATGGTTTTAAAAGTTGAAAATAAATTCAGTTTTAACAATTGTTTGATATAAAAGATTGAAAACAAAAATTCAAATTATTCAATTTACAAAAAAAAAAAAAAATAAAAAAAAAATAATAATTTGAACCAAACCTTTATTTTTTTTTATTTGATTATTTGGTTTCAAAATTTTGTAATTTGTTGCACAAAGGATAACCAAACCTCATTTTCAGCAGATCACTCAGAAAATGAATCCAGCTTAAATCCAGAAAACATCGAACTGGAAAAATTTTCACAAGAAAATGTAAAAATAAGGAAAAATATTAGAAGTAAGAATGTAAGTATATCAAAAAATGTTTATAGTTTCAGTCACTTACTAATTAACAAGTAATTTCGTAACTGTAACTGCATATTTGAATATGTTTTGATTAAAAGTATTTTTATGTATTATTACAACTTTTTTGTTTTAATTGCTCTCCTACCAAAACCGGATGTTATGTTTTATAAACAAAGTTAAATGCAACAATATAAGAAAACAATATATGATATCAGTTATATATTTCATAAGTTTGAACTTAAGGTTTTGGAATTTAAAAATAAATCAATTTATAAAAAATAAAAAATTCCAATGATAAAAATTGTTAACGCCACTTGCTGAAATCGTTAGGTAATTCAAAAATTTTGAGTTCAAAACTAAGTTCTCGTTTTTAATTTTCTTGTTTGTTTAAACTGACCGCTTATGTTTACTTAAAACAGGAAAAGGAAGTACCGGAAAAGGAAACCACGTGATTTTAAAAGTAGGAGGAACTCAGACCTAGCTTGCTGCTGGCGCGAAGTTATCTCCCACTTTTACCGTCACGTGGTTTCCTCTTCCGGCACTTCCTTTTCCTGTTTTTATAGGTTTACATAAAATATGTTTTTACTTTGAACAGAAGGCACGAGACAGGTTTGTGTCCACTAATGAAGATTACTCGTCATTGTCACGTGACAGTGCGTCACGTGGTGAGAGCGCAGAGTCACGAGTGGACGACAGTGGCTCATCGTATGACACTCAACAATCACAGGAGTCAACAAGCGACGATCGCTACGAAAATCTCATCAGCGTACGTATAATAACTAGACAACTTTAAGTAAGGAGAGAAACGCGTTCTTACAAAGTTAGGCCTCCTGCGCAACAAAGGGTTTGAAAGGGTTGCCTACGTTCGCAGGTGGCGTTGCATGATGACTACGACAAATCAAATGCGCAGAAAGTAGGGGAACCCGCTTCTCTTCTTGAAATCTCTAGTAAAAACAAGTTTAATTGCCTCAGATATGATATGTTAAAATGATTCATGGTATATTTATGCTATGTATGAATATGGTAGAGACTAAATTGACGGCATACTGTTGGCTTTTTATGGGCTTTTTAAATAAAGTTGTATTCCAATTGTTGGCAATTTAAGGAATAATGCCTCCATTCATTCCAATCTTATACCCTGAATTTTTAATTTCAAGCCCAACTTTTTTTGTTATTATTATTTTTGTCTTCTTTCTTTCTTTTCTTTTATAAACATTAACACATAATTATCTCATCTGCTAACAGTTGGGACCTGCCAACAACTGGGTCTTGACCATACATTATATTATGTATATTCTGTATTCATTGCCTAGTCACTTGATTGGTAGATTAATTGAGTGTTGTTTAATTTATTTAGACGTCAAAAAAAAAAAAAAAAAAAAAAAAAAAAAAAAAAAAAAAAAAAACATGGTAAAAAATTAATACTAAAGGCAGATATTATAAATCCTGTAAATGTGATAAGTAATAAGTAGACATATAACCTAGAACACAGGAATTATTATACTACAATAATACCTAATGTAGGTGCAATATAATGCTACAATAAAGGTGTGACTCACTTAGATTAAGTGATATTGTAGTTTATCTACCTGTTCCAAATTAAAGTTTACCTATTCATCTATTGCAAAATACAGAATTTATGTATCTGCCATATAGGTAGTAATTTTTTTCCGTGAGGGCAGAGGTTCAAGTTACCCATAATAAGTTATCTATACCAAAAGTACTATATATATATATTATACTAAATAGTATGTGCAGTATACTACAGATAGTATTTTTTTATATATACTAAATAGTAGTACAGATTATAATACGTTTATAACTTAAGAAAATAACATGCAATAGTTATAAATAATAGTAGTTACTTATGCATGCAAACATATCACAATTTAACACGAGAGCAGAGAGAGAGAGAGAGAGAGAGAGAGAGAGAGAGAGAGAGAGATTTTATTACAGTTCCTCAATGTTATGGCAAGATTCAAAGCCCATTTCTAGAATCAGAGCATGGGATTAGCAAAAGTTAGAAAATAATAATAAACCTATTTATCGGAGAAAATTACTATTTACAAATATAATTACAAATCATGTCTCTGCTTTAGTTAAAAATAATTGAATATATAATAAGTTCGTCACCCCCCTGTTTTTTGTGCTCCTAACCATGAAAAAATGACGAACAACTAATGCTTTTTTAAATGAAATTGCACATAGTTAAAAATTATAATATACAGAAAAACAACAAACGGTACTTTACTTAAGAAAATAAGAGAAAAAATAGGTTGTAATTGTATCAAGGTTTTAATCAATAATTTTTTTAATTGATTTTTGTAACGAAAAACAGTTTTATAAAATAATATACGTAGTTTACTAAAATAATAATAATAATAAGTTATTTTATTTAATTTTCAATAATAATAATAATAATCAATAATATGATATCAAATCTTTGTATTCTTTCAGAAAATTCGTATTTTGGGTTCCGATGTGTTGTCCGAAGCAGGTGGATACGAAGCAAGTGATAGTGAGGAGCAGAGAGATTTGAGGAGCATAGTAGAACAACTGCAAGCAGTCGCCAGCAAACATTTCAGAAATATAAGGAGCCGCCTGCCTGGGTACAGCAAACGTCATGGCTACACTGGCATCATTCGTATCGACATTGAGACCCCAGGTATGTATGGTATTTTGAAGTACGTCATTTATGCTGCATTTATAATAATAATTTATTTCTATTAAGAGGCCAAAAAAAGGTACATATATACCCACTTACATGGTCCTCTAACTGTTCTTTAACAATAATCACTTGTCAGAGTGTTTCATAATTTTGATTATCCATAATACATATAATTATCAGTTTTCAAGTAGCATTTATCAAAATACATCTTAACTTAACATATTCTTACTGAAAAATAATAAGTACATTATCATTCACTTTTTCACATATTTAGAATTTAATGAAACACAAAAACACAATTTATATAAAATATAGATATTATTTGGACTTCATTCATTAATAAATTTACACTAATTTATTTATTATAATAAAAATGCAAATTTTCTAATGAAAAATCGCGATAGTTCAGCCATTAATAGTATCATTTATATCTATATAGTCATTTATTATCCTTTTATTTATGAAAAATAAAATTACAGGGTTAAGATTCATTATTAATATTTTTATATTTTAATATTTTTTTTATCTATATTTATGACTTGTATAGCATCAAAGTAGTTGTTTTGAAAATGCATAAATATTTATACTGCGCACCAAAATGATTAAATATTATTGCAGCTATTATGTTGTAGTTAATAAATATTGCAAAATAATTACTTATTTATATAAACAAAATATCTGTTTGTGTGCAGTTTTAGAACGCATTATTACCAATTAGCATGGGACTCGATGGCAGTAAATTTTTTAAAATAATAATAATAATTTAAACTGCAACTCCCCCAAAAAAAAATTAGATTTGTCTTATTTTCAAATAAAAAAGGAGGTTTAGTCAAAATACCTTAGAAGGTCATTTTGTTGACCCAAAATTACGACGATTTATTTTTACATTAACTGAGAACTCTAAAATAATATTTTATGTTTCAGAAATTTTTGACAGTACGAATACTGAGTCAGAGGGACAAGATGAAGAAAATAGCTTTGTTGGAAATTTGGCAGACGTAAGAATGTTTACCTACTTCAAAAACTCATGAACTATTTATTATGAATAACTTAATACAAGGACTAAGCTGATAATTACAATATACTTAGTTAAACATATATTATAAGATATTATTTGAAATGATCGCACGACTTTCAACTCAGTCTCAACATTGTTGCCATTATGTATTTTATGTAGTTGTTGTTGTTGTTGTTTTAGATGGTGCAGCACAAAGACAAGCCGTGGGACAATTTGAGCTCTTCAAGCTTGATGCACCTAGGTTCTTCCCGCGACAGAAACACTGCAGCGAGAACTAAAATAAAGCGAGAGGTATGACGAGAAAACAAAGCAAACTTACCACAATAAACCAATTACGAGAGAGAATTCTATTTTGTAATTCAGTTGTTATAATACTTGAAAAGATTATGAATTAAACTGTGGGTCATTCACCAATTCTTATACCACTAGAAACTAATATTTTTTTGAAATAATGCTGATTAAACTTGTTAGATAAAAACACATTTTATTCTATTGCAAATCAGTTCAGCCAGTGATGAGTGTCCAATAACTGATACTTTGACATGGTCTCAGGAACTAAGGAGCAACGTAACCCACATGGACGACACCAATGTAACACAGAACCCTAGCAAGAACAATCACCAAGTGTCAAGCAAGCAAACACTTGACGTGCAAACTGACCAAGTTTTGAAACCAAAGAACTCTACCCTGCTTCACAAAGTAAAACCTCACATCCAAGTAAGTGGCAATCTTTATTATACAAATACTCAAGTCAATGAAAATCATTTTGGAACAGTGACTATACTTTGGCATTATGCTTTCAGCCAATCTCACTTTGTGTATATTTTCACCCTCAAAAAAAAAAAAAAAAAAAAAAAAAAACTAATTCTTGTTTAAAATTTAGCGTTATTAAAATGTAAACTTAAATAACCATTTGTTTACTTTTATTATTGTTGTATATGATTTTGTTACTATAGTTACCAAGTAACACAAAAAGTTAATTATTAGTATAGTTTGTAAACCTGATACCTTGCCAAAAAAGAAATAGAGCGCATTCAAATAATAAGCCTTTTATCTATAGGTATATGTTTTTTGTTGTTGTTGTATTCCGGAGCGCAGTAGTCATAAAACAAATTTCATCTAATTAACTTCATCTTCAGTAAAATAAAAGCTTTGAGGTTCAGTAAAGGCTACAGTCAAAATTTTAGTTCGAAGAAAAAAATATATAGCTGCCCACTTGCCCCATAAGAAAGCATGTAAATGAAAACAATAAGACAAAATGGTCTGCTAGCTCTTTGTTATTATTTTTGACTAGCTCTCTTCTTGTTTATTTTGCACTTTAATTATTTTTGTACTTGGTTCATTACTTACTTGATGAACTTTCCGCTTGAAATGTTGATGATTGTGCATGACTTTGACAGAGGCAGCGACTGCGAATTGGAGTGCAAAACAAAAATTCTCTGCAAAGAAAACATGACGATGAGATTCTCGTCAGGCATGTGAGTATATCTATAATGTTTTACATAAAAAATTGAATTATTTTATAGTATATAACTGGCTTATTTTTGAACGGTGCCAATTTTTATTTTATTTGGTGTGCTAATTCCCAAATGTGAGAAAAAATGTTGCACTCAAAATTCAAATTTTTTCTATTTTATTGTTAGCAAAA
This sequence comes from Ecdyonurus torrentis, assembly GCA_949318235.1. NCBI lineage: Eukaryota > Metazoa > Arthropoda > Insecta > Ephemeroptera > Heptageniidae > Ecdyonurus > Ecdyonurus torrentis. The sequence continues at coordinate 51,398,588 of OX439130.1, forward strand.
TTAGCCAGAGTATTCAGGTATTCTGGTATCTTATTTACTTTTTTTTTTTTTTTTTTTTTTTTTTTCATTTCATTTGTTTTGACATCAGATATTGAAGGAGCGAATCAACCGGCTGCGCATGCAAAACTATGCCAACATGGAACAGCAGCAACAACGACGACGCTTTTCTATGTCACCGCAGAGAGACATCAATCAGCAATTCACTGCAGCCCCTCCAAGGGTAAAATTTTAACATTTAAAACTAAACTTGCGTAATTTAAGCCGTCCAAATTGAAGGAAAATAATTTTTAAAAAGTCTATAAATATTTTATATGTGCGTGTTCTACTGAGTCTTTGCTTTGAAGATGACATTTCTGCAAAGGAGAGAGGCAGGCGAGAAAGACCTAGGTCCATATAGATTTCATAATACTGCGACAAGCAAACTAGGCTCTTAGTTGCAGTTTGATATCAGATATAGGTTAATTGAAGGACTCAACTCACTCGCTCATACATATTATATATTTTACAGACTAGCAGACGGAAGGTAGTTTACCTCGTACCAACTGCCACCACCAGAGCCCCAACCAATGCAAAACCTTTGGAAAGTGAAGCAACCTCTTCTACAAGGTCAAGTAGGTCGAGTAGTGACCAACATTCAAGCAGAGAATCTTCAAGGTCAAGCAAGAGAACACTGATAAAGCCGAAGCGCAAGAAATGTAGGTTCATGTTGAAAATCAAGTACAGGAGACCAAAGTCTGTGACGAGGCTTCACTGAACCTCATCAAATTAACTTTAAACTTAATTATTGCAAGTTAAGATCAGATAAACTGAAAGCAAAATCAGCTTTCATGTTGTAAATATAAGACAATTAGAAGTAAAACAATGTAGTCTTAGCTTAGTGAAGAGATGTGCTATATGTATAGTTTGGTCTTGCTAACACACAGATATAATAAACAATATATTGGATATATTTATGTACAAGACTACAAGATAAAAGTAGAATGTGTGTTCATTTGTCAGTCCTTGCAGACTTAGAGACAAACTAAACAGTTGACCGCGTATTACTTTTCTCATGTACCCAAAGGTATGTTTTATGGTAGTTAAATTAGTGTTATAAAAGACACAATAAAAGCTATTGTAACAGTATGACTTGATGTTATAGTATTCAAATTTTAGTCTGTTCATATTAGTTTTTATGATCGCTTAATTATTGAATGATTCGTAAAATATTTTTTTCTTTTTAATTCAAAAGTGAAAAACTATAGAGAACTTTACGCTATGAAATATTTTTATCATACCATAATTTTCAATATCACGTTTTAATGCGTTCGCGCAGTTGAATTCCAATGCTTTAATGTGTCAACAAAAAATATTGTACTGTGTGAAATCAGTTTGAAGACATATGGTTTCATGGTTTAACAACATTCGCGTTCGTATATATAAGTTAATATATTAAGCAATTGATGTTGCTATGATATTGCAAGAGAGTGCTAAGTAATTGTATATAAAGTACGCAAGTTGCGTTAGTTGTGTCTCACACTGACGGATGCCTGTCTGACGAGTGTTAACAAACTTTGGTACAAATGTGTTAATTATAAATTGTATATTATTATTTTTATTAAAAAATTATTACACGATCAAGTTATTTTATCATCATTTATGTCTTCTTGTTGCCATACCCTTCTTTCTTCCCTTTTACAACAGCATGTGGAACTTAAAGCCATATATGAAACAACATTTTTTTTTTTTTTATAATAAATAAACACAAAATGGGATCTGCAAAACTGATGAACATTTTTAACAGAGTGTAAATGTGGTTCCACAATGAAATTTGCGTGAATATTTCTGTTATGACGCTAGAAACAGGCAAAAATTAGTATGAAAATGTTGTGCGGGTTGCATAAATCGAAATTTTCTGATCACTGCTACAGTTGAACTTTGAGACCAATTAATGTTATTTATGTAAGTCTCCCTCATCAAGTGTTTTGGGATATAAATGCTATTTTTGTTATGCCTTTAAAATATATATTGATAGGGGTTGGGGTAGCAACATTGCGCACTTACGCCATGTCTTACCAGATAACTACATTATACACATCATAGAGAGTACGAACATCATCTTTTGACATTTTTCAAAAGTAAATTGCTGTTTCTTTATTTTTTTTGTGTAAACAGATAATTTTAATCTATAAAAATAGTTCATGATTAGTATTTGTTATGTTTAAATTTGCAAAAAAAAAAAAAAAAAAAAAAAAAAAAAAAAAAAAAAAAACTTGTTTTCCCTATTGTTAGTATTGTTATTATACTGCTCAAGTATGGCGTCCAAACACAAACCAATGATCAAAAGCAGTTACTAAAATAAACCAGAGAAATGGAACATAAATATGTGATTATTCTAACTGAATTCAACGTAAGTTTCTGAGTTACTATTACTTTTACATTTTTAAGTGTCTATTCGAAAAAAAAATAAAACATTAAAGTTTATCCTCTGACGTCATGAAAACAGGAACTATAAGAGCTCCTTACAGGTTGTGCCGCTTTGTGCTGACGTATAGCAATCACAGGTCAACAAACATCATGATCGCGCACAAACAATAAGATAAGTCAGTAAGGCTTCAAATATCTTATCTTAAACTATTCTTACTTGTTAACCTATTTATAGACCTAATAATAAAGCTACAACAATCAATCAAATTTTATTTACATAGAAAATTTATGTAATTTGAAGTCAAAGGTATTTAATTAGGTTTGCGCATTAGCATTATATCATTATTGCTATAATACATCATATTAATATAAACATCAGACTTATTATGTACAATATATATATATATATATATATATATATATATATAATATAATAATATATATAATGTGTGTGTGTGTGTGTATTATATAATTTCAAATCGAAATTTAAATTTTTAGCAATGGCCAAAAATCGTAATTTTTAAAATAAGTAAATCGCAAGTTATATTTGCTACAACAATGTTGTTGATTTTTACTTCAAATTGGCTTGCATTGAATTCTTTGCATGACAAACTATCACCTGTCGAGTAATCCCGAGAGCTCGTGAAGGTGTTCCCGAATGAGAAATGCAATAATTGCTGTGTGGAGTTTAGAATCTCGCAGCCCGGCATTCAGCCTAAATAAACCGTGGCAACTTCTACGTAGGCTGGACGGTGTTATCATATCTATCATGCACCTCCACGAACAGTGTGCATCGTCAAGTAAACACGACTCGTGCAACGTGTTATGCTCTCACTCACACTTGACGTATGCACCCAGCAGAGGCTCGAAATTGTGCTCGAGAAGAAGCACAAAGTTACAATTTAACTACCTTCACCATCTCAGCGATACCAGTTGCATACAAATTTATAAATATGGCAATGATTTATTTTTTATTATTACTATTTTTTTAAGAGCGATAACAAACAATAAAATTTATTACGTCGAGTGAAACAGCTTAATGTTGACGCATAAATAATATACAAATCCATTGACGCATTTTCTTTACAAATTTAGTGCATGACTTTATCCATTAATGTATATTTTTTAAATATAAAATCTTAGCTATTTACTTAATACTAAATGTATTTATTTATATATTAAATTTGAGAAATATAAAAACAATCTGTTTATTAGAATATTTCAAAATTGATTTTTTTTTTGCTTTCGTGTTGTATTCCATTACATTTAAAAAATAAAAATAAAACAAAAAACAAAGTGCAATTTGCAAAAGTTGCACACAATTGAGATAAGATAGATTGTAAGCAAGTATGTAAACATGATGGGTATCTCCATGACTTCAAGTATAAATAAAACATCATTTCCTCAAACATCGAGAGTCGCGGACAAAAATACTGCGTGGAAATATCCACTAACAAATTTAGTGAACAAAATTTTTTGCGTGTGTGTGTGTGTATGTGTGTATGCTTTGTTTTTGTTTGTTTAATAAAAAATCAGTTTTCATATGACAGAGAGATTTAATTGTCGTTGAATTAATTTTTGATATAGGTATTGTCATCCTTGAGTTATAGGATTTAATTTAGTAAAGTATTTTAACAACGTCTTAAATTATTGGACTGTTCTGTAGTGGTGACTATGTGGGTGTTCCGAGCGCTGCAGGCTGCTCTGCTCTCTACAGTTATTATTGTAAGTACTATATAAATACGTATGTACAGCGTGCAATACCTCATATGTATCAGCATCATTAACTTTAATTTATATCAAATAGTGCTTTTTATTGATTGATTTCTTGCAACTTTTGATAAAATTCATTTGTTCTGATAAAAATTCACACGATTTTATTATTTTGCTTTTAATATTTTTAAAAATTGGTGCTGACAACTGATTTTTTACAATAAAGCACCTAAATTAACCTTTTTTTTTTTCTTTTTTTTTTTTTGCGTGCACTATAATATAGTGCCTATATTTATTAGTAACATATTGTACTTCAGTTTCCAGTTGTTGTGCCACAAATTGTGCCCACTGACGTATTGGCTCAGGACACCGCGGTTGTTCAGGATGAAATGCCGACCTGCGTCGACTGCCCCGAGTCAGAAGAATGCACCTCATCTGAAGATCTCTCAGCCTCAACTTTAGCAGAAAAATTACTAAAACTTCATGAATCAATGTCACATTACCCACCCCCATATCACCACCCCTCACCACCCCGTATCATTAAACTTAACCCTGTAGACGGCAATGGTCATCATTCAGGACACCAATACTTTGAAATAGACACCGGTGATATACCGTCTTACATCAGGAATCATCCTTCTAATCAGGGTTCTAAATCATGTATCTTTAAAATTGAAAATAATGAAATGATGAAACCAAAGAAGAAGTACATCACAGTTCAGACTTGCACAGGAGAGAACAAGATCATAGAGGTGGATGACACTCACACCAACATGCACCATCCTGAGGACACGCCAACCAATACCCATTGTGCCTTACACATCGATCCTGCTCTAAAGAAGTACTTCAACATGCCAGCGTCAGACTGTACCGGTGGCAATACTCTCACCACCCCGCCAAGTATCAGCACCACAACAAAGAAGCCCCCTAAATCTTCCTCTTCGTCCTCTTCGTCGTGCTCCTCGTGCTCGTGCTCTTGCTCTAGCTCCTCGTCAAGCTCAGAGCAAGATGACGAAGAAGCAGACAGCACCTCTGAATACGACGACGCACAACATGATGGCGAAAATGATACGGCAGCAGATTGTGCTAATCTCATGCAAAACAATCCCCCTCTCTCGTTCTTTATTTCAGAGAACGGAGACACAAAGAAATGTCACTTACATCTGAACATCAACAACGCGTGCTGTCCCGGCAAGTGTGCGACCACGAAGTTGCCCACCACTGGCAACGGTAGCTTGACCACCACGTCACCACCTACCACAGCAGGTGACTCTTCCTCCAGCTCAAGTTCAGAGTCTTCTTCTTCATCTTCCTCCTCCAGCTCCTCATCGTGTTCATGCTCCTGCTCATAAAAAGTTTTTCCTAACTTAAATTTCAATCAATTTTGAAATCATCTACGCCAAATTTGAACCCGTGCTGAATTGTCCGTAAACAACCGTTCGGTTTGTGTTCCCATCAAACACAAATATATATATATTTTATTAACAAAAAAATATATTTCCCTTATATTTACTGGAGCAAGGGGTGACACATGCCAAACTTGTTTGTAAACCTGTTACTTTTTTAATGTCATAAAAAAAGAAGAAGAAAAAAAGCAATCCCATTTAATATTTATTAGGTTATACCAGCATTTTTTTTTTTTTTTTTTTTTTTCGAGAGCACAAAAGAAGAAAAAAATTTCATAACAAAAGAGTATCAATGGAAATATTTGTGAAATTTAAATAAAAAAATCTTATTATACTAGGCTTTTAATGTAATAATAGTTTCAGCAAAATAGTTTGCTATTCTGAAAAACTGTCTATAATGTTCATAGTGTACAATGTATTAAATATTTATTGATGTAAGTTTTGTAAAATAATAATCTATATTTGAAACACAAATTTGTCTCTGTCTTTCTTTCTCTACCGAATACAAATAGTAAATTATATGCCTATATATAGGTTATATGAAAAGAAAAAAAAAGATTAATATAAGACGGAATTTTGAGGTAAAAATGTAGGTTTGTCTGAAAATTTCCTAGCTCGTATGGCTGAATGGCGAAAGGATGCTGACTCGTAACTGTGTACTCCTCACCTCACAGAGCACAGGTTCAAGCCACTGCTGGGTATACGTACGTCAAGTGTGACCGAGAACACAGCACGTTGCACGAGCCGTGTTTACATGACGATGCACAACATTCAGGAGGTGCATGATTGATATATGATTGCATCATCCAGCCTGCCGAGAAGTTGCCACGGTTTAATACTGCGGTTAGAAATGCTGGGCTGTATATTTAGGTCATGAGCGACCCGTGTTTGCAGTCTACATTGTACAAGTTGATAAGAAAATATCTTGCCGGGGCTTTAGTGAAGGTGAAGCATGAGAACACAATGCACAGTTACGAGTCAGCATCCATTCACCATTCAGCCATACGAGCTAGAAAATTTCAGACGAACTTACATTTTTACCTCAAAATTGCAATCAAATATAATAATACATTTTGTATAGAGAAAGTCAGGTTGAAAGTTTACTTTATATACATAATAATATATATAAAGTCTGAAATTTATATATTAAAAAAGACATTAAGGCTTAAAGAATAAGCCACATATATATTATATGAATTTTTAAAATATTTAGGGAAATATTAAAATAAAGGCAACATTACTTTGAATTTAAGATTTTATTTCATTTGTATGAGAAATACTTTCTTATACATAAATTTAAATGTTCATATCATAATGTATTTACATGGTACAGTTGAATAAATATTTCTTAAAATAGTAACAATAAAATAAATAAATGAATATTGTAATACAAATATGTTACACACGATTCATACTTTAGTTTGTTTGTTTTTTTAAATATAAAATTAAAATTACGTACATAAATGGGTATCTGGGATGTTATTCATCAAAACACGAACAGTACGTACACATACTTGGTGAACCGTAAAAATAAAAGCCTAGGATTTCATAACATACACTAAGAAAACAAAACGCTAAGTAAAAATGTAATGAGAGCTAGTACACACAATTAGTTTTGATATGCCATGATTTTGTTTTGAGAAAACATTGATATTTTACTATAGATATTATATTATATTATAACATTATAACACATATCTATATGCAATCACTATAATCTAGCTCTATTTCAACTGTAACTCTAGTCAACTGTAACTCAATGTTATCTGCCTTTCTTGTAATAAAATATTTCCAGGTAATAATACATACTTGAGCAGGAAACATTTGATGTGATAAATCACAACGTACAAACAAGTTACAAGCATACTAGCTTTACATTTGTCGAGTATATAGAACAACAATACACAAAACTGCATGTAGCTAACACATTAAAGGCGTAGAACACATCATAACATACCTAAATATCAACAATGATTTGACCGGAATAATTGATTTCTAATTTATTTTCCATTCACCAAATGACAGCTGCGGGTTTGTGACGTCACAGCTTGCCTGTTTACGAGGGCGTAGACTAGTGAGCTGTGACGTCACAAACCCGCAGCTGCCATTTTTTAAATGGAAAATAAATTAGAAATCAATGACTCCGGCCAAATCAACGTTGATATTTAAGTATGATAGTATATTGGGCAAGTTTTTCGTTCAAGGTGTTCTACGCCTTTAAGCAATTGCAACATATTGTCAGTAAACATCTCTTCTCTCAGTGTAGGTATAGTAATTCTTAATAAAGTCTCTAGGTGAACTAAGTAATTTGACCAATCGCAACCCAGACTTAAAGGTTGCGCCTGCAAGTTTCATAGATAGGCTTTTTGCTCGTCATAGAAATTGTCCGTCAAATGATTTTACTTAATTTACCTTTGTCCATGTGAGTTGATAATAATAGTAAGAGAGCTAGCTATCTAAATATTGCTGCATTTGTCTGTCTTTTATTTGGCAAAAAATCTCTCTCTCTCTCTCTCTCTCTCTCTCTCTCTCTCTCTCTCTCTCTCTCTCTCTCCAAATGTAGCAGTGGACTCTCTTATTGTTATGCATCAACTAAATAAAAAAGGTAAAATTGGTTTGATGAACATATTCATTTAAAAATGAAGTTGGGATATTTAATATACAATAGCCAAAGGTAAATAAAAATGCCAGTGAAATATTTCCAATGATAAAAATTTTCGGAAGAAAAAGTCATATAGAAACAAATATATGGCAGAATAAAAAAAATAAAACATAACCTTTGTGTACATTGGAATCTTATGTAGAGATGCAAAACGGAAATTGAAGTGCTGGAAAAGGAAACTATGTGATGTTAAAAAAAAGTGCGTTGTGACTCAGGCCATCAGCTCAGGCCTAACATACTGCTGGAGCCAAGTCTTTGCCCAATTTTTATCATCACGTGATTTCCGTTTTGAGCTTTTCCTTTTCCAGTTTTTAAACGTTAAAAAGGATGACAAAGAATTTTTATTATTGCATATTCTGAAAGAAGGCCTTGTCTTGAATCGGTTAATGTTCAATTTTTTTAATTTTTGAATTCATTATTGTTAGTTAAGTATTGAAAATCTTCATTATGCGTATGCATGACAATAAATAATAATGAATTTATAATAGTATAAATTTATTTGGTTATATTTCTAGTATGTTACAATGTACTGTGCAATGATTCGTTGTAGAATGTAAGGGGCTAGCTGGCCTAGAATAAAGACGTGAACTGTGGACTTGCCGCAGTCTTATTTGTTATATTAGAATAAGATAAGAATAAGAATTTTTATTGACCCAAGGCAGTTCATAGTAACATGTGTTACAACAAGCGTCAAAGTAGATGACTTTTGCATGAGCGTGTACCGAAATGAAATGAATAACTTTCAATTTTAGTGATGCATTTCAGTCTATAGTTGTGAAATTTTTTGATTTCATTGTGGTACACAAAATTTAACGACCAATACGTCATATCGCGATTTTCAATAATTAATTTAAAATACTTTATGAAATAAAAAATTTAGAAAATCACATATTATAATCAATTCAGTACGATGCCCTCTTTCAGAATATGCAATAAAATGAACCCTATAAATATGTTTTAATCCTCCTAATTTGCATAAGATTGTATTATTTTGTCTTTAATTTAATTGGTTTCTGAGTAAGAAGCAGGAACTTTAGTCACCCGCAATTTTCCAAAATTCAAAAGTAAACGATATTTGTTAGGAGGCTTAGTGACAGATTTCGGAGCAGAGTGGCTGGATGCCGACGAAGATTGCCCCACAGATCGCGACGAGATGACTGATGAATCAAATCGTGAGTTATCTCCTGAGCTTTCCCTCGCCTCTCTTAATTTATCAGTCATTCTTACACGTCGCACTTTGTGTGAAAATTTCCCTTTATTTTCTCTAGCGTACCTTCTGTCACTTTCACTGGAAATCTCTGAGATTACGAGTGTTTGTATTTTATTAGATCTCTGTTTAGTTTTTAATGTTTTTAATCTACGATTAGGAGAAAGCTTTAAAGTAATTGGAGAATTTTTAAAAATATGTTTTCTTCTTACTGGCTCTGTATAAGATATAGATTCTTGTAACAAATTTCTTGATTTTGATTTTCTTCTTTTTGTAACTGCTATGATATCACTTCGTTCAGAGTTATAATTGGAAGATTGGTAATAATTACTACGTGAATCTCCGTCTACACTTTCTGACTCTCTCTCGCTGTCACTCGATACTGCAGAAATACTCTCATAAGAAGAAGAAGATTCTGTAATTTTTTCAGTCATAAATTTATTATTTCTCCGCTTCGTCTTTAAAATTATTCTGGGAGCTTTTTGTCTCTTAAACTTGAACGCTGATGTTTTATTATCATTTCTTACTTGATATAAAATGTCATTATTTGGATTCATTAAATGACGTTTTGACGGTGTTAATTTTTTATTAGATTCCCCCTCAGAAGAACTTTCTTCATTTATGTTTAAATTGAAACTTGATTTACTTTTCAGATTTTTCTGGGACGTAGAAGAACCTTCGCGTAGACTTGATGTGTTGTCGTCAATTTCTGCTGTGTGAGATGACGTCATTATTTTAAAATCACAACTGGCGACATAATCAGCGGAGGAACTATCACTCTTGCTGATTGCCTGGGAATTATTATTTTTAACAACAATAGGCGAAGGAACATTTAAAAATATTATTGAATTAGGTTGCTGCTGATTTTGTCGTGATTCTATAGGAATTATATTATTTAATGTACCATTTTTAATTTGTGAAAATAAATTATGAAATTTCGACATGTAATGTAACCTTTCATTGTAAAGTTCTAAATTAGGTTTTAATAAAATATCTTCGAATGCTGATGCATAATCTAATAATTCTGATGTCGATTCTGATGAGTCTGATTTAGAAGATGATAAAAATTCTGATAAATAATTGTTAACTCTATCTAGTTGCGAATATTTGAGTGATGGTTTGCTCGTAGTTTGGTCGTATGTCAGGGTATACGAACCTGCAGTTGTGGGCGGACCTCTGCCACTGCAGGCCGGCTGCACACTGTTCGTGTTATCTCGCTTCTTACGTACATTTGATTCAGGCTGAAAATAAATTATACTAAATTACAAAATAAATAACAAACAAACAATTGAAAAATATATAATAATGGCTATTAACGGTGATAATACTAATAAGTATTTTCACGTTTTTCAAATCAGTACCATTTCAAAAAATAAGCGTTTGAAAATCATGTACACATTTATGAAATGTTTCAAGTATTGTACAAATAGCGTTAATGACGTCACAATGCATTATAATTCTACAAAGTTCCACAAAATTTAGCTTGCTGTTAGCATCGAATAGAAACCAATTTTATAATAATGCGTAAATTCAACATTTATCATCGTGTATACGATTCGCTAGCAATTGTGACGTCATTTACGTATTATCGTCAGATTGTCAACGTTGAGTGACGTCATAACCAAATTCATTCTTCAATACTTAAAACAATGTGACGCTGTGTACAAGATTTTTAATGATTTTTTCAAATTTATAACAAAAATTGTTTCACTGGTAACATCCATTGAAATAATAATAAAAAAACGAAATGCACAATTAATATTTCAAATTATAATCTGGGAAGAACATAGGATCGTAGGGGTTCATAAATTTGAGATAATAGAGCAAATCCGATGTCGAGTCTTCAAGGTCATGGTAACTATTACGAGAGCTGTGACTATGGTTGTCTAGAAATTGTGTTCTTACAGCATTGTTCAGCTTCCACTTTGCACAGGCGCAGTTGCATTTACCACTGGTAGCTTTGTCTCTTGAGTGATGACAAAAGTTGCAAGTTCGTTGCCGAGACTCATAAGTCTGCGAACTGCTTTGCAAAGTTTTATCAGTCCTCTTTCTGTATGTTCCCCGGTGTTTGGACGAGTAGGAACGTTCACTAGTTTCACTTTGGTACTCAGATATATCTCGAGTGGATGACTCGACACTCGCGGAGTAATTGTCAGATAAATCTCTTTTCACATTTCTTCTTGGCTTAGAAGTGGAAATATCTGAAGAAGAAGAGGAAGAAGAAGAAGTAACAAATGTCTTTGAAGATTTGTGCGAAGCAGAAATTGTACTCGTATAACGAGATTCACTGGAATAATCTCTGTTAAAATTGTGATTATTTTGTTTTAAGTATTGCTTATTTGTTTCTAATTCCTGATCATTATCATTACCTACGTTTTGTTTGCCTTTAAGAATGCCAAATATATTATTTAAGTTTACAGGGGTGGGGGAAGTCGCTTTATTCGAGGGGTTCTTGGTGATGGACTTGACGGCCACACACAACTGCTTAACCGCCTCACCAATACTTTGGGCCAGTGAAGGGTGCTTGCCAGAGGGCACGTTGTGAAACGTCGTACGAGAATTGACCTACAAGCAAATTACACATTAAATCACAAACAAAAACAAGAATTATTTATGGGTCTTAAAATATAAGAATAAAAACACATTATTACTTTATTAAAATTTTGTGTTTCAAAATTGTCAAACTTTGTTCGTTAATTGTGAGCATACAGGACCCAAATAAATGTAGCATGATTATATATTATTATTATATAGATATTATTATTATAGATTATAATTATTATATGATTATAATTATGCAGATTATACCATATAGCATGATTTAGCAAGATTTATTTTTAAAAACTCTAATAATTTGGATTGTGTAGATTACTAATAAGACTATGATATAATCGAACAACATACAAAAATTTTATACAGAAATAATGTTATAATCGTGATATGAAATAAATGCAGTGAAAATTATGCAATTTCTGTTATTAATGCAAAATTTAAGATGCAAGTATTTGATTTGTACTAATAAAGCAATGAAATTCTCTCTCTCTCTCTCTCTCTCTCTCTCTCTCTCTCTCTCTCTCTCTCTCTCTCTCTCTCTCTATCTCTCTCTCTCTCTGTCTTTCTCTCTCTTTTACTGCAGTAAAAACTATAATTTTCAGTATACACATTTTCTAAGTATGATTTAAAATTTATTATTAAAACTTACTTCGTAGAGAGCATTCACTGTGGCGGCACAAACTGAAGAGATCAAAATTAAATTTACCCAAAGTGAAGGTTTTGATCTGGACATTTTGTATTTTTTGTCTTCTGGAATAAAAAAAACCAGAAATAAATACACAATTCATTAAAAAAAGAAAGAAAAAAAAAGAGAACCGATTATATTATATTATTATATTGATTATATGACCAAATGCAAATTATGTATGGGTGCGCAACGTTGAACGTTGAACTTAATTTCAGTGTGGTTGAAACGCTTGTGACGTCATAACCGTTAATATCCACAACAATTATAAATCACTGTGAAACTATAGACAAGATTGGTAACGGAAATTTTTGAGTATGAAATTATAATTTATAACGAATGTATGTGTACAACTTTTACATTTTTTTTGCATGGAATCTATAGTGATAACATTTGCAAAAAGTTAGTTAAGTTGACTATAAGTTATATAAAAATAAACATTAAATACTGACAATTAATTAAAATGTCACTTTTTACTTACGTTTAACGTACGATAACAACAAATATAATTCTCTGCAAGTGAGAAATTAAGTACGTGCAGTTTGTAGGAGACAGAGAGTGAGAGAGAGCGAGTGCAGCGAGCCAATGTTGAGGTCAGCAGTATTGTAAACAACATAACACTAAACATAACACACGCTCGCGGATGTGCAGTGAGTGCATACATACATATATACATATAAATTTATTTATTTTATTAATACACGGGACATTTACTTACACATTGTCGAGTCTAAACAAACATCGTGCTCACTAAAATAAATATGTTTCTGAACAAAATATGTCAATTTTGACGTCGCATACAAGCACGCACATTAGAGACTGAGATATCTAATGTACAATTTTGTCGATCGTAAGAAGAACACAAGTTGTTATTTCCATAACCACAGAGCTTTTGAAATTGAGCTGCTGTAAAAAAAAAAAAAAAAAAAAAAAAAAATCTTCCTATCACCATCTAATGTTGATCTGCATAGTCAAGTAAAACAGGAAAAACATAAACTTGAATAGTGATTGGCTATTCTCAAAAAAAAATCACTTTGTGTGTTTCTGTTTACTCAAAATGCGGAAAAGGAAGTGGCCGGAAGAGGAAACCACGTGATGGTAAAAGTGGGAGAAAACTTTGTGCCAGCAGCAAGCTATAACCTTGAGCTACCTCCCACTTTTACCATCACGTGGTTTCCTCTTCCGGCCACTTCCTTTTTCGCATTTTGAGTAAACAGAAGCACACTTTCTTCTTTTTTTTTTCCCCCTGTTAAGTTGCATGTTTCAACATTCTTATCAGTTACAAACGAAGGAAAAATAGAGCAACCTGTTAAAGTATGCCTTTTTTCAGAGCAGCCAATCCTTGTCAAGTTCATATTTCTTCTTCAGTTGACGTTGCAGACTAGCTCAGGTAATCAGCGATAATTGAGTCAATGATCGTTGATTTTACAAAACTTACTACTATGCTGTACTATACATGCTGTCAATAATATGTAGTTATACGTACTGTGTTTTACGATATATATTATCGAGAGTGCTCCGTTATAATGTCTGAAGTCACTTTAACCTTGATAAATATATATATTTTTTTTTGCCGAGCAAATGAACAGAAACGCAAAAATGTATTGAGTCTTTTGAATTGTTGGCAAATTATATTAAAACAACTTGCATTCGAAAAATGACACTTAAGGGGTAAATTAGAAATATATATATATTGTTAGAAAAAGAAGAACACAAATGAAAAACTTTTTTGTGTGTGACAAAGATATTTATTAAATTATTATATTTTTAATTTTAGTTTATAATATGTCTTTTTTCTATGATGCGCTGAACTTTCCTCGTCACTGGACGAAGAATCTGTGCTGTGGGAACTAGACTTAGTTTCAGAACTTGAAGTCTCAGAACTCGAAGACGACTTAGTTTCAGACTTTGAAGTTTTAGAGGTTTCATAACTTGAACTATCAGATTTATGAGTTTCAGATTTAGAAGTTTCAGACATTGAAGTTTCAGACATTGATGGTTCAGACATTGAAGTTTCAGACATTGATGGTTCAGACATTGATGGTTCAGACATTGAAGTTTCAGACATTGATGGTTCAGACATTGAAGGTTCAGAATGCGAAGTTTCCAACTCTGACATGTGACTCGAGTGTGAGCAAGAGAAAATAGAACTTGTGGAATCAAAGTGTGAGTCAGAATTGCCAGTTTCAGAACTGCCGTTTTCAGAAGAAGGTTCAGAGCTTATTGAAATACAGTCGGAAATTACGTTTGCCTTGTTTTCATGTAAGTGTTTTTTCGTTATTTTAATTGCAGTGTGGTAGTCACCAAATAAAAAGTAGTCCATAAATAGATATGATATTCCTAAATTTGTGAGTTGATCAACTGTTTTTCTTTGTCCTTCCGGCTTATATTTCCACGCACGGAGCAGATCGTCTTTGTAGCGACGTAATTTGATTAGTCCGTTGTACACAAGTCTGCGCACATCGTTGTAGCGACATGGAGCTTCCTCGGAGCACGACAAGCCGTCACCAGCGCTACACTGCTCCACCTACAGCAACACAACACTGTCAATATTAAAACACACACACAACAAATGTCTATTTATTCACGTATTTAAAGGCGTAGAACACCTTGGTCAAAAAAGTTGTGTAATATCCTAACAAACCTAAAAATCAACGTTGATTTGGCCGAAGCCATTGATTTCTAATTTATTTTCCATTCACAAAATGCCACTGGCGGTCACTGACGTCACAGCTTGTTTGTTTTCCGCGCGCGAAAACCGGGCGAGCTGTGACGTCAGTGACCGCCAGTAGAATTTTGTGAATGGAAAATAAATTAGAAATCAATGACTCCGGCCAAATCAGCGTTGATTTTCAGGTTTGTTAGGATATTGCACAACTTTTTTTGTTCAAAGTGTTCTACGCCTTTAAGGATAATATTTTAAGCAATAATATTTTAAGCATGTAAAATATTTTACATCACGTAATGAATAATTTAACATTTTTCGACTACAAAAACAGTTTTTCAAAATTGTTTACAACCCATGCAGTCTTTAACAGATCTTACGAGATTTTATTTTAATCACTATATGCCACATTTCACATACAAAAGTTAAGTAAAAATCGGTTATTTGTAATTTAAGAATTTACCTATAAAAAATAAATAATAATAAATAAATAAATGCTGGCAACCAGTGGTGGTATGCCGCAATTCAACCACATTTGCATATACATAGAAAAAAAATTATCCAAATCAGCATTAAAATTAAAACGGCAATGTTATGTTTTTTGTAATATTATAATATGCACTTCTATAGGAAAACGAATGTTTACTGACAATGCCAGTGGCAGTCAAATTTTACACCCAGGGGATGGATTTTTTTAAACGCTACCCCCTCCCCCTCCCCCAACTTTTTATACACATATACATTGCATATATATATATATATATTAGATCTTTCATAAAAATGATACGAAAACATATAATTCCTGTGCAATTGACTTACCAAGCAAATGATGACTATAACTAGCATCCCAAGAATCCCCTTTGTAGACGACATTTCTCGGAGAAGATACCTGCATGATTATGTAACAACATACAAATTAGAGAAGATAGAAATAGTAAAACTATGAAACACTGGTACCTTGGTGACAAAGTAAACAAACAAAGGCAAGAAATATCAGCAAAGTGCTAGCAGACGGCTTTATCTTTCTGTTTTCATTTAACATGCTTTCTTATATGGCAACGAAGCAACGTATCATTTAACATGCTTTCTTATATGGCAACGAAGCAACGTATCATTCAAGTTAGATTTATTTTAATGATACTGAAATTGTACTGCATCTAACTGAGCCTCAAAGTTTTCGTTTCCATAAATTTTAGGTCAATTCCATGTTATGAATTGAAATATGAAATTCAGGAAATCAAAATCTTTGAGGCTCAGTACATTAAGCTACCTGCTTGTTTACCGCATAAGAAATCATGTAAATTAATATAGAAACATAAATTCATCTGCTAGCACTCTTTTAGAATTGTTACCTAGTTTGTTTGTTTTGTTACTAAACCTACCTTGTGCAAGTGTTTTACATTGAAAAAGTTAAAAATTAACTTTAAATTTTGTACTTGCGGTTTGTCTTTGATGTAATGATTACGAGATACATTTAGAAGTTTATACTTATATATCACAGTTGCCAAAATCTACGTGATGATTATTGATTTTGTAAATCACACGCTCGTTACGTGCCAAACTGGCACAACAACTACTTTCCTGCAATCACAACTTTGATACGACGTGGTTATCTATCATTATATTAATATTGTTGACATAATATTAAAATTATATTATACGTACACTGAGCCGTGCTGACATCATTGTTATACTTAAATATTTTGTGTTACTTTCAAAGAGACTCACAGGTAAGGTTGGCAGCAACACCTGCACATCTTCTTACTCTATCACTTCTTCTTATTCTTATTCTCAGTCATTATAATCAATTAAATTATAGAACTAAATATGTATTCGTCTCTTATCAAAAATATTATAAAGAAAAAATAAAAACAATGGAAAAGGTCAGGTTTTAGAACTGTGATAACTGACACATTGACTTAGTTAGTGTCTGGCTCCCTAACCCAAACATGGGTACAATTAAAATTAAATACTATTCAGCATTATAACTGGAAAAACATTAAAATTAACCACCAGTGTATACCACCAGTATACCGTGTTTATAATAACTTTACCCCCACATTTACCATCGACAGTGTTTAAGGCGGTGGGGGACCGACTTGGACCGGAAATCGATAAAAGAAGAACTATATTTTCCCAATAATATTTTGTACATGATTTAATTCCAATAAAACAAACACTATAATTTTCAAATAAAATCAAGTAAATTTAAAATATGTTTTTTTTATACCAAAAAAAAATTAAATGATAGTTTTAATTGTAAAGAAGTTTCTAATTTGACTAAAATTTCTCGCTTCAATTTAAATTTCCACATTTACATGTTATCTTTAAAGTGTAATAACTTAAATATTTGATCGTGTTTTCACATGTTTGACATAACTAAATTTTTAAGTAACATTTCTTCTTTACTTTGTGTTATTATTATTATTCGCAACCGTCCTAGTTTGCGAGATATCAGTCGGTCACCTACCCCCTTAAGAATAGAAACAAATCACTTTTTGTTCACCAAGTTACTCACTTGTATAGTGTCATTCTAAAACCTATAGGCGTTGAAAAGCTTACACACAGTTTTGTAATATTTTAATGTTTTTAAAGGATAAGAGAGCCACCTTACATAACATTACATTTGCCGATATAGATAAAGACATTATTATTTTTATTGATAATTGTACAATTAACGGATAGTTATGACGTCACTACAAACAATAAAAACTTAATGAGGCTCAAGCGTTAGGACTAAATGAATATAATGAAGCTTTAATTAAAATCAATCGTCAGTCGATCGATTAATCGTTTTGTACTGTACACGTAGGAGAAATGTACATATATACAAAAATAAAAAACGAAAAATAAATCCCTTGTTTTTAAAAATGCAAACAAGCAACAATTTTTTTTTGTTTAAGTCAAAAAATTCCGTAATTACGTAATATATATTTAAATTGTAATGTTGGAATTTCAAAAAAAAAAATATATATATATATATATATAATAATAAATGTAATACAGTATCGTATATTATGATTTTGATTGCAATAATAAATTGTATTTATAATTAACCATGTTCTAACTTCAAAATGTTATCACTTAGCAAGTTGATAGTCAATTTATTATCGGACAATCGTGGCTTAAAATTGAGGCTGAAGTCACGTTCAGTGTTATATATAAGTGTGGTTGACTTGGTAAAAACGTACGCACGGAGATAAGTCAATTAAGTTGCATTGTTTGAGCGTCACTCGTCATAGACTTAGGTAAGTTGACGTCATGCAAAGTTACACAATAATAATATCAATTAACGCTCATTTCTTATAAAAAAAAACTTCAATGAATCAGAATACTTTTTTTACTGGCAAGCTTCATTATTATTTTTATTTTGACCTGGTATATAGCTAAGGCTATTACAATGTTAAATGGAGAGTTTTAAATTGCTTTTATCAAAATCTCTAAAACACTTTAAATTGCACATCACTAATAGAGTAAAAGTTACTCCTCAAAACTAAGAATAAGAATAGGAATCTTTATTGACCCAGGCAGTTCATAGTAACAATCAAAGTTACAACAAGCATTGGTCTTGTCAAATAAAACTTATAATATAATAAAAAAAAAGAAGAAAATAAAGTACGAACAAACAACAACAAGAATACAAAATAAAAAATGAATCACATAACTATAAAAGCTCTATTAAACGATGTACAAATATTATAATGAAATTTGAGAAAATATGTTATTATCTGTATAATATTCCAATGTTGTATGGGTGGTGAACATCAATATCATCTATTTTTGAATCTTTATCAAAAAAGGATCCTAAAGTATAGTATTCTTTATAAAGCAAAAAAAAAAATATATAATAAAATTTAAGCAAATTTTTAAAAAGATTATCATTAATTACATTTCTTAAGATACAAGGCAAATACGACGTTAATAAGCCCAGATCAATGTAACTCAAAAAAGGGTCTGGGTTATTTTTGCAAGAAATTTTAGAATTTCTAATTCTTAAACTTTTAAATATGATATCAAATGTCATTTTGATTCACACTTCAAAAATCATCTTTGTGACAAACTACAATTTTAAACATAATTCACGGTTCTTATTCTTAATTAATTTAAATTAATTAGGTGAGCTGATAACATAAATATTGTCTTTTATTTTTAAGTGTTTCTTTTTCTTAATTGCATTGCTTGGAAAGTTCGGATAAAATTTAAATATGCAGGGAGGTTTAAGGAACTAATTTTACTTTTGATAATTGGAGTGATACTTTATTGCAATAAAATATATAGTAGAAAAAAAATTACAATTTTGTTTTTAACTTTCAGAGACCATGGAGAAGCTTTCAGCAGGCGTCATTGTGGTGCTCGCAGTGGTTCTTACTTCACCAGTAAGTTATCAAATTTTACAAGTTGCCCATCAAGTCTTTAGTGTTTATATAAAATGAAAATAAAAATAAAACTATTAGCTACCTTCAAATTGTATATAATTTTCATACATCAAAATAAAGCTCTATATTTAAAAATTGAAAGAAATGTTAATATAAAAAAGTAGCTCAAACTGTTCTGTCACTGCACTGTTAAGTGCAATGTTAAAAAAAATGCACTTTCTGCGCTTTAGTCTTCTAATTTTCGACTGCATTTAATATTTTAAAACTTGTTTGCATTAGTGTGAGATCTTGAGTTTTTTGAAATTCAAAATTCAATTCAAATATTTTATTCCATTTAAAAGAGAAAATTTAATTTCAAATTCCCTGGATATAATTACACATAGGCAACGGTGGTGATGGTAAACATCCAAGCACACCTCCAACTCTGCTAACATTAAATCTACCGAATCATCTCTTTATTTACAAAATAATTTTGTAAAAAATATAATATATATAATATATAATAGTAAATAAAATAAATTATAAGCATTTATCAATATGTTATAGCTGTACGTTTAGTTTTTTCTACATAAAAATTTCACAAAATATGTCGTACAATGGCACATGAACTTCAAAACAACTCCCTCAATTTGTGTTATTTATTGCTCTTTGATATATTTAATGAATTTGAATGAATGGACCAGGAGAAGGGAAATTAATGGGTGAGGACTTTGACAGAAACGTCAACATTGGCTCTACACGACTGAGAATATCCCATTACAGTACCTAGTTAGAGTAGAACCGGCATTTGCATTGCAAAACCATCGAGGTTTCAGCGTTTTATTATTGTTGTTATTTACACGTTGTTTTTCTTGCAGACAATTTGCCACGGTGGTATCGTGAAGAGACACACAGACCACACAGTTCCTCATGAGCTCCTACTGTACCAGTTGTTCAGCGACATCTCGTGTTACCAACATCGTCTGTTAGAACTTCTGTCTGGACATCCGCAAGCTTCCAATGACTTTCGAGTGTTGATGATTGCCTTGGGTTGGTCAGAGACAGATGTGGACTACTTTCTCAGTTTGGATTTTAATACAGTAGTCGCGGCTCTGCTTGAGCAGGCGGAAGAAGCCGTTGACCACAGTATTGACGATGAGTCGTGCGACTGTGACTCCAGTAGTGAGTCCAGTGAATCAGAGAGCGAGTCTAGCAGTGAGTCCAGTAGCAAGTCTAGTGATTAAGGATCCTGGAATGAAAAGTATTGCAAGTCTAAGCGATAATATATATATGGCTATCAGATTTTTAAATAATGTTTGAATTTTCACTAAAAATTGTGTTTATTATTATTTTGGTGTTTTATTAATGTACTTCACTATTACAGTTCGTTTAGTTATGATATTTTGAAAGCTTAAAATCACTTGTTGAAAATTTGCTATAGTATATATATATATATATATATATATATATATATATATATATATTATACACACACACAAATTCAATTAGTTCTCTATACAGCCACAGAATAATTCCACATACATTGAATAATATATAACTGACAAGTGTGTCCGAATTGAACCTGCATAATATAGGGAAGATTTGTTTATTTCTCTTCAGTAAAATTGATCTAGAGTTCAATAAAACTGTATTTTTACAGCTGTATAGCAAGGATTTGTTTTATTTTAATAAAGGAATAGACCAGAGAAAAACATAAGCATTCATATCACAAAACACTAGATGGGATTTACATAAATAACATTAGTTTGTCTCAAAACCCAACAGTAGCCCCGTAGCAGTGATCAGAAAATTCAATATATGCAACCCACACAACATTTTCATACTTATTTTTGCATTTTTCTGACGTCATAAACATGAATCTTAACTTAAATTGCATACTTTACAGTATTTTCACGCTCTCTCGTGGGGCTACATTAACATTCTGGTAAAAATTGTCTTCAGTTTTGAAGATCCCATTTTGTGTTTATTCATTAAAAAGCACATGTTGTTTTATGTGGTCTATGGCTTTAATCAACAACATAAAAATAATTTCTTGGTTCAAATTATATGTCAATAATTATATTTTATCATCATATGGTTTCAATTCATTAAAGAATACTAACGTCAATTACCAAATGAAGACCAACTTACATTTCTTAGTATAGTTAAGAATCACACTTAACTATTAAGCATAGTTAATAACTCCACTAATGTATATCTTAGCATAGTTAAAAACTCCACTTACATTTCTTAGCATAGTTTGAAACTTTAAATCGTCTATTTGACACAAGATAAATAGCACACATGCAATTTCCAACGTTAATTCAGTTTTCACAAAATGTCGAGTGATAAGAAAGCTTTCTTTTGTAACAAACTGCGCACAATCTCATTTTTCAAAGAAGATAAATTGTAATTTTGCAGGTCATGACTTGCTCACAAATCATGGTACAACAGAAATTCCTTTTTTTTTTTTTTTTTTTTTTTTTATTTGATTTATTTATTATGTAAAAAAAAATCAGTCACTTTATACATGTTTTTTCTAGGATCTAATATGTTGTGCAAGTTATTTACTGTATCTGCTATTTTATGCTTGTACTGTGTGTTGTGTACCTTCCATTGTTTTTGACATATGTCTGTATTTGGAACAATAAATCAAATCAAATAATTATTTTTATTATTTTGCAAAACATAGAATAACTAAGTCGAATGCTCACAACAATTGAGCTAAAGGTGATTAATTTATGACGTCATAGGAAAACTGTAAAACATTATGATTTGCATTGCATCCACACTCTACGTATAAATACTTATAGAGAGTATCTTTTTACAAAATACATTGATTATACTTCAAAGCACGAATGTATTTTTACCATATATTAAAACTGGTAGATGTTTTATAGTGTCGATTCACATAATGATAAGTATTAGTGATATATGGGTACAGGACAGGGTAATACCTAAATATTGCTAATGCATGCTCTATACTATATTTCACTATATAATGCCCATGTAATGTTATTGATTGCAAAACACTTTTAATATTTAATCTTTACTATCGAATATGCACAATTTTAGGGATGTTCTATCATTTGTACTTTAGAGTTTAAGAATGATAATGAATGTCCCTATAACATATGTTTAGTGGAAAGGGTGTGCCAGTAAAAAACTTTATCAATCAATATAGTTGTAAATTTTTAGACTCTTCTGATTTTTTTTTCCAGTTTGTAGTTCAACAATAATATTACAAAAATATTAGGAAAAATTGAAATATCTGGTCACTACATGGAAAGAATAAATTACGTAATTAATGTTGCATTTATGTCGTTAGAGCATAAATATTCCCAAGTTAGAACAGCATAACTAATTATGTGCTATGTAGAACATAATATTTATGTTATTTAACATAATTACTATGCATTATAGCATAAATTATACTTTGTTGAACAAATTGTACTGAAAATGAGCTAACATAATTATTATGTATTTATTTTTGTTCATATCTTATAGTGAAATTTATAATTATAAAGTATGTATTATATAATATGCTGTAAATAATTTTTTATTAGACGAATTATATCAAAACAATAATATATTTCAAAAATTAAATGGAAGATATAAATATCTATAATATACTTAATTTACTTTTATTTTCATGATTTCATTTTTCAGTACAGAAACAATTAAAATTAGCGTGATGACTCGTGACTGCTTGATGAACTTTTAAACATAAAATGAAATTTTGGTATTTGACGAGACTCTGAACTTGTAGATTGCGATGATCTCGAGGAAGAACTGGCACAGGATTCGCACGAGGGGCACGATACATGGATGTAGTCCGGATTATCGCTGCAAGAAGAACTGTGACTCTTGGAGGAACTGCATGAAGGACATGAAAAATCAAAGTTATTGAATAAGCCACTTGAATAAGAACTTGAGATGTCTGATGATCCTGAAGATTCTGAACTATCTGAACTTTCAGTTGATTCTGAAGATCCTGAACTGTCAGAAGACCCTGAAGATCCTGAACTGTCAGAAGACCCTGAAGATCCTGAATTGTTAGATGATTCGGAAGATCCTGAACTTTCAGTGGATCCTGAACTATCAGAAGACCCTGAAGATCCTGAGCTGTCAGTTGATCCTGAACTTTCAGAAGACCCTGAAGATCCTGAGCTGTCAGTTGATCCTGAACTTTCAGAAGACCCTGAAGATCCTGAGCTGTCAGTTGATCCTGAACTTTCAGAAGACCCTGAAGATCCTGAGCTGTCAGTTGATCCTGAACTTTCAGAAGACCCTGAAGATCCTGAGCTGTCAGTTGATCCTGAACTGTCAGTAGATCCTGAGCTGTCAGAAGACCCTGAAGATTCTGAACTGTCAGATGATTCTGAAGATCCTGAACTGCTAGAATGTGAACTTTCAGATGTTGAGTGACAATCGTCAGCAACATCTGAATCATAGGCAGCAGTTTTCAAACTAGCAAGCGCTGCTGAGAAGTCATTTTCCCAAAATGCAGTTATCTTATCCTCTGGTATGCCGAGAGCTACAAGCATGGCTGTAATTTTATCTATCGTGTCTTGGTCGCCTCCAATTGAGTCCAAGAGAGCATCTTTGTATTTTTGTAACATTTGCAGCCCCTTATATAGTAACATGCGGAAACATGTGTATCTGCAGGGCTCTTCTTCAGAGCAAGAGAGCCCTGAGAAGTCACTGGATATGGAACTGCCTGAACTGTCGCTACTGCCAGAACTACCAGAACTGCCAGAACTACCAGAACTGCCTGAACTGTCGCTACTGCCAGAACTGCGAGAACTACCAGAACTACCAGAACTGCGAGAACTACCAGAACTGCCAGAACTGCCCGAACTGTCGGTACTGCCAGAACTGCCAGAACTACCAGAACTACCAGAACTGCCAGAACTGCCCGAACTGTCGGTACTGCCAGAACTGCCAGAACTGCCAGTATTACTCGAAGAATCAGCAGACGAATATTGGATCTGAAATATTAAATAAAGCAGTCAAAAGTCACTCTTGCTAATTATTATTTTAGTGCACGACTTTGTGATCTGAAGAGTTTCACATGTGCGTAATTATGTATGCTTATTGTGCTTTCTAAAATACGAAAGTTTATTCATTATATTTTAATTACTCAATTATGATAACACTTATAATTGAATATGATTGAAAATAATTCAAACAATAAGAGCGTAACAAGGATAAGCAGGGATAAGTGATTGTTTGATACAAATCAAAAACTCACCTGTATGACAAGATGCACAACCACCATCAGGAGCACCGGCTTTGCAAACAACATCGCGAGCCTGTGGTCCTCTGCAAAGTTATAGTATAGCTGCACAAGAACAATACTGAAATAGAGAACATATTTATTGCATGGCATCAAAATATCAATGAGATTCTACTTTGAAAAGACAGAGGCTGAAGTTGAGTAGATCAAAGCACTTTGGACAACACACAAAACACGTGCATTTAACAACTGTATCAAATATTATTATTATAATTAATCATAATAACTTTTATATTTTTTAGTTTAAAAAATAAACAAAAGTTGAGCAGGTGTGTTTTGTAGGCTGATATCCTCTGATGTTACGTTTATGAAGACCACAAGTGTACTTGATACTTACGTCTAAGGTTCAGCAGTGACTGATCGACTGTATACAAAGAACATAAAGAACAGTGAGTTGACTGCGCTTAAGCTTATATAGAACACGGATAATGAGAACGTGCCTGCGTCAACTTTGTGCAATCAAATATGAATATTTTATGTCAAGTAATTTTATCAACAATTTTCTAATTGAAGTAATTACCAAGAACATACGATAAAAAAACTTCTCTTTAATATCATGTTTCTGTTATGTAAATATTTACAAAAATAGATATATTATATTATATATATTGTAATTTGTTGTTTTATTTTTATAAGCAATGAATATGAACATAAAAATGTCAATGTATACATAAATTATAAAATTTGCTGTTTTAATTGCTAATAATAATTTATATGAGGCTTAATTGTGTGTGGAGTGTGCAAGTCAAATACAGACAGCAAGGGAAATATTTAAATTACTGTCGGTCCTATCTCTCGAAGCATTGCGGGACGAACATGACTTTTTTTTTTTTTTTTTTTTTTTTTTTTTACATCTAAGGCTGCAAAAGTTTAAAAAATAGATACCAGATACAATTTTAAATGTCACAAGCTAATTCAGAAAGAATACATCATGTAATACAAAGCAAAAGCTCAAACGCAATTCATATAATATTCTAATCCACATAAGAACTTATCCGGATCAAGGAAATCGGATTTCACAGATACAATTGTATCCAGATCTGCATTATCCGGGAAAAAAAACAATCGATAAAATCCGCATAAAAATATATTTTTTATTTAAATGGCTTCCGGGAAAGGGGGGGTGGGAGTCTATAATATTAAGATTGGATCAGAAAGGTTGGTATTTCCTATCTGTATTTATTTACAATTAGTGTTGATTTTCTCCCTCGCAGTTTTAATTTTCATGATTTATTTTCACAGCAATAAGTTTTACAACTTATAATTGGTGTTATAAATAAAAATTGTTACAGCTACATAAAAATAGCACGTACGAAATACAAATCACAATGATTTGTTTTGAGTTTTACATTAAAACGTCTGATAATTTTTAATACTATCAGTTAGTTATACTCAAAAAGTTAGCTTACTGAAAGTTGATTGTCGTTTAATTGTTGTAATCAAGTCACGTTCTCAGAGCGTTAATCAGTCACATATAGTGTATGGTTCACTTGATAAATATGTAAACGACAATTAATCTGCATTGTTACTTGATCATCATAATATAGGTAAGTTATTGTCACTCAAAACACAACAATAAACAAAACTGTAACAACGCCAGCGTATAAAGAACAGTACGACAAGTTTTAAATAAATCTGAAAAAAAAAGGGGAAAAAAATGCCAATTTTGATATAATAGAACATCAGAACAATTCTACATAAAGCGTAGAAAATACCAAGTATAGTAGTTGGATTGAATCATTCTCTATTGTTAAAAAAAAACATATACTAATATAACATGCATTTAAATGGCAATCGTGACCTCTCAATTATCTTCTTCTTCTTCTCCTTCTCCTTCTCCTTTTTTTTTTTTTTTTTTTTACTCTCATGGGCAGTCATGGGGCCGGAATACTTGGAAATTTCTAATGTATATGTACATCACAGTAATTAGTAATTCTACATAATATTATATTCGTATCATATGACCATATATTTTATATATTTGCAATTAAATAGCTAAGCTCGTGCGAAAATTGCAGTTTTCAGTTGCATGCATATGAAAATACAACAAACAAAAAGAAAGAAAG
This sequence comes from Ecdyonurus torrentis, assembly GCA_949318235.1. Lineage (NCBI taxonomy): Eukaryota > Metazoa > Arthropoda > Insecta > Ephemeroptera > Heptageniidae > Ecdyonurus > Ecdyonurus torrentis. The sequence continues at coordinate 51,425,605 of OX439130.1, forward strand.
GATCGAGCTACATTACAATCATTTTGTACACACACACACACATATATATATATATATATATATATATATATATATATATATATATATATATATATATATATATATATATATATATAAAATATATATATAAAATATATTATATATACGTATAATAAAAATATATAAACTATATATATGATTATGTTATCTCATATTTTCGTTCGTGTTTACATATACACATATTTTTTGGCATTTCTGGAATATTTAATTTACTGTATACCTACTCAAATACCAAAAGAAAACAACTACATTTTTATTTGATATATTTTTTGAGTAAAATAAAAGTTTTGGTTAATTTCTTGAATTTAAATAGTTATTCCAAGTTTTTAATATAATTTGGCAGTTCACTATAAATATTTACACTCGTCGACAAAATTGTCATTTTCACGATATTTGTTCTTTAAAAATCTATATTACACTAGAATTATTATTTTGAGCTGATCCATCAATTTTTAGAATTTTAGAACTATTTAACAATAACAATTAAAAAATAAATAAATAACTATTAATTTTAATAACGATCACCAATAAGAGCATCAGATTAAATTAATTATAAACCGTTTATTGAAACCTTACTGTTACCGTGTAAAATAACGCGAGAGCATGATACACAGCATCGCATTTCGTTTATATAGCAATCAAAATTCTAAAATTATAAATGCAAAGGACAATTAATGTTTACAAAATAGGCTTGAAATGTCACTGAATATTTGGTCAACTCTACATGTCCTACATGTCCTGAAAAGAAGCATAATAATAAAATGTTGTGCTAGCTCAAAATTGTAGATTTTTTTTTTAATCGTAACTTCTTCCAAGTTCTATGAGTTGTTATGAGTTGAAAATTAATATTTTGTTTATATAATTGTGATGTACTCTCCTTTAGCTATCGTTTTGGAAAACTATGTAATAAAAATTGTCAAACTCAAACTATAAACCTCTGACAGCAAGAATATCAGAGAACCACTTCAGTGGGTTTTGTACCTTTTGTGGCCTCAATAAAAATTATTATCTATCTAAAAAAAAAAAAAAAAAAAAAAAAAAAAAAAAAAAAAAAAAAAAAAAAAAAAGTTCTATTGATTAATGATGTGGCTCACTATTTATTTCAGGGAATATGTAAGGTTTATAAACCTTGGGGAATATGTATAATATTATCAAGGAGGAAATAAACAAACAGTGACATGACTTTTAATGTTTGTTGACACTTTCAACTTTCAGAGACCATGGTAAAACTTACAGCAGCTATCATTGTGGTGCTTGCAGAAGTTTTTACTTCATCGGTAAGTTGAAATTATGTGTATATTTAATTCTATAAGATAATTTAAAATATTATAAATACGTTTAACGACTCGTAAATGTGTGGTCCTAACCGAGCACAGGTTCGAGCCATTGCTGAGTGCGTACGTCAAGTGTGTGTGTGTGTGTTGTGTGTGTGTGTGTGTGTGTGTGTGTGTGTGTGTGTGTGTGTGTGTGTGTGTGTGTGTGTGTGTGTGTGTGTGTGTGTGTGTGTGTGTGTGTGTGTGTGTGTGTGTGTGTGTGTGTGTGTGTGTGTGTGAGATAGATAGATAGAGAGAGAGAGAGAGAGAGAGAGAGAGAGAGAGCACAATACGTTGCACTATAATAGTCATGTCAACATGATGATGCACATCATTCTGAAGGTGCATAATTGATGTATAATTGAATCCAGCTGCCTTATAGAGCTTCCACGGTTTATCTAGGCTGTCATGATGAATGCTGGGCTGTGTATTTAACCCATGGTTGTAGGTACACATTGTGTGTGTGGTTACTGCGGTTTACATAATTGAACACGTTGATAAAACAGTGTCTTGATGGGACTAAGTTAAAGCTAGGTGTAGCACGATGTAAGACAAATGGCAAAATAATAAAAAATAAATTTATCAGAACATGCAGAAACAAATCAGGTTAGGAGCTACTTGACATTGTTTTTCTTGCAGACAATTTGCCACGGTGGTATCGTGAAGAGACACACAGACCACACAGTTCCTCATGAGCTCCTACTGTACCAGTTGTTCAGCGACATCTCGTGTTACCAACATCGTCTGTTAGAACTTCTGTCTGGACATCCGCAAGCTTCCAATGACTTTCGAGTGTTGATGATTGCCTTGGGTTGGTCAGAGACAGATGTGGACAACTTCCTCAATTTGGATTTTAATACAGTAGTCGCGGCTCTGCTTGAGCAGGCGGAGGAAGCCGTTGACCACAGTATTGACGATGAGTCGTGTGGTTGTGACTCCAGTAGCGAGTCCAGTGAATCAGAGAGCGAGTCGAGCAGCAAGTCCAGTGAATCAGAGAGCGAGTCGAGCAGCGAGTCCAATAGTGACTCTGGTAGCGACTCTGGCAGTAACTCCAGTAGCGAGTCCAGAAGAGACTCTAGTAGTGAATCCAGTAGTGACTCTAGTAGTGAGTCCAGCGGGAAAATGTGGTCTTCCTGGTCTACTGGATAATAGTGCGAGTCCAGTGAATCAGAGAGATAGTTTAGCTAGTCTAGTAGCTGATATAGAAGTAACTCAACATGAAGCAGTATTGTGCATACATGCCAATTAGAAGAATTTATGACTTATTTTTATGGGAAATATTACTTTAAATTAATTGTTTGTTCTTATAAATACATCCATATTTATTTATATTGTAGACCATGTTTATACAAGTCTGTGTGATGTTGCACAACAAGATAGTTTTCAAGTTATCATAGCATGTATAATATTATAATAATTATCAAAACAATTAATGCATATTAAACTTTATTTTATTGATAATTTAAAACAGGGGTTAAAAAATTCTTTGTTAAAAAATATTGCAGCTTCTAATATATCCTTTACCTTGACTGTCGAAGCAGAATAGCTATATGATGATGAAATGTTTAATATATCGTATTACTTCTACATAATATCATATTAAATTATATGTATTAATACGTTGGAATAAATATGCGAGGAAAATTATTAGATCATTATTTATTTTGCTGCAAACTATAATAAGATCAAAACATCTTGGAGCATGGTCTGTTAGCACAAATATGTTATCACATTTCATTCTTCTACATCTCATGCACTAGAAGAAACAAATAACAGTAAAACTATATACTCATGTTAAAGCAATTGCAAATGTATTTTCAAATAACTACTTAAATTGAAATTTGTTGACTACACTGATTGAAAGAATAGTTGGCTGACAATTAAGATATTGCAATTAGTTAGTGTCCCGCTCACATACAGTCAGCACAGTTTTGTGTGTTGTTATTATAGACAAGAAATGTAAATATGTGGTGTATTGCTAGTCTGTGAGACTCTAGCGGGATAACCGTGGCGGGTGTTGTTCTTCTTCTTGTCTTCACGACGTTTCGCGTCCGACGTTAGGCGCAACTTCATGTGTGTATCGCCCAACGTCGGACGCGAAACGTCGTGAAGACAAGAAGAAGAACAACACCCGCCACGGTTATCCCGCTAGAATCTCACAGACTAGTAATACACCACATACATCGAACCGTGAAAGCATACATCAATACAAATGTAAATCTATTATAGATTTTTTTTTTTTTTTTTTTTTTTTGTGCGTTGTAAATTATTACAATAATATTTCCTGCTAAATTATTTATTACTTTAAGGTATTTTATTGCATTTAAAGCAGGTAACATAGAGTTACAGTTCGCTATCTAATATAAAGAATTAAAACTTAAAGCAGTGAGCAAACATATGACCCAGGAAATTTGAAGTCTACAGATAATTCAATAAATTTTTCACCAATCGCTGGAAAGTCACTTTATTTGCAATATATAAACGTCTTTAATAAAAATCAGTATGATTTTATAGGGACAACTGGGTTCACAAATACAGATACTTGATTGCAAAATTTAATGGTGAAATTTTACAAGATTGGACTTGGTACAGGATTGGATTGGGCTTGCATCTCCGCAGACAATATAACAAAAACGCCAATCCAAGTAAAATGTTACGTCTAATGTGCAAGCTATATAGTTAACATTAAGATAATCATTGCATCAGTCAGCTGCGTCTCTCTCTCTCTCTCTCTCTCTCTCTCTCTCTCTCTCTCTCTCTCTCTCTCTCTCTCTCTCTCTCAGACAGTGTATGTATTACGCTTGTGTATGACTAGACAAATGAAGACAAATGGAAGACTTAGAGAGTTGACGTGATGGCGCTTAATGCTCCTCTTTTGTTTTATTCATATTAAGTCAATTAATCGCCTCCGTGTTTCACACTTGACTACATAAATGAAGCATTACGTTACCACTTTATATTTCTCCATGTATGTAGTCACCACCCCAACCCGTGACCTGATCTTAACAAGTATCTCAACACTTGCTCGTAAGCAAAATTATTAACATAAAAATCTCTACTCTTTTTAACTAAATTTTGTACTTACATTTCGACTATCACGGATAGTAAAAGACCGCCAGCGTTTTTGTATTGTTCAAATTTACATCGTAATATCACCAAAGTACAAATTTAAAAAAAAAAATAAGACTAACACCCACGTCATCTGCACATATTGGACAATAAATGTGTCAAGTTTTAAGTTTTCAATTTTTAATTGTAAAGATAAAAATCCTCGCGGCCGTGTACTATCCGTGATGATCGATTTGCTCTCCAGCTATATAGTGAAACTAGAACAGACGTTCAATTTTTATCATAAATAATTAAGCATAGGTGTTTTGAAAAAAACAAAAACAATATTAAGACGATTATGTTAAAGAAGTCAGAGAGTAAGTGGGTTAGAGCCTTTGTTAGAGCCTCTAAATAAAAACCATTTATTGTTAATTTATTAATAAATGAAAAATGATGAACCTTTTTGAAACGATCAAAAAAGTTAGATGCTAACTTTTTTTAAATTTAAAAATTCTTTCAACGTTCCAAAAATAGTTTTAACATCTCAATGACTAAAATTTTACGGCAAATTCAAAAGTGGAGTCGGAATTTGATGATGATTTTAAAACAAGGAGTGTTAATTGTTTTGATGCATAAAATATAAAAGCAGCTGCCTGGAGCACTAAAACATTTCCATTAACAAGTATCGTTTAGGAAGCATCATAATATTGTTTTATTTTCATTAAACAGAAATAACCATATTTCACATAACCAAGTGGTATAACAATTAAAAACAATTAAAAATTTTTTAATAGCTATCTTTCACTTTACAAAAGAAATGTGGATAGGAAAGACAATAGAGATAAAACGTACTAAAAATAAAATTAGAGAAGAGAGAGAGAGAGAGAGAGAGAGAGAGAGAGAGAGAGATAGAGAGAGAGAGAGAGAGAGAGAAACTATAAATAATTTTAATTTTTTATTTCATACACTGTTACACATTTATTCAATAGATTGATAATATATTTCAACAGTCAGCGAGCAGTGCTCATATAAAAAAAGAAAGATAAAAATTAAAAAAGCAAAAAGAAGTTTTTTTTTTTTTTTTTTTTAATAATAATAATAAAGTTGAACACGTTTATATACACCTATATAAGATAAAACCTTTACACAAAAACAGGAGTATTCCTGGATTCATTTAAATTAAAAGCTTAATTTATCATAAATGCAACATTACAAATTATTATTATTACATATTACATATTTATATTTAAAAATATTTTGAAAACAAAATAAAATTCAAAAATTCAAATTCAAAATATATTTATTCATTTCTTCCATCCTACAATCATAATACACAAAAGTGTATCTGCTTAGGTTATTGCAGATTATAAATAACATATATATAAACACAATTAGAAATGATTGTCAATAAAACAAATTCACAAATTACACAACATAATAAAGAAAATATTAGATACAAAAATATTAGAGTTGGTCCTGTAAAAATTGATCCACTGAGTAATATTGTTTATTTAACAGTAAGATTTTAAGTGCTTTTTTATAAATAGTTAGGTTGTTTTGTTTTCTTAATTCTAAAGGCAAACTGTTATATATTTTCAAACAACCACAAAAAGGACTCCTACTATACATTTCAGTTCTTTTATAGATATTTTATATTTGCATTTTACTATTTCTTGTAAATAAATTTATCCTAACGGTTATTTTTTTATGGTTGTAATTTGTTAAGAAAGTATAGTCCATGAAGTCAGTGGCATATTTAGGGGGAAGGGGTCCGTACTCTCTCCTAAGTCAGATCTGAAAAAGCATGGGTAAAGGGAGGGGGTTGTTTCCCTTTTATTCATGCTCAGTAAAGGTTATAGTGAACCTCTGACATGACGTGGGCTACTACCACCTTATACTGCGACTGCATGACCTCGTGCAGACATCAACTTTTAACACTTAACATCTTTCCTACAGTTTAACCTGAGACACACTGACATACGCACGGGCATCAAGGTGTGGAGAACACGAGAGCGCACTCACTCACTACTGCCTCTGAAACTTACTCTGAGAGACAAACTCGTGGCACGTCAGACCAGCACGCAGTCCACTGCGACACGGACTTTTGTATACTTATTGCTCACAATACTTGAACACATTGCTACAAATTATGGCACAGTGGTCAATATCATAGTGTCATATTTTGTTTCTAATATTATATATACATTAGATTTGCATATAAGGATTTGAATAAATACATAGAACGCAAAGTAATATTTTATTTCCTCATACAATTAATCAATGAAAGTCGTCAAGATGTTGTATATACCTAGCTTACTTTCATCTATACTAACTGTTTATATCAACGATCATTATCTTCAATTTATAATAATAGCTAATCTTATAGAGGCTAGCTGTGTTTCTCATTATGTATATAAGATATAAATTTTAATTTAGTCAATCTATTCATGAAATAATGTATAGAGACGACAGCAAGCATTCGCAATGTCCAACAACGATTTTCAAAGTGAACTTGAATAGAGAGAGAGAGAGAGTAACATCCGCACTAGGGACAATTGCACGAGCTTTAGATGACGTCACACCCTGGTGGTACGAGAGAGAGAGAGAGAGAGAGAGAGAGAGAGAGAGAGAGAGAGAGAGAGAGAGAGAGAGAGAGAAGGTTGCTCAGTGCTCCCAGTAGTTCAGTAGTGGTGCTGTGAGTGTTGCGTGCACATCACGTAAGGTCCCGACGTTTGTTTTTAAATTGACAACACTTACATACACTTTTTGTTTATGTAACATATTGATATATGTTTCTCTGGATATATCGATGTAAGTACAGTTCATATTTATGTATACTTTGCACGTAGTGACGTAGGACTGATGTGTATAGTGTGGTGTAAGTAACTCGATCACCTGTTGCATTTAAAGCACGTGTGCCTTGGTGAACATTATTTTGTCACGTCAAATCACGTGTGGGACAATCCACTTTTTGCCGCTTTTTAATTTTGTTTAATTTTTAGTGCGTACAATATTAAATTTAAAAAACAATCAACTTTATGTAAGGAGGTATTTCTTAGGAACAATAATAGTTGACGGCTTTTATTGGGCGAAATCAGTTATAAACTTCTCAATTTAACCCAACTGTTTTAAAATACATTATGATTCTGTTACAATTTCATATTTATAAAAAAAAACTTTTATTTAAATATCAATTTTAAATAATTTTCAAACAATATGGTTAAGTCTATTAATTTGTTTAACAATTTTTTTTCTTTTTTTGCATTAATTGAAGTTTCATAATAAACAATGCAAAGTTACAAAAAAAAAAAAAAATGCACATATTTGAAAATAATTTTGAAAAGAAAATAATATCAGTTTAGTCAGGGTAATGCTGTAAATTTCAGTGAGAGAATGCATACATAACTATAGCAATTGTGCCAATTTTCGAGTCGAGATCAAAAAAATATTCTGCCAAAATACGGCAATACTTTTTATATTAAATATTTTAAAAAAATGTAAACGACCTTATTTTAAGCAATTAGCACATAATGATTGATAGCATTGCTAACATGTACCTGATTTTGTTGGTTTACACTGATATATATATTGTAGTCTCTTTTCATATAATTTAGATTGGCGTCTTGGGATTTACTTATTACATATTTTTACCACAATAATATTTTAAAGCAGAGTTTTGAAAGTATTGTATGAAATCTTGTTTTGCTGTAAATCATGATTGAACCATAACAATAAACTATTATATTTAATGTAAGGATATGTAATTAGAATGAAAATGATTTTTTTTATTTGATATATCAAATTTAAGTGAAAAGGATAGAAAAAGTATGAGGACTAGATTTCTGTACACAAAATGTAGCAATATTGATATATTTGAATTGTTTTATTTGTTATGATCTTTGTTAGAGACTCGTCTTATAGTTTGTTAATAGTTCAGAGGTGTCTTATAATTAAGTGACAACGTATAGTTAAAAACGACAAAGAATTGTTGGAGATATTATTGAGTTGATCAGGTATAATATAGTATTTTAGTTAACTTAGCTAATGTAAGTTGATCGAGAATGATAAGAGTCAGAAGTACACTTAAAGTTAATGTATTAGATCTTAAGTATAATATTCAAATTCAAAATATATTTATTCATTTCTTTCATCCTAAAATCACAATATACAACAATGCATAGCAGCTTAGGTTATTATATATAATCAACTTTAAAGTCCTTGTCAACTTACTTTTTTATCATTTAGAATACTAGATTGATAATTACCATACCTTATTATCCATGAATTAGACACCAACACGTTGATTTTGTATTTATTGTTATGTATTTACTTTTTGACTGTTATATCACGTATCTGACGTCACAATGTACCGATGGGGTCGTGATAAGGGTAAAGAACTTGAGGCAGGGGCTTAAATTTATGACGTGACCAGAGCGGTGACTGTGATTGGCGGTGGTACATTGTGACGTCAGATACGTGATATAACAGTAAAAAAAAAATCAACGTGTTGGTGTCTAAATCCATGGATAATAAGGTGTGTTAATTATCAATCTAGTATTCTATAAATGATAAAAAAGTAAGTGGACAAGGGCTTTAAGTGCACTTCTGACTCTTATTGTTTATCCTATTCCTGATCTACGAATGGTAGCTAAGTTAACTATTACACAGTATACCTCATCAACTCAATAATATTTTTAACAGAATCATTTCTTGAACTTGAAATCAATTTCCATATATTAAACCCAACAATGTTTTGTCTTAATTAACGTTTCCTAAAATTGTAAATATATAAAATAGTTTATTGTCATGTTTATAATTATTTTGTGATGACATTTTCTTCACTAGGGCCTCAGCTTGGGTTAAGACTTCCTTTATCTTTACTTTATTAAAGTTATATAATTTTAAGTTAAAGTTATAGACATATATAACGTATATCGTATCATTGGATCTGTTAAGTTACTATAGAGTGGTGGGAACTATCATCACCTATAATTTTATCTTAATAAATTAAAAAATGAAAACATGAATGTATTTAAATGTATAATTGACTTATTGCTCTGTTCCTTTTGACCTGGAATATTACAAAGTAATAGTGGTTTTCAAAACGTAAAACAACAATAAAGTTGTAATTCCAAATCCTGATTCAAAGGTTCAAAGTACGTATTATCAAACAGCAAAGCTCTACAGATAAAAACTATAAACTGCAAATGTCTGATAAATATAAATAAATTATTTCAACCAATTTTACTTGGAGATGTTTTAAAAATGAATCAATGTTCAAAAACCCTGTTTCCTGAGCTAAAAAAAAAAAAAAAAAAAAAAAAATGACGGTCACCTAATGCTTTTTAAATGGAATTGCGCATTTTTTTTTTGCAAGGGAACAGGGCTTACAAGCATCATTATTATTTAACAATCTTCTAAATTTTGTTGCAAATATCAAATATATAGTTTTGAAGTGTCCAATATTATTTTGATGAAAATACTACAATTGCTATGGAAACTTAATGTGTTTCAGGTTATTAAATATGAGATCTAAAAAACAGCCTATATGAATGTAATTGAGTTGTAAAATTTTTTTCTACGTTTGAAACTACCTATATCTAATTAATAATAAAATTAATTGAGTAAATAATAAAATTCTTTATTGCAAAACAAAAAGTCAATTGGTGCAGTCAGGGCAACATGCCCTATCTCTGAACCAAAATACATGAAAAAAAGTGTATGGTAGGAAAAGATTGCCATAAAAATTATTAGGTGAAATAAACATAAATAATTTTTTGTATTATTAATTTATAAACACCATTAAATTGACCCAAATTAAATACTAATAAACAATAATAACAACAAAAAAAGAAATGAATGAATGAATGAATGAATGAATGAATGAATGAATGAATGAATGAATGAATGAATGAATGAATGAATGAATGAATGAATGAATGAATGAATGAATGAATGAATGAATGAATGAATGAATGAATGAATGAATGAATGAATGAATGAATGAATGAATGAATGAATGAATGAATGAATGAATGAATGAATGAATGAATGAATGAATGAATGAATGAATGAATGAATGAATGAATGAATGAATGAATGAATGAATGAATGAATGAGTAAACAAATAAATAAATAAATAAATTTAGTTAAAGAAATATCAGTTACAGTAAATCTGTATGTTACATTTTGCTCCCGCTGAACTTTGAGCACATTGACATTTATTGCTTATATCTATTTGCAGCAAAGTATTTTTAAACTTTTAATTAATAGTAAACAAGACTAGTTGCCAATGAATGTGCACACTGACCACGTTGAAGTGTTATTAGTGACATATCAATTGTATATAAACATTTTTAAACATTTTTTTATTTGCATTGATTTTTTTTTCCAAGCATGATGAATAATTTCTTGGTAGTTTTTGTTTTTCAATCAGCTGAACAATAAAATAAATGATAAAATATTCTGAGCTAATGTGGTAACATTTATGTCACTTAAAACACTAACGATAAAAAAATAATAGGATTTAAATTATTTTAATAGTTTGATAAATAAATCAAAAGTCACATAGTTCAACCGATGTATAATTGAATTAGAAGATATTTATGATAATGATACCATGTAGCATATTAACACCATAAAGTAACCAGCTCACATTGTTAAAATACTTAACTTTACATTTATATGTATATCATTATGATAATCATAGTTACGCATTGGGAGAAAAAGTAATTAAATTAAATATAGATATAAAAAACTCACAATTTAAATAATTTTTAAAGTTTTTCATAAAATAACTTTTTTTTTTTTTGCTGCATGCCTGCCTGATAAGCTGTGGACAAAGAAAATATATGATTTTTATAAAAATTAAAGTTTAAAAATACATAATTATACAATATTATATACATGAATTAAATTGTAAGAATAAAAGTGGACATATACAGTAAAACCAGTAAATTTTCATGTACACACGATTGTGAAAATTGAAAAATAATAAATTCAGCGCATATTTTTCTCATAACATTAACATTTTCAAACTTTGAAAGATAAAATATATTTTAACAATCGTAGATACAGATGAGTCTCATGATATATTTTACTCTTTAAATTTAGTGCTTGTTTTTCTCATAAGAATAACATTTAAAACTTATCACTAATATTTAAATTGGTAAGAACTAAAGTATGACAATGATGCACACAAATTGCAATCAAAATATGGCTCTGTGTGAACAGAACACTAGAAGTAAGTTGTGTACAAAATTTTTATAAAAGTACAAAGAGAAAATGTGCGCTAAATTGAGCGTGCAGTGATTATCTAGGTATCTCCGCGCACTTAATTGTTATTTGCATGGAAGTTTATTCAAAACTTTGTGTTCGGGTGTTGATGGTTTAACTGACTTCCGTTGCTCCTAATGGTCACAAATTGTCCACATTATTATGCATACAAGTTTGTGTGCAGTGTATTGTACGATCAAAATAGGGAAATAGAGAATATGTTAGCTAAATATTTAAATCATATCTGATTGTGATAGAAAACTATTTTAATAGAAACAAACAAAATAACATGTATGTTCAATTACAGTATATCATTAGCAAATAGCAATACTCGAACATTTACATCATATAGTTTAGTATAGTATGCAGTATTAAAGTAGTTATTATAGTATACGGGCAGTGGAACTCTATATAGAAACTACAGCCAACTAACCATATAGCAAAGAGATGCATGTCTTTTAGTTGGGAACACAGATAATATAGCTTTCGGCACAACTAAAAGAAAGAAATTTGTATGTGTGTGTCAGTCCTTACAGCTCTTGAAACAAACAGTTTTCAAAAAATACTATAGTTAAAATACATACAATAATTATGCAAAATTGTTATAATTTTTATTGTTAAAAACGCGGATAAATGTAATGTATAAATGTATTTATGTTTGAATTATGTGGTATGTGTCTAATAATATTTTAGGTCAATTTCAGTAACTTTATCAAACATTTCATCTACAAAATGAACACATTTCTGCTGTTTTCGTAAGCTATAATTTTTTTTACAGCATTATATTTTGAATTTAAAATTACTAACTAATATGATTAACTTTACTAATATTATATTTTGTAAATTATATATACGCAAAAAAAAAATAATAATAATAATAATTATTATAAAAATCATAATAACGAAAATGGTGTGAGTTTACATAAATATTATTTCTAAGCTTGTAGCAGCAAGGTACCATTTTTTACAAACTCACAGTAGATTCTGAAGCAAAAAGCCTAACTATTAAACTTGCAGGCGTAATCGTAATTTTTAACTAAAACCCCGATCTCTATAATTGTCAGAATTTGGAAGAAAAAAAAATTAAGAGTCACCATTAAAAATTTTGGATTAAAAAATTGAGAACTTTTTCTCCTATGTATAAGTATCCAGCCATATTAATCTCAGTAATTTTCTCTCTCTTATTTGATTGATGGACACAGGTCCTGAAATATTTAACATAGCAGGCAGTTATGTTGTTACCATCATGCCATTAACAGTAAGGTCTAATCTTTGTTGATAGAGGAGGTCGAGTTGAGAGGAGCACGCCCGTCTGCCTGCAGTCATGTTGCCCTGGCCTCACTGTGACCTGACCCTGGTCTTGGCAGCCGTGCTGCTCGCTGTCTCAGGTGAGTCAGCTCAGTTACTTCAGATGCCAATAATAAACATTACTATAATATAATAAACAATCTAGCTTTTTTTAAAGTTTTTTTTTATCGAAGTTAAAATTGCACATATAGCTTGCAGCATTTTTATTACTATTTGAAAATTACATTATTTGAAATAGACTTTACTTTATTCTAGCGTAGCATCTAAAATAATAGTAATAATAATGCTGAGCAAAAATGCGTCGACTTTCCGTAACAAAATATTTTTTGTTACGGAAAGTCAATACAAAAAATTGCACCGCTTTTGCTGAGCAAGAGAGAGAGAGAGAGAGAGAGAGAGAGAGAGAGAGAGAGAGAGAGAGAGAGAGAGAGAGAGAGAGAGAGAGAGAGAGAGAGAGAGAGAGAGAGAGAAATTGTTAGAAACCTATAATGCATTGAGTCCTGAAATTGTATGATCTGAAGAAGTTATAATGTCTGATGCAGGTCGCGAGGAGGACGGACGCAAGCCACACTACCTCACGGCGGCGGTCGGAGAGTCCGTGGTGCTCAACTGTGAGGTGGACTTCCCTCACGACGTCATCGTGCCTTACATTCTCCGCTGGAACAAAGAGGTCAGTCAGTCACTCAATAGAGATTAGCGGCGTGGACAAAACCACGCTCTCAAACTAATGTTCTATCTTTTAACATTGCTAAATCATCCGCTATGCTTTTCTTTTTTTTTTTTTCTGAGAACACAAGTTACTATTGACACACAAAGTGAGAAACTTTTAATAGAGCCGGAATATACTTTTACCTCTTTTAATTAAGAAGAAAAAAATTTAACTTTTTTTTTTTTTTGCTAATAACACCCACTTTAATTTGTTTTATTGAATGTAGCTATGCATGGGTTAAGAGGAGTATATCACCGAGAATATCATATAGGATTGTACGCGTGTCAAGGCTCGTGTCAATGTTATTTACTGCTCAAATATGGCGTTGAAGTGCAAGCTGAAATCCATAAATGAAACTAGCTAATATAAGTTATATAATATACTGCAACCATAATATATAAATACATACTATGATTACATTTGGTATATAATGAAGATACCTAAATGATCTGGTTACATATTGCACATAATAAGTTTCAAGTGATTATAATAGCAGCTGCAAAAATAGTCTTATTTATTTCTTCTCTCATACATTTTTTATTTTTTGTCATGATGTTTTTATCTCTCAGCTCCGCGCGGATTTAATTAATGGTACACGTGTTAAAAAAAGTTATGTATGTGTAAATATATATATATATATATATATATATATATATATATATATATATATATATATATATATATATATATATATATATATATATATATATATATATATATATATATATATACATATACACGGAGAAAAATTATATGTTGAATCAACATATTTTTAACTCAAGAGCGCATTTAAAAACGAACCATTGCATCTCACTGATTGATTCAACTAAACTTCTTGAGCTACAAAAAGTTTGGTTATTTCAAGTCATGACATTATTTATTTGAAGGGACAAGTTGAGTTGCAGTTTAGTTCTCAGAACTGAAGTATTTTAGTCTCATGCTTGCGCCTTCGCTCTTTCGTATTTCATTTTTTTTAAGCTGCGCGCGCAGCGAGGCGAGAGTGAAAGAACTACCACTTTAGATTAACTGAACTAGGGAATTAAATTAATTAAGGGTGGGCGTTATATTAAGAAAAACATCGATACTTTTTATATCAGATATTGTCAAAAGTACTGAATTTAAAATATGGAAGGAACGTATCGATATATCGTAAAAATATCGATGGCTTGAAAAACGCGCAATAAATATTAAAAAAAAAAGTATGCCGCATATTATAAGACATTTTAAAGGGTGGGAAACGTTGGGAGGTGTTGGTGTAAGAGGGTATAGGATATGAGCTTTATTGCAAAATATCATCAAATTTTCCTGGGACTTATTACTTATTAGTAAAGGCTCCGCGCAGAAAGCTCTGTACAGCTAGAGATGGCTTAGAACACATCTGCTAACTGACTGAGCTGAGTGAGCAAGTGAAGTGACTGACTGAGGTTGTGGCAGAGCGCTTATATACGCAGCTGCACGCGCTGATTCGTTGATCCTGCAGCGCGTGACGTGACGTCAGCCCACGCTATTGCTTATTGGCTGCGTCTCAGACAATACTAACAGCCAGGTAGTTGATTCACATTTACTAACCCCGCTATTCAAAAAAATCATCTCAACAATTGAAATAACTCAACTTATTGTTAAAATAGCTCAAAAGTTAAATACCTGCTAGCTGAAAACTTTCAATTAAAACAACAAATCACATTTTGTCAGTTACTTTATAGAAAATAGTGGCTTGAGTCAAATGAACCTAAAAATAATCAACTCAATAAAATGAGTTGATTTAGTTAGTAAATTTCTCTCCGTGTACATATAAACATAAACCTTCTTCGTATAGTTTGCCCTAAAAAAAACACAATCCTATTTCAAAGTCATTTTCAAAATCCAAGATGTTTTTATCATGTAATAAAAATAAACAATATAGATATTATTATTGTTATTATTTCTGGTATTTCGTACGACAAAGAGCTTAGTTCACTGCCATTAATCTTGTTGATGACATATTTCAATTGCTCTGACAATTAAAACAACATTTGCTCACATTTTTATGTCATATATATAGAGATATGTAATATTATATGTATAAATAACTTGATGATGCATTTTAATTAAATTGTTCCACTGCATCATTCACTTTCCACTGTTAGTGTGTGTGTGTGTGTGTGTGTGTGTGTGTGTGTGTGTGTGTGTGTGTGTGTGTGTGTGTGTGTGTGTGTGTGTGTGTGTGTGTGTGTGTGTGTGTGTGTGTGTGTGTGTGTGTGTGTGTGTGTGTGTGTGTGTGTGTGTGTGTGTGTGTTGTGTCACTCCCTCGATGATCGTCCCTAACCCAGGCCAACAAATGAAACACTATATTTCTCACATCAAAGGATACATAATAATATATCTAGTATTAAGTTTCACTGCAGCTAGATAGTTCTGAGAAGATGAACTGCACGTATATAAACTTGACGTAAACAAATGAAAGGCAGGCGGGACTCATGATGTCACACCAGCAAGCCAATTAACTTTTTAAAAGGATGCAAAATTTTGAAAGTTATTTCAAGTCTGCACATATTTTTACTTTAAAAATAATAAAATAATAATGGCCAGATTTAGAAGTTTATTTAAATAGTTTAATATTCAAAGTAAAGCTTTACTGTGCAACAGAAAGAATAAATTACGTAATTTACGCTGTAGCGTTTAATGTTTTCTATATTATAAGAGTACAAATGTTGCTGTTTTTAAATAACAAGATGCTGAACATCGTAACTATTTATGCTATGTAGTATAATCAAAGCATTTATGAATTTATGCATAAATGTTGCTGCATTGAACTAGCATACTTATTATACGTACATTTTTTATTTTTTTATTTTTATGCTTTGCTGAAGAGTCCAGTTGTCTACACGCCAAAGTCCTCAGTTCCAAAGTCCTCAGTTCCAAAATCCTTAGTTCCAAAGTCCTCAGTTCCAAAGTCCAATGACTTCAAGTCCTCGTATACTTTGCAAGTAAATAAACGTCATCTTTGTGTCATTATGTGTCAACTAAAATTTTAATAAAATGTAATAGAAAAAAAGATGCAGGATGTTTGGTGGTTTGAATTTTGTGAGTGCAGCATTGTGAGTGCAGATTAGTGAAGTACTTATAGTTATGTCGCGGGTGTATAAGACACAGCTGCGGCGGTAGAGAATCATCTAGGCGTCGTCACAATTAATTATGTCGCTCGCTCGCTCGCTCGCTCTCACTTACATGATATAACATAGCATCACAACTATAAGCAACCAAAACCAACTCTCATCAGCAAAACGGAACACATATATTTCAGTTTGACAGGGAGCACTAAAAATATAGCTATTTTTTTTTTATCAATGAAGCGATTCTAAATATACATAGAGAGCAAATAATAACTTGTGGCTTCATAATTGAAGCTCCACTATTATAAACCAAAAATAATTGACATTGTATAATTTATATTATTATTTGTATAACCACACAAATAATCTAGCACTGAGATCAATTTTTTAATTTAGAAAACATAAGAACCTCTGATATTATTATTAAGTCAGACACATTAATCATGATTAACTATGCTGCGAGTTAAGACTTTATGGTTCCCGGCGGCTTACAAAATTTAATTATAATATTTAATTGACATCTAAATATTTATTGATTTATTATATTTTTTTTTATTGTATTTATTGATTCATTTTTTTTAATTTCTTGCTATAGAGCAGGTGCGGAAATGGAGATATTTTTTCATTTCTTTTGATACTCTTCTCTCTCTCTCTCTCTTTCACACTCACTTACGCACACTCTTGCAGTGTATCTTTAGGATTTTTTCCCACAAAAAGATATATACCGTTATATATGATTATGTAAGGGTGAGATTGAAGGTGGTGCCATATAAGAGGGTTCTTGTCAGAGGTGCTGATTTAAATTGAAACACTTCACCATGCAGTTACAGTTAAAAAACTGCAGACTGCTCAATTACCGCCGCTGACTGTAAGTAATGACAGACTGGATTTTTAGGTGAAAATTGGGGTTGCACCTGCAAAAATGGTAAATTATTTGCATCATATCATAACCTACTGTGAGTTTACATAAATATTATTTTTATAAGCTTTAGGAATGAATTATGTACCATTTTTTTTTATAAACAGACAGTAGATTGAGGAGCAAAAAGCCTAACTTTCAAACTTGCAGGCGTAATAGTAATTTTCACCTAAATATCCGGTCTAGTTTCTTTACCCTGCTTGACACACAACAAAATACTACATCAACATTACATATTCACTCTAAAAATCGGCGAATACTAACTTATTTAAGATATACACTTTTTAGTTTTTTAAAGCTATTTTTAGTTAAATTAGCTATCGTTAATAATTTGCTAAAATGCATTATTTTAGCTACTCATAATAACTTAAAAGGGATTATCTTAAATAAGTTAGGATTCGTAACTAAAGTAATGCATTAGTTTTTAGAGTGTTTGGTACGTACGTTACGTACTTATACCGTAAATAAGTAAGTAAGTAAGTAAGTAAGTAAGTAAGTAAGTAAGTAAGTAAGTAAGTAAGTAAGTAAGTAAGTAAGTAAGTAAGTAAGTAAGTAAGTAAGTAAGTAAACGAGTTGATCTTACAGCCCACAATTTTCTGCCCCACAATTTTGAAACTCATAAAAATAATGGACCAACACGCTTGCAGCCCACAAAATTCTGCCCCACAATATTCTAGGATATAAACTACCGTTATCCAATAACTAGCTGGCAACGTCGGGAAAGCTTTGAGTGGCATCGTGTTTTATGAGTTTCAAAATTGTGGGGCACATTTTTAGTGGCCAGTTTTAGTTAAAGAAATACTGTGTGGTTGTTTCCTGACGCACAAAAATTGAAGTCATAATAAAAGACCATCACGCTTGCAGCCTATAAATTTCTGCCCCACAAAATTGAAACTCATAAAGTACCGTTAGGAGGTATTTTCGCGGTCATCGAGTAGTCGTGTCTGGTGCGCTTAAAAGCGGCTAATGTTTGAACAAACGAATTTATTTCATGTTGTGTTGAAGTAGTATGTTGTAATAATTATTTATTCACCCCTATTTGAAGTAAATATTGCGCATGTTTTTGCCTCGTTCACCTGACAGAAGATTCTTTATTATTTCTACATACTTTTTTTTTCACATTTATTGCAATGTGCATTTGTGTTTAACTAGTAACCCAGTTTCACTTTCTGATGGATATTTTTCTCTAAAATAGTTAAATAGTAATCGCTGGACTACATAAGTCACTTGATAAATTTTGCTTTAACATAATTATACATTTACTAATAATAAATAATGTGTGTTGATGATTTCTTTAACTTTTTTATTGTTAATATTTTGTTTTTATTTTTGGAAACTTATTTTAAACAATTTATTCACAATTTTTTAAGCACATTTTTTATTATGATTTTTTAATTCATTTCAAATATACCGATTGCAAATAGCAGTTAGAATTTTGTATTTGTGGATAGATAAAATAAATTGACGATTTAATATTGTGGTAATTGTACCTTTTAAATCCCAAGAATCGTTAAAAAATTTAATTCTTTCTTTCTTTCTTTCTTTCTTTCTTTCTTTCTTTCTTTCTTTCTTTCTTTCTTTCTTTCTTTCTTTCTTTCTTTCTTTCTTTCTTTCTTTCTTTCTTTCTTTCTTTCTTTCTTTCTTTCTTTCTTTCTTTCTTTCTTTCTTTCTTTCTTTCTTTCTTTCTTTCTTTCTTTCTTTCTTTCTTTCTTTCTTTCTTTCTTTCTTTCTTTCTTTCTTTCTTTCTTTCTTTCTTTCTTTCTTTCTTTCTTTCTTTCTTTCTTTCTTTCTTTCTTTCTTTCTTTCTTTCTTTCTTTCTTTCTTTCTTTCTTTCTTTCTTTCTTTCTTTCTTTCTTTCTTTCTTTCTTTCTTTCTTTCTTTCTTTCTTTCTTTCTTTCTTTCTTTCTTTCTTTCTTTCTTTCTTTCTTTCTTTCTTTCTTTCTTTCTTTCTTTCTTTCTTTCTTTCTCTCTCTCTCTCTCTCTCTCTCTCTCTCTCTCTCTCTCTCTCTCTCTCTCTCTCTCTTGAAAACTTTTAAATTCAACTTAATTTTTTTTTTACAAATAAAATTAATTTAATAATTAACTTGAAAAAATAAGCAAAAATAAACTAGCAAAATAAACTAAATGAGCTCCTGAAGTTGATCGGAATCGGGCTTATATTCCCCCCTGAACATTACTGTGATTGCAATAGTTTGTTCTATATGCTAAAGAATGTTATTTTAATTTTATCAATTTAAACGGCTTAAATATCTTTAAAAATCATTGCATATAACTGCCGTATAAATACACAAAATTTGAAATCAAATTTAATTGAACCTGAATTTAAAGCTTGCAATTAACTTTGTTATAAAATAAATTTATGATTAACTCTCTTCTAACCTCTAGGAAAAATACTACCGTCTTGGTAACAAAGGAGCTGAGAGGACAAAAAGTGCAAAAAATTATAATGTAAAATATATCACCTTTTTCAACAGGAGTCATCTGCTACCTTACCACACGACCCAAGTATTTCCTACGCGTAAATGATTTGATAACTTTAAAAGTGATAGTTACAGAGAATCAAATTTGTTTCATAGTTACTAGTTTTATTGAAAATCATGCATATTTCTTTTTTAATCGATATATCCTAGCGTCACTTTGAAGTTAAAAATTATAATAAAAAAATACTGTATGATAATTACCACGGCAGTTTAAAATGACGCTAAAACTGCGATCAAAAAAGAAATCTACATAACTTTCTATAAAAATAGCATCTGAAATATATTTATGTCACTTTAACTATTACTTCGACAGTTATCAAAATCATTCATGCGTAAAATAATTGGGTGTTGTGGTCAGGTAGCAGGTAATCTCTTCTATAAAAAAGTGCTCTTTGTTTACTTACTTTTCTATGGTCTATGTATTATACATTGAAATATAAATTCTACCTTTTCTCTCTCAGCTCCATTGTTTCCAAGACGGGAGTATGAGTCATAGAGGATTGCAGTGATAAATATAATCAAAGAATTATTTTGTATAAAAGTTTATATCGAGCATTGAAATTAGGTTGACACTTTAAACTTTTGTATAAGGTGATTTTTAAAGACAGTTAAGTCCTGAAAAACATTGAGTTTAAATAAAAAAAAAAATACAAAAAAAAAGGAATATTATTGTTGAGCTTTTTTTTCTTTTAACATTTAGTCTACCCTTTTTTTTTTTTTTTTTTTATAATGGCTATTTTTTTCTTTTCAAGCAATTAATATTATCAATGTAGTTGTTTTGAAGCTCTTTAAATTTTATATTTAATATTACTATATTAATCTAATATTTTAATCTGATATCTAATAACATATTTTGGGATAGGATTGGTCATTTTGGCATGTATAAAAAAAAAAAAAAATGTAAAAACAAACCCAAAATATCCATTGAGAGAGAAAGAGAGACTCTTTATTGTTATTTCCTCCTTAGACATAAATATAGTTGTGTATACTATGATTTTCACAAGTGTGCAGGTATAAGCTTATGACTCTAAAAATCAAGTCATCGAACAAAACAGTACAACGGTGAATTTGGAACCATATTGTCGTGAAAGATCTTATGTTAACAAAAGAGCATTATACTGATGGTAAAAGAAAATTTTGATTTTAAAATTACCATAGACACAAAAATGTGTGTGTGCGAGTGCGAGTGGGAGAGAGAGAGAGAGAGATTGAATATTGAACACAACATATAATAGCATTTTCATTTTTATTAAACACTTAAACAGTGTTTAATAATTTTTGATACTTATTTTTGAGTTTGGTTATTGCTATTAAATAAATAAAAATGAAACCAATTAAAATATTTTTATCAATATAATTTTAACATTACTATAAAACTCTTTGAATATAAATAATTTATTTTATAATGTTTAATCAATTTTTTCCCCATTATAAATATTGCTGAAAGTCTGCAGTTCTTATTATTGCATCAAATTTTTAAAATAAATTGTTAATGTTTTTTTTTTTTTTTGGTGCATGAAAAATTAAAACAACCAATGCAGAATAGCTGCTTGGCATTAAGGCATTTGTAATGAAAATATATAAAATAGTAGTAATAAAAAGATAGCAAGTTGAGTATTTAAATATAAAAATTAGAATTTGAGTACAAGTGAACAATGTATGAGGCCTCTCCCCCTTGTACATGCTCTGTTTTTTTTAAAAAAATGTATATTTTTTAATATGGCTTGTCAAATTTAGGTTAATAACAATATAATTTTAATATTAAAACAATTTTGCAGTTGGCTTTTAAGGACTTCGCTGCAGAACTTTTGAACAATATTTACGTGTAACAACTTTATTTTTAGTAGTATTTAATATTTATCATTGCGCAAATCACTATTGATTCGTGATATTTATAGATGTTTCTGTAAATAAACTATGCTGTATGCTCATAACGTCGTACGTATAGAGTATATGCATTCATGTTACAAAAGACGCCATGTTGGATAACTCAATAACATGGGTAGCATAGGAAAATAATTCATTTTGCCAGTTTAAAACCTCTATGCAATATTTTTGAGAGCATTGATGTTGTAAATATGTTGAACTAATATCTCAAATATGTAAGAAAAAAAGCAATAACAATAAAAACTAACCGATTTCCCAAAGAAAAATGTCTTAAATGAAATTTGTCATATGCTAAGCAATGTTATTTACTACTCCAGTATGGCCTCGAAGCGCATTAAATATGACGTCATCCACATACACCCTATAGTTCACATTACATCATATAGGAATTATAACCTGGTACATAGCATATGATAAACATCGCTTTTGTCTAATTCCTTAAAAAGTTAATTAATTTTAATAATATATTATTTTTTCGTATGCTAGAAAACTTAATTAAAACTATTAACAGCATCATGCAATGATCTTAACAAAATCTCTGAAGTTACATACCTTTCAAGTATAAGCTATTATATTATGACTTTTTTTTTTAAGTTGAAAAAGTTGCCTATCCATTAGGCGCTTTTAAAACACCAGACACGACTACTCGATGACCGCGAAAATACCTCCTAACGGTACTTTATGAGTTTCAATTTTGTGGGGCAGAAATTTATAGGCTGCAAGCGTGATGGTCTTTTATTATGACTTCAACTTTTGTGCGTCAGGAAACAACCACGCAGTATTTCTTTAACTAAAACTGGCCACTAAAAATGTGCCCCACAATTTTGAAACTCATAAAACACGACGTCACTCAAAGCTTTCCCGACGTTGCCAGCTAGTTATTGGATAACGGTAGTTTATATCCTAGAATATTGTGGGGCAGAATTTTGTGGGCTGCAAGCGTGTTGGTTCATTATTTTTATGAGTTTCAAAATTGTGGGGCAGAAAATTGTGGGCTGTAAGGACACCCCGTAAGTAAGTAAGTAAGTAAATAAGTAAATGTGACACACATAACATTAAATACTGTATGTAGTACGTGTACGTTACCTACTAAATATACGTATATAATATACTTACATTTATGTATACCTCAGCACTGTTACAATATAAATACTATTTTCTAAACAACCTATAGTCACATATAATATACCTTATACATATATTATATATTATTTAACTAACTTTTAAGTTTTTTAAAAATAATAATTTACATTTTTGTAAACTAAAATATTTATTCCCATCGCGTATTATAAACTAAGTCACGGCACCATAAAATCACGTAACTCTGCTTTGCATAACAATTTTAATTGACTTATACTTAAAATCTTCAAACTAATTTCTATCAGGTTTGTTAATAATTGATTGCCCGATTATTATCTCCACACAGCCTCGATATCAACTATGAGAAGATAATTGTAATTTGTCTTGAGGAAGAGGTGTGGCTATAGCACACAGGCCAGCACGCACCAGGCAACGTTGTGTTTGTTGCTCAGCTTCGATGTATCAAACTTATATTATAATTTTCAAAACTGGTTTAATATGAGTTATTAAATTGCATGTCGCTTCGTGAAAAATTATAAATTTGAAAGTTCTATAAATTTTATGAAGCTAAATTAATTTAAATTAAAAATTGTCCATAAAATTGATCATTTTTTGTTCCACTACCGGGTAATATAAAATTGTATTATCGTTGCTTAGCAAAGTTTTACGGTGCCGGAAGTTTTATTGTAAGAAATTAACTTTTATTATTATTTTTAAATTTAATATGTATTATAATATTCTAGCTCAGTAAGATTATCAACATTATTCAATGATCAAGTATTACGTTGTATAACTCAATCCATTGTTCAGTCAATTGTTGGTACAGCGGCTGTGTCGCAGTGGTAAGTTTGCGTGCTGGTTTGACGTGTGCGAGATGATGAGTTCGTTTCTCAGTGCAGAGATACACCTCCCGTGTTCTCCGCACGTTGATTCCCTTGCGCATATGTCAGTGTGTCACAGGTAAAACTGTGTAAGAGACGTTTAGCAAAGATAAAAATAACTACGTAATAATTATGCTATCTCATTTTTAGCACAACTTGTTCATTACAGTATAATCTATGCTATACTGCATAATAAATATGTTACATAGCATAAATATTATGTTGTACAGCACAATTATTTGTGTTGTTCCAATTTAGCATTTTTTATTCTAGAATAACATAAATGTAGCATAAATTACGAAATTTATTCTTTGCGTGAGGATTGACGGAATAAGTGTATTGATGTCTGCAGGAGGCTATGCAGTCTTGACAGTGTTAGGTGTTAGTAGCCCACGTCAAGTCAGAGGTTCACCTCTTCTCTTTCATTTGTATTAAATCACGTGTTGTTGGGGTTATCCTGTTGTGTGCTATAAAACTACTTTTTTCCATTTACAATTTGGTGTTAAATTAAAATTGCAGTGCAAAGGTTTCAATTATCACTGTACACTATAGCCAAATAAAATGATTTCATAATTCTGACTTCAAACTTGAATTGTACGTACGTAAAATTTTGATCATAATTGTTTTCTTAATTGTACGTACGTAAAATTTTGATCATATAATTGTTTTCTTAATTTTACGTCACTGGAAGAATTATTGAATAATATTTAAAAATTTAGCTTCTGGTATCATGAAAAAAAAAAAATGTTTTTAATAGAAATAAAAATATTACGTTAATATTTTTTGTTTACAATCAGCCATGGGACAGCAAATGACGAGCGCCTAATAGAAGCAAACAAACTTAATGATAATTTGAATTCCATTTTTAATGATGTCATTTAAGGCAGACTAAATGAGGACATTTAAATTTATTTGAAAATAATTCCCGGTGTTCTGACAATATCAACGTACAATTCAAATGCAGTCACAGTTATGAAATTGTAAATTATGTAATGTTCAATATATTTCAATTCAGATTTAAAGTCATATTAAAAGTCTGGTGTTCAAACTGTCGCTGATTTACTTGGGGAGTTTAATTAATAATTGAAGCGCGTACGTTGTTTGCCGCGCGGCGTGCTTGCCGCTGCCGTGCACCGCACGAGGCCTCACTTCACTACCATGCTATGCAATACTACATACAGTGGGGTCTATAGCTTAGCCAGCTATGTAGAGGCCTCTCTAACTTACAGAACTTACAGATAGAGCGGACATCACACGCAGTTGGCACGTCTGACCTTGCCCGGCAATCAATCTACTAAACACGCACGTCACACGAACTTTTTTTTTTTTTTTTTTTTTGTCAATCTTAGCACTTTTTTTTTCCTGCTAATTGAGCATTATTTGAGAAGCAAGCTTGTAACAATAATAAATCTATTTTTAGTTATATACCTGCTGGTGTGTTTCTTATGAGTATGCATTGTTTGTGTTCAAGTAGAATTTGCATTAGTGCGATGTAGATGTAGTGCATAATAATATGTGTGTCTGCGGTCTGCGTGTTGTAGTAGCAGGAACTTAAGAGATCTTTACGTTTTGCTAAAATATACAGAAATATCAAGAAACTGTTAAGGAACTCGCTGGGAATAAGTGAATGAGATAAATAAGAAAAAGTAATGTAATAATAAGTGAATGAATGAATGAATGAATGAATGAATGAATGAATGAATGAATGAATGAATGAATGAATGAATGAATGAATGAATGAATGAATGAATGAATGAATGAATGAATGAATGAATGAATGAATGAATGAATGAATGAATGAATGAATGAATGAATGAATGAATGAATGAATGAATGAATGAATGATAAAAGAAAATAAATAATTTTTATTTTTATAATAATATTCACAATGTTATGCTAGCTCTGAAGCTTCATAATACATAATTCATTATTATATTGTATAACGATAAAATCATAATTAATTATGTTATTGTACAAAATAATTATTTACATTGCTAGAAAATCTAGCAACATTCATGCTACATATAACATTATAACATACTATAAATAATATGTTTGTTTTTTTACTTATGCATAAATTATGTAATTTATTAATAAAAAAATAAAAATAGCTATACTACGATGGGTATATACATAGGGGAAGGAAATAGTTGTGTGATAACTCCTCTGCGCATTGCGTAACATTGTTATAATGATGGTAACGTAACGGTCAATAGTTTAAAATAATTTGCATGCATGAACATAGCGATGTACCAATGATCTGTTATTATAGTAATTTGTCACCATTTTATTTGCAAGCATATTCTCTCTAAATTTATAGAAATACTAAAATTTATGTGTATATATATATATATATATATATATATATATATATATATATATATATATATATATATGTATATAAAACGCAGGAAGTCACGCAATAAAAACGCAGTTCTTCGTCCATAAACTGAGAAAACAAATTGCTATAGCACTTAAAACCGCATGCTCATTGTCTTTAAACATTTATGTTCCTACATCAAATTGTAATACATAAGAATAGCCAAAATTGTACACAATTCTATACTAGAGATTAAACATTAAAATAATTACTCTCTCCCTATATCAGTAAATGTTTATTCACTACCAGACCAGTGCATGAATACTAAAGAAATGTGGTACAGACTGATACAGAGCATACACTACATATACACGCTAATGTTTAGATGGTTACCCATATATCAATGGAATGGTACTCATCGTCATCATACTTCTTGTCTATCATATAGTTTGAATATTTCATCCTTATGATCTACATAAATAACATATGATCGTGATAATATATTTTACCATTCAAAGTCCTGCTTTAAGTTTGCAATGTTATTCTTATGAGAAAAATACGCTCTGAATTCAAATGATAAAAAATATTATCACAATCGTATGTTCAGAAACTCTCTAAACATTTTTATGTACGTTGAAATTATGTTATTTAAATATAGTGCTTCAGTTTGACTTGAGTAACTTTATTTTTGTGTGTTTAATTGACAGGGATCTCCTGCGTTTGCTTGGGATGGTGCAGAGCAAGTGGAGGCCGCGGGCAGTTACCGCGGTCGAGTGTCACGTCTCGAGTCTGCGGGCTCCAGTCTTGGCCGTGGAGCCGTCAACCTGACCAGTATCCGCGAGAGTGACGAGGGCTGGTACGAGTGCCAGGTCTTCTTCCCCAACAGAAATCCACCCACCAGGCCCAATGGAACGTGGTTCCACCTCACTGTAGAAGGTACATATATTTATTAATACTTGTTTGCACATATTTACAATTTTTGCTGAACATGAGAAGTAGGTTTTAGTAAGAAAATATACAAACTAAGAGGTCAAAAATACTAACAACGTGCTAGCAGATGACATTGTCTTACTGCCTGCATATAACATGCTTTATCTTGGGGTATAATCAAGTAGCTATAACTTGCTAGTTAGTTTTTTTTTTCTCTGTAGCTTACTGAGTTTTAAGCCTATTATCTATACTTAAATTTCAAGCAATTTGGTCACAAATTCTTTATTCATCCAGTCTTCAGTTTTCAGGAAAACAAACACTTTGAAGCTTAGTAAGCTACAGTACAAATTTTAGTTTCGAGAACAAAAAAATCACTCAAGTTATAGCTGCTTCATTGCCCCATAAGAAAGCATGCTAAATGCCGACAGTAAGACAAAGTCATCTACTAGCACTTTGTTGATGTTTTTAGCCTTAATTTGTTTATTTTCTCACGATAAACTACAGTTGTAAGTCTTGTTCCTATTAAGCAACATTTATTCTATAAAATGCAGCGTAAGTTTCATAAATGTCTTATTATGCATGGTGGCATGGTCATAAAATGGTTAAATGTTTTAAATATGTGATCACCCCCCCCCCCCCTAATAAATCTTCCAAATTAATGTGTAGAAAATAGTTGTGAAATAAATTGTCGGCTTGGAGAATTGTTTGATTACGATTGAGAAATACTTGTCGCTGTATAATAAATCCTAAAGCCCGCTGGACGTGGTTGCTTCATGATATGAACAGTACAGTGCAATTACTGTACGTACAGTACACTGCATGTCTTAATGACGATAAATTACTGTAATGAGCCTCCATCATCTCAATTGACGGAAACTTGCAAATTGCCTGGGAAATGAAATGATCGAGTGATCGTTATGCATGCATGAGGGGGGAAGGGACTTCTTATGTTCCCTTATATATCATATTATGACATCAAATTTAAAATTTTGATGTTATAATAATAATGATAATGTGCCCCTCTGTGTTGTTTTGCATGTCAAGAAACAGTAAACAATAATAAAACAACATGAAGGGCGTTATGATATTTTTATGTTCGTTGGATAATGGTGTGTAAATGATCTGAATGTCAAACGTAACATCGCAAAGAAATTGCAGAGCTAACTATACTATGATGTCTCAGTTATGCTGTACAACAAAGTTACTCTTCACCGCACTCAAGAAGTATTATACTGATTAGCTGCAAAGTTATTCTGTTGTACATCATAGCTAAGCAGATGTAATTAAAGAAAATCACACTGAAAAAATTTCCAGCTCTTCAAAACATTGCTATAAAAATAGAAAGTGAGAGCATTTTTTTTTTAATTATTTATTATCATTTTTCTTTTTCAAAGTTTGCTTTTGATCGAAATTCAACAGCACTTTGTGAAAATTCAGGTGTTGTTTATACCTAGTTGTTTTCTTGCTACACAAAAAAATGCACATTACATTTGAATAATTAACCATATAGTTACTTACCTTTTTTATTTTAGTAGCAGAAAAAAAACAGCATTAATAACATTCTGTGATTCGATGATGTTAATTTGTTATTTTGATATTTTTGTGCTTGCAGCTACATAAGAAAAAATAATTTTAATTTCCGTATTCGGACCATAAGTGCAAAAAATGGGTGGTTTAGTTTACCTATATTAATTAATTGTGAGCGAATTATTTGCGATAAATTTTTGAAATCCATCAAATATAATTATAATAACACTATAGCATAGATTATTATACACGTACGTAGAATACGCTTTGACGTCATACTGGAGCAATGAATGAATCTTTTTTAAATATTTTCTTTGGGAAATTGTTTTTGATATTTTTTTCTCGAAAATTTTAATGCCTATAACTCATCCTATCACTAGCATCAGTGCCTCCCAAAAATATTGCTAATTATTATATAACTGGAATATGTGTAATTTTCCCATACCGGCCCATGAGTGCTTACATGGCGTCGAAGTTTATATCATAAATGCAATCACCCTATTAGAACTTGGGAAACTAATTTCTAATTCTAATTCTAATTTCTAATTCAATGTTGCCATATCCTAATAGCGACTTTCAGTTGTGCGCAATAATTGGATTATTTTCAAATAAGCTGTTTTTGCTAAATGTGCTAAATATTTAAATGTTACAAACAAGTGCATGATGGAGCGAGGGCAGTGCCATATATAGATTTTGTTTAGCTTTTGTATGAAAGTGCCTCATTTGCATTGCATGCTATGTTCTACAGGTGGGAAGTTACTGGCCATCCCGCCCATCAATCAAACGTCACTGGAGGGCGAGAGTGCGAGGTTCCGGTGCGTGGCCAAGCAGGCGGGTGCCCGGGTCACGTGGTCTCGTGACGGAGTGCCTTTGACAGAGATGACCAGTCTATGGGCGAGATCAGAGGTGGACGCCGAGGGATCACTTACCATCATGCGTACTGAACATGATGACCCCGGCTTGTTCCGCTGTGAGGTGGCCAATGCCGCGGGGGAGAAACAAACTGCAGCGGCGCATCTCAATGTTCTGTGTTAGTATATCATGCAGTCATTATAGGATACAATGATTTGCAATGTTTTTCTTATCTGAGATATACGTACAAACTTCAACGTTCTTTTGGTTCTTTTGATAGCACTGACTGACTGCGCTTTTGTTCACTCTTTTATTTCTAAAAATCATTTTGTAAATTCTTGTGTAGTGTTTAGAAAACAATAACAAAAATTATTTTCCTTTCTTTAAATATAATCTAGTTTTATAGTTTGCTGCAGAATCGCAGTCAATATTTTGGCTCTAAACATTCTAAACAATCTATAGTCGAAAATAAATTAGCAATAGTTCTCTATGGCTCATTTAAGTCAACAACAATAACATATTTCATTTCATTAACTTCAAAAAAAAAAATCAAATGGGCAGATAAATTAGGCAAATTGCAACATATTAATCTGGAGCAGATATTTAAATACTAAAATGTCACCTAATCTAGGTGAGATACAACTTTATTGTATAATACTACCTGCACGGAAAATAAATAATAGTTAAAGGCATAGAACACCTTGAACAAAAAACTTGCCTAATATCCTAACATACCTAAATATCAACGTTAATTTGGCCGGAGTCATTGATTTCTAATTTATTTTCCATTTACAATATGACAGCTGCGGGTTTGTGACGTTACAGCTCACTAGTCCACGCGCGCGGAAACAGGCGAGCTGTGACGTCACAAACCCGCAGCTGTGATTTTGTAAATGGAAAATAAATTAGAAATCAATGACTTTGGCCAAATTTTAACGTTGATATATAGGTATGTTGGAAATTAGGCAAGTTTTTTGTTCAAGGTGTTCTACGCCTTTAAGGCAAGTAAGTGTGCAATCGGTAGACATATACTTGTATAACCTAGAACAGCATTACTAATTAGTAGTAGTATTATTATACTACAATAATACCTAATGCAGGTGCAATATGCTACAATAAAGGTGTGACTTACTTAGATTTAGTGGTATTGTAGTTTATACCTACCTGTTTCAAATTAAAGTGTACCTATTGCTAAATACAGGATACTTGTACCTGCCATAGGTATAAAGTAATTTTTTTCGTGTGCAATAAGTATTACTATAGTATTGTCAATACCTGTTCCAGACTAAAGAATGTTTACATATTATTGTAATATAATATTCAGGATTTGTGTACCTCTGCCATTAGTAGTATTTCAAATATCAGGACGTTTTTATCATCACTTTCATATTGTGTAGAGTCCCACAGGCTTCTCTTTGAAGTTTGATTTTATATAATAAAAGCAAAGGTCAGATATTATTACAGAGAATTATATGTAACAATAAAATGTGTGACTTTGTATTTTTTCTGACAGTTGTGTTGTTATTGCAGACAAAGCTAAAGTGGTTCACGCGCCACCTGAGCAGTTCCTGGCGTACGGTCGCCACGGGATGCTCGACTGTCACTTTCGTGCCAACCCACCTCTTACGTACCTGCGCTGGGAGAAAGATGGATTCCTATTTGACCCTTACAACGTCCCTGGAGTTTTCTTACTGCACAATGGATCTCTTGCTTTTGATCACGTAAGTACAAGAAATAGACAAATGATGTGTCTACATATGAAAACTTTTGTCGTGACGACCATCCTAACCACTGAGTTTGCAGTGCAAATGGGTGGACCTTACTTCTTAAAGCTTATGTACATGTAAACCGGAAGTTGTTCAGTGATCCCTTTGGCTATGCTGCATGCAGAAAGTAGTTTGCTATATACGAGTAGTATAGTACAATAGTATATACGTATAGATATCCGTAATTATTGAAGAGGCCCGCATGCGTTTTTAACGTCGAAAGGAAAGTCTTTCCTGAGTTTATCAGGTAACCAGAAGTTGACCGGTGATTCAGTTAAAGGAAAAGGACCCTTTCCCTACAAAACACCTATATGTTTTATAGTTTTGCTTTTTTTTCAAAAAGAAACAAAAACTCAGTATTATATGTGACTCGTGAGCCGACAATACATATATTATAGAGCATTTAGCAATTGGTTAAACTGAACTTTGAGTCTAACTTTTTCTTTAAGACGTACTGTACGGACGTACTTCTCTTTTGATGTTCAGTTGAAATGTTTTTTTCGAGAGTGTACTGTACATGGAAAGAATAAATAACGTAATTTATGCTGCATTTATGTCATCATAGCATTAATTATTCTAAATTTAGAACAACATAAATAATTATGCTGTACAACATATTATTTATGCTATATATATAACATAATTGTTTTGTAATATATAGCATAAATTGTGCTGAAAATAAGCTAGAATAATTATTACGTATTTATTTTTTGTCCGTGTACCTGCCCGATTACACGTAAGCAGTAATGTAATGTAAGCAGGCTCAAGACTGCATTGTCATTATTTACATAGTATTTTCTCAGTGTAATGATGCTGTTAATTTCTTTATTTTACTACAATAAATTGTTACTCCTCACGCACGCATGGTCGTAAATAAATTGGGAGTGGCTCACACATTGTTGTTGTACATACATCAGCTCGATCGCCCAAGCAGCGGCTCCTTTCTCCCTTGCTATAGCACCAACTTGTTGATTAGCATGCAGATCCTGCAATCATGCACGTGCACAGTACGTACCATAGTTGGCACACCAGTGTGTTTTCTGTGTTTTTTTCATAAGCCAACACGTGCTCACAAAGTCACGGCTGCATGAGCCTCAACTGATTGCTTGCGCTTTTAAAAATCAGCGGTGAAAAACTTGTACCCATGATTGTCATAAAATATTGTACCATTTAAATTCAGCGCGTGTTTTTCTCATAAGAATAACATTGCAAATTTAGCACTAGTGTTTGAATGGTAAAATATATTACCATAATCGTGTGTACGCAGTTTTGCAATGTTTTTAGTATTGTATATAGAATTAACGGTTATGACGTCATGCACTGAGCGTTGAAATTATCACGACAAAAACGAATAAAAATACCGAATAAAAAAAAGATAAAATGTAGGTTTTCAAAGGCAAAAGTATTGACGATTATTCCATTATTGTTTTTACACTTGTGACGTCATTTACGCTTGTATTCGTTAGATTGACAATGTTTGGTGACGTCATAACCGTTAATACTCGAATGCTTAAAACATCCATGTAAAACGCTGCGTGTAAAAGATTTTGATCTTCTGAACAAAAATTTAAAGTTTGTACAAAAAAGAAGGCCCTAATTTGGAAATAAATAATTCAATGTAACAAAAACTGTGGTGATAATATTATTTTGATTTGATGTTTTAAAATTAGATGATGCTTTTGATGGGGCAAAAAACGCATCTAAATCAAGTTTGTTTTAAATATAAATTATCCCAATTGGGTGTACGGTGTACTAATGCATATAATATTATCTATGTATAACGCATAACAGATTTACTTTGACGTCTACTGTTTTACTATGTTGTAAAATTTAGTAATCTTTCAGGATCTTTATTTTTGCACTTTTTTTTAGTGATGAAAAGTAAATTTGCTGTATAGCATATAGTTGAAACTACACCTATTTATAATTAACTCTGCAGGCTCGTCTTCATGTACCTAAAAAATATTTGACAGACAATTTTATGTTATTTCAATGATGGAACTTATCGGTTTAGCGCGTGGGGAGACGCGGGGAAAGCTAAGGGTCCCTTCATTACACTTATGGAGAAAAATGTTTTTTTTTGCAATTTTTTAGAAAACTACTTCACCGATTACGGAGAAATTTAAATGAGAAATACTAGTCACACTTTTACATGTTTTAAGCCATATAATTAATTTTAAGAACTTTTTAAACCGATAACCTTAGAAATGTGGTTCCAAAACCAACACATATATTTGTCGTTAAATGTGTGTATGAATATGGATGAGTCTATATATGGATATATAGTCCAGTGATATATATATATATATATATATATATATATATATATATATATATATATATATATATATATATATATATATATTATATAATATAATATTGCAAATAAAGACTAGGCCAAGGCTCATTGTAACTTTGCATTGTTATACTATAATGAAAAACTAATTTTGTTATTTGCATTGTTGGCATGTCTGTAGGTTGACGAGTCTCACGCCGGGGTGTACACGTGTACCCCTCACAACGAGCTGGGGACCGCCGGGGCATCGCCCGCTATGACAGTATTAGTGCAGCGACCTCCGGTGTTCACTTTGCGACCAGGCTCGCTGTATGTGCGCAGAGTGGGGGATGGCGTGGACATGGCGTGTGCGGCGGCTGAGGAGGGCAACCCTGAGGAATCAAGACCTCCGACTATCACCTGGATCAGGGTAAGCAGTGTATCAATTATGTGAAGTTAATTCTGATGGAGTGGGAATTAAGAATTACTGATTTTTTCTACAACATACTCAAAATATAATGCTGAAAATAATAAAGTATAAATGTGGCTAAATTGTAAGGGCATAAATAATTAAGATACAAAACATTTTTGATTTGCTATATACGCTATATAAACGATTTATGACTATAGGCATAAATCGTTTGGGTTTAAGGATTTTTTCTTTTAGCATTCCTTGTGAACACGTGGACAAAAAGAAATACACGTAATACTAATAATTATGCTAGCCCATTTTCAGCACAATTTGTTCAATACAGCATAATCCATGTTATACTGCATAATAGCTATATTACATAGTATAAATTATATTATGTGTTATAGCATATAAGTATTTATGTTGTTCTAATTTAGCATGACATAAATCTAGCATAAATTACGTAATTTATTCTTGACTTACATAATCACTTAATTAACAGTAGCACTAATGTATATTGTACTCAATATTATTGTTATTATTACAGAAAGACGGTGGGTCGCTGGCCCCAGGCCGTCACTCGGTAGCCAATGGCAACTTGACGTTGCGAGCACTACGACGTGAGGACTCGGGGATGTATATCTGTGAGGCAGCCAACGAAGCCGCACGTTTAGTCACTGAAGCCGAGCTGCTGGTAGAGGAAGGTGTCCCTCGTGCACCTCACTCTCTCGCCGCTAACTCGAGTCACGATGCAATCGCACTTCGCTGGACGCCTGGCGCTCGTCGTGCGGCTCAGCACGTGTCTGTCTGGTAAAGTCAACTAATATCTTGCTCACTTCAGCACATTGCAAGTTCTCCACTTGCAGAACTTATAATGCGTACAGGCAGGGCGCGATCAAAGTATGGCCGAGTGGTGAAGGCAGCTGACTCGCAACTCTGTACTCCTCACCGAGTATAGGTTCGAGCCACTGCTAGGTGCGTACGTGAAGTGTGAGAGCACAACACGTTGCACGATGCATGTTTACATGCATTCCATGACGACGCACAGTATTTGGGAGGTGCATGATTGATGTGATTGCACCGACCAGCCTGCCTAGATGTTTCCACGGTTTCTCTGGGCTGTCATGGCGAATGCCGGGCTGTGTACTTAGGCCGTGGCCAGCCCGTGTGTGCTTTTCCATTAATTGGAAAGTCCTTACCTGTCGATAAGACAATGTCTTGACTGGGACTGGGATTGGTGTATAGCACGATAACACAATATGGCAAGCAAAAAAAAAACACTTAAAATAAAAATTCCAGCAACGGCCAGGTACAAACTCAATTTAAATTAAGCAATCTCAATTCTCTAGTCTTACGAAGTAAATTAAAAGCTTTGCAATTATTAAATAACAAGTTTAACGATTTTAATTGAAATTATTAATTTGCAACTTTTAAAATGTGAAAAAAAAAAATGAACGTAAAATTTGAGTGAGTAAATAAATAAGCTAAAAAATAAATAAATAATCAATAATAATTAAAATAAGATGTATTCCAAAAGCACAACCCAGTAAATGTATTTGTATAAAGACAGCTAGGGAGCTGTACGTACACATGCCAGTGCGTCTGCGTCATTGTATCCTGTGACTTAGGCAACAAGTCGGACACACTTGTCTGTTGCTCAATCCAATTCAATTCAAAGTTGGCTTTATTCAGAAATAACAAATTACATATACATACAGAGTTTAGTTGTAAGTACAAAACTCTTTAACCAATCCAGCCGAGGAAAAAAAATCACATTATAAGGGTGTGTGCGCATGACATCATTCTGAATGTTTTCCGATGCTCTTCTTGAGCAATGATTAACATTGCTCCGGATAGATCAAACGTAGTTTTGGCTATTTTCTTTGGAAAATTAGTTAATTTTTTGTTGTTATTTTTCTCACACACATGAGATACTAATTCAACCTATTAACAGCATCAATGCTGTAAAAAAATATTGCGAAGTATTATTAAACTGGCGAAATGAGTCATTTTTCCTACACTGGCCCATGTTTTTAGCGGTCCCTTATGACGTCGACTGTAAAATTAATGAAACCACCCTATATAATAATAAAACATAAGAAAATGTTTTAAAAAAGTGTCCCCTAATATGGTATACTCGGATAAAATAAAAAATACGTATATAATTAATATGTGATAATGCTGTACAAACATAGTACAGATCATAATTAATAATTATTATCTATCTGCAGTACAAATAATGTTGTGGCCAAAACCAGGTAGGCTTGAAATGTTACTAACAACTTAATTGTGTCTGCAGGTATCGCCGCGCTGATATGGCTGAGTGGCGTTCTATTCGCCTGGCTACAGGGTCTCGCGAGGCGGTGATCTCTCCACTCAGGCCTGGCTCACTGTACGAGGTGATGGTCGCAAGCAGAGAACAAGATGGCGAGGGCATGCTCAGCAGACCTCTTAGGATCCACACCAAAGGTAATGCATCTCCTTGCTTGTTTGCAACAAATAAATGTCGTTGCTTTCATCAATAGGTTGCTAGATGTTATTTTGCCAGATATAAAACAGACAATACGCATTGACAGCTAATATACAAAATATCTGAAATAGTTAAAGAGCCCCTGGCCTCAAAAACAAATTTCCTCTCAATTATAAATCATGAGATATGACTATTATAAATACACATATTTTGTGTCTTAACCCTTCAGTACTCTTACAAACAAAGGAGAAAACTTGTAAAGTAGGCAACCCGCGCTATAATTTCTATTGTAGAACCAGAATTGATGACGTCATAAATTCCTAAAGTTGCCTACTTTACAGTTTTTCAACCCCAGTTTGTGAGGCTACAGAAGGGTTGAAGGATATAATATGTGCATGAATGATGGTCCCATCTCATGATTTTACGTTTCTGATTAAATGTTAGCACGCTAGGAGCCCTTTAAAGATATCTAAGCTATATAATAAAAAAGCAAAAACCTGTAGACAAAATACGCTAACATTGCGCAACTTGCTGCCACACGCTATTCCTGGGAGCATACAGTCAGCCAGAGTCTTTTTTCCGAGGGCCTTTTGTCTACGAATCTTATATGAAAGCCATAATCAATAATGATAATGTTAAAAAGAAGGAGAAGAATACAAAACATTATAAGATTAAATTTCTTTTGATTTTAAGTAACTTCAATATCACGAAATAAT
The DNA here is from genome assembly GCA_949318235.1 of Ecdyonurus torrentis. NCBI lineage: Eukaryota > Metazoa > Arthropoda > Insecta > Ephemeroptera > Heptageniidae > Ecdyonurus > Ecdyonurus torrentis. Next base: position 51,462,904 of record OX439130.1, read on the forward strand.
TTGTATTTATTTCGTCATTGTTTCAGGAATCGCTACTCAAGATGAATCTGAAAACCAGCATGGTAAGCTATTATTTTACTTACCATCTCTATATATGGTACATAATACTTTATTGTTCTGCTTTTTGAAAATTGTTTAGAGCTTTACGTGTATTACAATATGGCGATACATTTTACCAGTCAATAAAATACGTGATGTGATATAATATTATATTCTAATAAGAAAACACGCTAAATTTTTTATTTTTTGTAAAAGTGTGCAGTGCAATACTATTATTACAAACTTAATTAACTCTATTTTAAATTCTAAAATTCCAAAAATATTAATATATTTGAAGTAGTGCGTTGATTTAAGTATCCTTATCAATTACGGCAATAGATTAAAAATTGATAACACAGTCACTTGTCAACTTTGTAATTTTAAATAAATCATCGTCGTTGTAAGGTTGTGAGCTACGTATACACCAGGGGTTCAAAGAAAGAGAAAAGTCTGATTTTTGCACTGCAGTGATATACAGTATACGTACGTATATACAACTTAAGAGAAAAAAATGGGGTGTCACCTTACAATTTTTTTTTCAAAGCCTCATAATTATGTTAATTTCTATATTTATTTTGTCCCTGTGTCTGATGGTCACGAGTTCTAAAATTTTTATCGCAGGCAGTTGTTACTAAATTGGAACATATATAATGAAATAATTATGCTGTTTGTGCTTGACTACAGAGGCTGTTTCCACCAACTCTCCTCGCAATGTGAGCGTGCAGACCCTGGGCAGCTCGTGGCTGGTCACCTGGGCACCTCCAGAGCGCGGACACAATCGCGGCTACACTGTGAGATGGCGGCACCAGGTACACGAGGAGACTGGCGAGGAGGCTGACATTCGCGGTGTCGACACAGATGATACTTGGCTCTTAGGTAACAATTGCTTTTGACAACAACTATTTAATAATAATTATATAGGTATTGAAAACACCTACATTTGGAATGAAAAGAAAATTGACGAGTATTTGTATGTACGAGTAATTGTGTTATTTTTCTCGTGTATATTGCCAAGCCAATTTAAACATATAAAAATCAACAATATTTATTTAGTAAAAAATGCTATTTTTTTAATGGCAAAAAAAAAAAAAAAAAAAAAAAAAAAAAAAAATCATATGCTTAATTAATTATAATAATAATAATAATAATTAACGGCTTTTATTGGGCGAAATCAGGCGTACAACCTCTCAATTTAACCCAACTGTTTAACAGTACAGTCAGTTACAATATTTGTTAGTAGCATCAACATATAACGCAAAATTTATTTTTTTTAAAGATTTTTATTGATAATTTTTAATTGTGATTTAGTAATTTATTTACTGGAATTATAATTTAAGTCAAATTTCTTTTCACTTAAATTATTTAAATTGAGAATATATATACACTTAATAATTTATTTAGAAAACAAAATTTGGTTAGTAATTAAAAATAGTTAATTGAGAATTTATCTATATTAGTACATATTAGTAGTAGTTTTAATTATACATTTTAGAACAACATAATCATAACAAGGATCACTCTAAATATCTATCAAAAAGTAGTTTTTTCAGTTGCGATTTAAATGTGTTTATTGTTGGTGAATTTCTAATTTGTAATGGTAATCTATTCCATAGTTTACCACCCATAACACTAAATGAATTTTCATACATTTTATAATTAGCTTTAGGAACTTTTATAATTGATTTATCACATCTTGTATTTCTCACTTTGACATCACAGGCTTTAGTTACAAATTGATTTAGGTACCCTGGGCTAAGGTTATAAATTATTTTATATATTTGGATGAGCACATGTAGCTCTCTACGCTCCTTTATTTTTAGCAGCTTCATTCTGGTATAATACTTTGTGGTACCTTCCCCCATATCAAGATCATATACATATCTTATCACACCATTAAGTAGTACTTCAAGCTTACGATTTAGTTCATAACATATATTTGTTTGGATCGTATCACAATAGTCAATTATAGGGCAAAGAAGTGTTTTTGCCAACAAAATTCTAGTTGACTCAGGAGTATATTTCCTGAATCTATACATTTTCTTTAGTGATAACATGACCCTCTGATAAACATGAGACACATGACCACTCCAATTTAAGGTACTATCAATTATAAGACCGAGGTCTTTTACTCTAATTTCAAATTCAAGTTCAATTTCACCGACTTTTATTTTATTACATTTTTCCATATCAAGATCTTTTAGCACATTTGGATGACCAATAATTATAGCTTTACACTTTGAGGAATTTAATAGTAAACCACGACTGTCAAAATATTGTTTTAGTGATATAATATCCTCATTTATTAATTTGATCGTGTCATTAAAATTTTCAGGCAAAGTATGACGATACAATTGACTGTCATCTGCATAAATGTGATAAAAACAGTTTCTTATATGGCGACCAATATCATGAGTATATATCGAGTAACACCAGGGCCCCAATATAGTACCCTGGCCACAGCCACTTACAACCTGGCCCCATTCTGATCGTTTGTTATCAGCACTCACCACACACTGTTTCCTATTTGTAAAATATGACTTAAACCATTCAATAACACTTTTAGAGAAATTTAGTACTTCAAGTATATTAAAGAATATTTTATGGTTTAGGCTATCAAATGCCTTTGAATTATCCAATAGTACAAGAATTGTGACCATTTTATTATCTACTGACTGCCGTATTTGTTCAACAATGTACAATAGTGCTGTATTGGTCCCATAGCCTTTCCTGAACCCAGATTGAAAAGTATCAATTACTTCATTTTTATTACAAAATTCATTAACTTGGTCAAATACAACTTTTTCAACAATCTTAGCCTCAACGTTTATTTTAGAGATAGGCCTATAATCTGCCGGAAAAGTTGGATTATTATTTTTTTTAATAGGAATAACGAGTGATTCCTTCCAGCCATCGGGAACCACCGAGTGCTGTAGAGAACTATTAATTAAAGTCAGTATTGAGGGTAAAACTGCATTACCAAGTTGATTAATTAATTATCAATGTAATTTTCTGCTTACATATGGCTTCGAAGCGCAAGCTTGAAATGAATGAGTGAAACGACTTACTTAAAATAAACATGATTTTATGTTGTCTAATTGTGTATTACAATCTCGTTTAGTTCGAGGACTTGAAGAAGGAGCAACGTATTTATTTGAAGTTGAATCTCGGGGCGGGGGAGGCAGCAGTCGTACCACGCTCCAGGTGACCGGCACTCGAGCTCGTAGTGCACGTGCAGTGGTGCTCGCTGCCCTGGTGGCTGCTATATTGCTGGTGGCAGTGGCCGTGGCCTCATGGCACGGAGGTCGCGTGTGTAACAGCAAGAGGTCACGAGGAGAGACACGCCTTCCTCAGGAGCACGCAGATCGTAAGAGTGAGTGTACCTGCCGCGGTATATAATGTATATATGCAAGCGTATGACGTCACATTGAATCTGTTGATTTGGCTTTGATAACGTGGGTTATTTTAATTATGGGTGCAAACCCAATGCTTACAAAGATAATGAAGTACTTATTTACTTATGGGCTACCCAACGCTTAGGTCATCCAGTACTTTTTATTGGGTTACGTCAATAAGTCTTAACTTAGACGACGCTAAAGTGAACTTTGACAAACGACAAACGGGTACACTGTCTATGTCTCGTATACGTATATAATTTATGCTGTATTTATGCTGACATCATAGAGCATAAATTTTAAATTTTCGGAATTGTATAATTATATAACTATGCTTCACAACATATGTTAAACGTATGCTGCCAATAAATCTTAAATAAGTAATGATGTTGTTAATCAGCGCTAAAAGCATAATTATTACGTATTTATTTTATTCGATTGCGTGATCTAACATTTTGAACTTGAGCTTGCCAGAGCATATCCTCACGCCAGAGGTCACGTGTCTAAGTATACTATACGCAGTCTTTTTACTAAAAAAATAATAGAAAAAAAAAATTCTGTATTGGCATATGGAAATAAGTCATGTATTTAAATGGAGGTTTGCGTCAAATGAAATCTCCATCTGATTGCATTGTTTCGCCATAAGCCAATGGCAATAAATTTTGCAGTAAAAAGACTGTACGTGCACTAAACGCTGGGTCAGCTTACCTATTTATATGGAGCATCACGTTAATTGAAGTCTGCATTATAATAATTAACATATTGAATATTGAAAGCCCATAAGATAATATTAGATTAAAATTTTGTATGACATTGTCTGTTAGTCATTAACACAACTAAAAATTTTAACACTTTTAGAGCTTTTTCCTTATATTGTGTGAAATTTACTTTCATTAACAATTGTATGATTTAATTATTTTGAGATAATAACATTTTCATAAATAATCATTTTACAGCACAAATTTAAGGTATGATTTTTTTTTTTTTTTTTTTTGCCAACAAAATGTTTTGTTGTTTGCCTGCAGCACACAATTAAACTAGTGCTAGTTTGCTTAATTATATAATATTATTTTAATTATATAATTTAATAATATAAATTAATTTGTAAGATATTTGCATAATTGCGAGCAGTTTCTTGACTAACACTCCATGTATGTTTCGGCTTGCTGTTGGCAGTCTATGACGCACTGGTCAGCCGCTTGCAGCCCCCCAGTCTTGCTGACAATGTTTGGGTTGCCCCGTAAGTAATAAACCTTACTAAACATTAACACATTTAACTGCAATAATATATCTAGTAACAAAGCGAGGAAGTCTATACAAGTTTTTCTGCCAGTTGTTCTGATAATCGGCAATTATTTTTATTCGATGAAATTTGAATGGTTTTAAATGGAAACATGAAATATATAAAAATTATTGCATACAAAAAATATTACTTCTTATCAATAGTACGTATCTTATTTTAAAAGAAAGAAAACTTTTGTACCAGTGCTTTCTGACCATTTTCTAAATCATTTTGTATTAAAAAAATGCAGTAGGTATAAAAGTTATAACTGCTTTTTTATATCAATTTTTAAGTTTGTTGCACTTTTTTTTTTAATGTTGTCAGAATTCCCCGTGTCAGACGTGTTGCATTCTTCCTCATTGCGATATTTTAAATGTATTAATTGTGCATATGGTTTATATTTTCAGGAATACCTTGACAACATCAGGCACGACGGCTGCAGGGCCGCGAGAATACCCACGGGAAAACTTTGACTAAACAAGAAAATAATACAAGTGTTTGTTGTAGGCCTTGTTCACAATGGGCGATGTATTTTGAACTACGCAAATAAATAAATTGCATACAAATTTAATAACTTAAAATTAGAGCTGTGGAAAATTATAGTCAAAATCTTAAAACCTTAAAACTGCGATATTCGAAGACAATTTTTACCGATTCAGTAACTCATTTACCAATTCGATGACTTTTTTTCTATAGGATGAAATAATTGCAAAAACCGTATTTTTCTTTAAAAAAAATTAACTTTATTCTTGAATGATTTTATTTATTTCAATACTTTATATTATGTAGAAATAATATATTATTTCTAAATAGATAGATCAGTATTTTTTAAAGTATTTTTGAATGTCAAACTTTAATTATATAAATTATTTTGCTACTATCACTCGCCTTTTATTTTGATTTAATTAAAAAAAACTATGAAAATTGAAAAGCAATAATCTAAATATTTGTTGAAAAATACTTGCATTGATAATATACAAATAGATATAAGCCGTTGCTACTTTTTTTATTTAAAAAATTGATAGTTTTCGTTTTTAATATTATTTTTTTTATTTCTCCTTTACTAAACCAAAAATCAAACAACTCAAAACTGAATTCAATTGCAAGTTTTTTTCCCTTTCGATTTTTCTTGCTCCGCAGCTCTACCCTGAGATGACATGAAATAAAATATATTACAAATATTTTGAAAAAGTTTTGCTCATAGTGAACGAGACTATACATATACCTAGAGTGTTCAAATGATCAATATGAAACTGCATTAAAAAAAGTGTGCACCGCATACAAAAAGTGTTAATTAACCGCAGTGCGTTACAGTTGTATAATTAAATATATGTTTTGAAAAACTTCTCTTTCTCTCTCTCTCTCTCTCTCTCTCTCTCTCTCTCTCTCTCTATCTATCTATAGTGAGAAGAACAGTGGTGTGTGATGGATGTACAGTTTCAAATGTTAAATCATCAATATGCCTAGCTGCTTCAGGAGCTTAATTAAAATGGGCGTGACTATAGTGACTAAATTTCCACAATATGTTTGTAATAGTTTCAAAACACGTAAAGTCACGCATAGGTGCAGAAGGAACACCCCAACCCCCTTCACCTCAAGATTTTTCAGACCTGACGGGGGAAGAGGGTACAACATACCCTCCACCCTGCATACGCATCACTGCATTAAAGTATATATAATTATAGTATTTATCATTTAAAAATTGTAAGTCAAATTGCAGCAGTTTTTTTGAATAATAATAATAAAAAAAATCCTAAGTCCTGATCTATACGTATAGCCATGCTAATTAAGTAAATGTTTAGATAATAATTTAGTCTTTGTGCTTTTCCCGTGCTGCCTATAATTGGGTATAGCGCGCCCCACCAATAAGTTCTATTAGAGTCATGACAGTTATTTTAAATATTTATAGGACAAAATTATTGTTTTCAAAATGTCATTAAACTAATATGTCAGTTTTTTCTTCCCTTTTCAGCTGTGTATTTGTAATTATTTCTATCCATTTCCATGATATGTAGCTATAAGAAATAACAAATATTATATATATATTTTCTGTTGTTTTCATAAAATGTTAATTAATATAAAATTAATTGTTATCATGATAACCTCGCATATAGCACAAAATAAATGTAAGGAAATTTAAATGTAATAAAAATATATTTTGTACAAATTATAGAAATAAAGATACTGTGTATATCTAAAATCAATACAAGAGTTTTTTTTTTCCTAAACTTTTAAAAATTTTAATTGCATGGAATTTTTACGTACGTTATGCTGCAGTTATGGCAGAAATTTGTTTATATTTTATCATATATAGTATTTTTAATTTTATTTCTAATAATATAATAATCGTGTAGTATTTACAAATTATTATAGTTTTTACTTATTATTTTTTTTTTGTTATTATGCTATATAGGGTGTATGCGCGGATGACCCGATGACGTCATATTTATTGCGCTTGGAGGCCATACTGGAGTAGTGCATAACATTCATTTAAGCCAATTTTCTTTGGGAAATCGGTTGATTTTTTGTTATTGTTACTTTTCTCACATATACTTGAGATACTATAATTCAACATATTTACAGCATCAATGCTCTCAAAAATATTGCAGTGTTTTTAAACTGACAAAATGAGTTTTTTTCCTATGCCACCCATGTTATTGAGTTATCCAACATGGCGTCAACTTTAACATGAATGCATAGACCCTATATTATGTAAAGATTCATCACAACTTCATCAGAACCTATATAATATATAGCTCGAATCGGATCAAGGCAATAACTATTATTTATTGTTATAAATATAAATTATATAATATAATGCAATATAATATTACAAATATTACATTTCTTTATATGTATATTAAAAAGTGACCCCCTGCATACGATGACCCTATTGACGAGTTGGCGATACATAATTTCTACGATTTCTGTTTCAATGTGTGTGCGTGCCTTGCATGGTTAAGGTATTTTGAATATATTGTGTGAGTTTATATTTGTTATCTATCAACAATTTGACGTCTTTTAAGTATGAGTGATAACGCTCTGTGTAACAAAAAAATAAATGTCATGCCTGTCATGCCTTTTAAAACCGACGTAACATAAATACTCCAATTTGCGGGCATGAGAAAGAAATCGGAAAGAAACTATAAAGTTTTAAACTTTTTTGCGCGTAATTTAATAGACCTGAAACTAGCTTCACTTTATGCCTCGCGCTCACTTGTTACTTGTTTTTTGTTTTGATTGATGAATGAGCGCACGTGATATGAGGCTATCTTCATTGTTGATATCACCATATTTAAATACCAGAACATCGAGGTTTCAGTTCTAGAATTTGGTTTACTAAAGGTAGAAAAACGTACGGAAGTGTAATTATTGAAGGTGATTCTGAATTAAATCTGCTCACAATAAAAATTAAAAATTAATCTATGTGGGTAGGCTCTGATCATAGATCATATACATACATACATACATAGCTTTTCCTCTCAAATTAACGTATGGGAAATGGGAAGTAAGAATTTCCACTGTGGTCGCATGTTTTATTGAGTCTGTGTTGTGTCGTCAAGTCCCATAACACAAACGAACATGTGTCACATGTGTGCGTACACTTGCATAGTAAACAAATAACGAAATTAAAGAGCAATTTAAAAATTTGGGGCAGTATTGCATCATCTTTTTCACTGATGTAATCTGATCGTTACATTTTTCATTGCGCTGTATGCATACAAAATTGTACTTTTGTACATATATTTACATACATAATTATTGTATCATACGCATATGCATAATTCAACTGTCGTGTTTGATTAAATAGTAATCTTGTGTGATTGCAGAAATATTGTAGAAAATATTAAAATAATTCAGATGTGTTACTGCCAGGTGTATGTATGTAAAATCGCTCGCTGATAGCTGATATACATAATTATATAATTTGTATGCATGTATATATTACTGTATATACCGGTAGTGTATATATACCGTACTATACTAGAAGCACTGTACTAGTACATACATATAGTTACATATTAGAGGACTTAAATTGGAGAGAGCTATGCATGAACCACTTTATGAATATCTTTGTGTCAATTTAAAATGGCAGAGGAATGAGGTAACAAGAAAAAGTTAATTGTTTTCTTATTTGATGTTTACCAATCAACTTGTATGTATAAAGTACATACATACATACTTTTCAATATCCTTTCAGTACACACATGATAGAGGGATCTATACATTCGAGGTACACTGGTGGGCTACATATAAACCTAATTCTCGACTTGCTCATACAGCGCCACCATGGTCCGTGGCAAAAAATAGGGCCACAAGTTAACATGTAAGGTATAGGCCAATCCAGCTATTTTCGCTATTTTTTCTGCCTCAATGGTTAAATCCTGTACATTTTTTTACTGAATAGTCAGTTTGAGGGCTTTGTGCATCTTTTTTATTAAGAAAATTTTTTCCTAGCGGCAAGAATTATAGCAGAACTAGCCGTATTGGCCTATACCTTACATGTTAATTTGTGGGCCTATTTTTCGCCACGGACCATGGTGGCGCTGTAAGAGCAAGTCGAGAATATGAACACAGGCTGAAAGTAATTAGCTAAGAAGAGCTATAGCCATTTTTATTGAAGATTCTCACTTGCTTAACATTGTAGAAGGTAGCTAGGACTTACCTGAATTTAACAGGTAACCAGACGTTGACCAGTGGTTCAGTTATATAGTGGAATACAGGTTTATACAGGGCTGGGCTGGGACGTAAAGGCCCAGCGGGCGATCTCATGATAAAGGGCCTGCAAAGGGGGGTCCAGGGTGGCGAAGCTCCCTTGGCCGCTCAAGAAAATGTGAAAATAAAAGAAAAAATAATAACACAATTTATAGCTAAAATTTTACAATTTTTAGTGATACCGTACGTGCACATTTTTTCCCTATATTCACACATGCTTAAGTTGCAGCCTGTGAAGTCATTTCATGACTTCCAAAAATTAATTAAAAACTCTTACAGTAATAAACTAAAAAACAAACATATTTATCGATTCAGAACAATGAACTCTTTTAAAATATGAAATAAAATTACCCTCTAATTTTGTTTAGCCTTTCTCATTAGACAGTGTATTTATAGTTACCATTGCTATATTGAGTACATGCATATTACTATTATTTTGAAGTGTAATGTTATTTGCAATGATTATGTGTTATAGATGAGAAGGTCAAAGAAACCACCTTGGGCTCGCTTAGAGACAGCTGCAGCTTTCTTAGACACAGAACCTCTTCGTCAGTCCAGCAGTAGATCTGCCACACCTCGTGTCAGGTACTGTACACATTACCTAGCACTAGCAGCTGCAAGGCTCTGCATTGTACACCCACATAACTACATATACCAGCAGGACAGTAAAGCAATCAGCAGGGTCGTACTTAACATGATGGTGTGCATACGTAGCTAGGGGAGGATCTTGATACAAATATTTGCTGTACATTACAAAATGTCTTAATCAATTTAAATATTTGTGTTAACTGTGCCATCAAGATCTTTCCCTAGTCACAAACTTCATCATGGTAAGGTGCTTGCTGATTTTTATATCTTTTACTTCACTTACAGTATATCAAAACACAACAAAATGTGTGCCCCCCCCCCCCCCCCTCTCTCTCTCTCTCTTGTTCGCACGTTACTCCTTGCCTCCTATCTTGTCCAAGTTGATCAGCATCACAACACGATGTAAGTGATGTAAAAGACAGGCAAATGTAGCAGTGGATACCTAGCTAGCTAGTTCTCTTATTATCCGGACATCAACTCACATTGCTGAGGTAACTGGATTGTATGACTGACAATTTGTATGTACAGTTTCAGACAAATGAAAGGTAACCATTTAAACATATTGCTATTTTTTGCGCCTCAAATTTTATGTGGAAACGATATTGTTGTGTCATATTCTCGTGTTTTGATGCGCGCTAAGGGGTAGCGTTATCTATCAGGTTAGCTGCTTTAGCCAGCAAGACAAACATGCCTTGTGATGCACGCGAATATGACGTAATAATATACCACAGTTTTTACATAAGCTTGAGGCGAGCAAAAAAGCAGCAAGTTTAAACGGTTACCTTTCATTTGTCTGAAACTGTACAGTCCTTGATATGAATGTTGCAGCAGTGCGTCATATTTGACTGACCCCTACGAGAGATCAGGTGGCATGGGTCGCTCCAGCGCGACCAGCCTGCTCATTGTGTGCCTGGTAGAGCAGCTCTGCTCCTTCATTGAGAAAGACCCAGTCAGGAACCACAAGCTCAATGACAGTAAGTCAACTTTGCTCACGTTGTTTTTGTACATTTCTGTTTGGACAATAACTTTAAAATAAAACCCATCGTGGTTAGGATCAATAATAAAGAAAAAGATAGAGATACCAGCAAGGGCCTTACCACAGTTGAAGCTCTATGGAGAGGGTACCCTAAATGCCACGTGAGACCTCGATCTCTCCATAGAACTTCTACTGTGGTAAGGCCTTCTTTAGTATTAAGTGCTAATAATAGGCGTATTAATATTATTATTGTATAAAATAAATGCAATGACTATAATGTGACATCTGGCCAGGTTTGCTGAAGCAGTTACACAGACTGCAGATGGTTGACGAGATCAGTCCGACACTTCAGTTTGAGACAATGAAGCAGAAGCTGAAGCAAGACTTGTGTACCATGGTTAGCCACGCCAAGTGTTGTGTGGACGACAGTACCTTGACCTCTTCTCTCCAGCCACTTGTGCCAAGGTGAGCTAACTATCCTTGCACTTTCTCAATGCACAAGCCTCAACTACAATTGTACAAGGAATTATTTTTATCCTGAGAGGAATTGGTAAAAAGGGTTTAGTGTTAAGGATTAACCTCAGGCATGGCGTAACTTTTTTAATTTTTAGCATAAGTTTATATTGCCTTCAGTACCAAATATCAAGTCGATTTGTCTGTCAGTTATGTGTGAAAAAGTAACATGAGGAACATAGGACATCCTATGATCACCATGTTATTTTTCCCACATAACCAATGGACAAATCAATTTGATATTTGGTACACATGCTATTGCAGGTAATACCATTCTCATGCTGAAAGTTTTAAAAAAGTTATCAAGTCATAAAAAGTTCTGGCACGTCTGATGTTTGATTGTCCTTTCAGACCATGTGCACATAAACCTAATCAACAATTTATGAAGACAGCACAGGTCAAGCACTTTGTTAGTATTGCTATCTAGCTATCAGCTTGTTTATCTTATATAACTAAACTCACTCGTGCAAGTCTTGTATTCATGAAGTATTCAGGATGTTATGAATGAGTGCCAGGTAAAGGAATTGATGTAGAGGCTGACTTTGCCTCAATATATGTTTTGTGTTGCAAGGTTTGTGGACCAGCTAGATTCTGCTTGCTCAATATCTCGCTACTCTACTGAGTTTGAGATGCTCAGTTACATAAGTAGAGGAGGGTTCGGCCAAGTGTTCAGCGTCAAGAATCACCTGGACGGCTGTAAATATGCAATCAAAAAGATATATGTGAGGTGAGTGCCTGGATTAAACTTGTGACTGACTGATTGACTCATGATCTACATTATAATGATAATTTAAAAGAAAATGCTAGAGAAATTCAGCGCTGGCGTTACCAATGTGAAGAAAGTCCCAAAGTGAAGAAAGTCCCAAAGTGAAGAAAGTCCCAAAGTGAAGAAAGTCCCAAAGTTCTGTGAAAATCTTGCTAGCATGAAAGTAAATAAACCAAACATAATATTGGATGACACTAAACTATAAGAAAAAGCAGATTATGTTGTGTCTATCTCAGTCCTTGCACTCTGTCTGTAAGGACTGACAAAGGCACACACACACACACACACACCCCATTTTCTCTTGCAGGTACGGTAAGTGCACAACCAAACTATTGATGGCTCTTCACTATGGTAAGACCAGCGCTGGTTTCTGCTTTCCTTTTCTTTTAAATTATCAACTTATTGGTAATAATATATTTGACTTAATATTGCTTATTATTATTACTGTATGATTTCTTCTAACACAGTATTAATATATGTATTGGCAGGTCGCAGACTGCACTGTATCGCTCTATCATCAACGAGGTGACAACCCTGGCACGTCTCCAGCACCCCAACATAGTCAAGTACTACGGAGCATGGCTAGAGCCGTTGTCATCAGTGTGTGCAAGTGTCTCCAACATTCGGTGAGTCAGCCGCTCTAAGTTATCAGACCTCTGTGCTAGCTGCTAACATTACTATGTGTCTTATGTCTTAGCATTGTGGAGGAGAGCTCTGAACTTGGACATTACTCTCAAACTAACAGCAGAAATCTGAGGCAAGTACTCAACATGAAGTGTTAAAAATATGTTTGACAGTAGATCAATTGTGTGATATAGTGAGCTTTCGAGCTACCTTAGCGATGTTTCTCAAAGATGTATGGTTCAAAATTGCTACATAGGCTGCTATTTCATCCAGTATATATAAAGGAACCAGAGTAAAAATTAGGCATAACCACATTAAATGCTTTTTTTTATTTTTATTTTTTTATTTGGGGCTAAAAGAGTAATTTTTATGGCAAAACCATTGAAAAGTTAAAAAGTACGTAATAAAGTTTGTGACAGGTAAGTTGTGAACGTACCTAGCTGGCATAGCAGGCAGGGACTTTATTTTAGCAGAGAAAAAAGCTAACGAAGAAAGAAGCTCTCACCTTATCTCCCACTTCACAAGTTTTACCATTTATCAAATATTTTTAATTATTGCACTGCATTATACTGATACGTCCATTTTATGTATTATTAATAATTAAGACAAGGATAGAAGAAATCAGTGCTTGTCTTAGCTTAGAGAAGAGATGACTTATAGTTTGGTTTTGCAAACACACAGGTAATAAATAACATTATGCTTTCAGTTCAAGGTACTAGATAATGTGTATGTGTGTGTGTGGGCAGAATAATCATGCACAGTTGTAAGGACTGACAAAGCGCACACACTACCGTACTCTGTTTTCACTTGAAGTCTTGTACTGAATGCTATCCAATATGTTTATTATCTGGGTTCTAGCAAGACCAAACTATAGCACTATGCTAAGCTAATGGTTTCTTCTATCACTTTGTTTCAAATTTATCATACATAACTATAACGATATCAACATCTTATTATTAACAATACTTTTGCTTATTGTTGTATAATGTTACATTTGTATTTTACTGCAGGCAGTTTGAGGAGAGCAGTGGTTCCAGTTACATCCAGTTCCACTCCGAGGACCAAGAGTGGTCTCGTAAAGTTGATGGTCATACAGTAGAGCACCGAGAAGAGAGCTTCGGTGTGTACAGAGAGGACACAAGTTCTGAGCTGAGTACCTCTAGTTTAGAGCAAGACTCTCTGTCAGCGTGTGGTGGGGCTGTCATTCCAGTCCAGCGTCAAGGTCCTGGAATGGTTAGTTAACTAGGTCAATCTTTTACATGCAACATTAGAGAGAAAGTAAACAAACTGAATACATGATAATATGTTTTAACATTTAAATTTACCCCCATAAGCTGCGACGCTAACTAACTAGTTAAACCGTAGTTAAGTTGTTATTTTGATTGTTGCAACAATTAAAAAAAAGATAACTAAGGTTTAACTAGAGGTTGCAGCTTACAGCCCTTAGTGCTTCTTTTTTCACAATGATAATAGATATTGTGCATGTCATCAATATGCAGTTCTAGTTGCATGAGAGTTTGTACTGGAAAGTTATTCCAGTCAAATTAAATAAGAGTCTTTAGTCAAAAAGAAAAGACATTCTTGTAATGGCAAGATTTAGGACTGACACCAATCAATCAATCAATCAATCAATCAATCAATCAATCAATCAATCAATCAATCAATGACATTGTCTATGTTGCAGAGTACAGGTAGTGCCGTGCTGTACATACAAATGGAGCTGTGTGGACGCTCTCTCAGGCAATGGCTAGACTTCAGTCCAGTGGAGGCAGAGCCAAGCTCCATGCTTGGTTTTCTACAATTGCAGACCAGACTGAGCTTCTTCTGGCAACTTTCCTCTGCTCTGGAGTACCTGCATCAACAGAACATTGTCCATCACGACATCAAGGTGAGTTCATTGTTCTCATGAAAACTGATGAACTTTTTGTCACAATTTTGTGTGCCAGCCAATCAGATAGCAGGCTGGCTGTGACATCAACACAGCTAACAATGAAACTTATACAAATAATTAAAAATGACTTAAAAATCAACAAGTCTGGTCAAATCAATTGTTAGATAAAGGAACGACAGTTTTGAGGCCGACTATAAGCAATTTTGCTCACATCTGCTTCTGTTTCAACGTACTGCGCATGCGTAGAAAGTAGAAACAGAAGCAGATGTGACCAAAATCGCTTGAAGTCAGCCTCAAAACAGTTGTTCCTTTATTATTTAATATAGAATTTTAAGTATAAACTGTCATTAGAGAAGTGATTTTGTTAATTTAAATTCAAATTTACATAAAATAAAAATGATAGCAAATAGAAGAAGAGAGAATAGTTGTATTGAAGATTAATAAATCACAGAGATACAGAGTTAATTTGGACTTGGGATCAATTATTCTAGCAAAGACGAGTGCTAGCTTAAGTAGACCCTACTACACGATACTAATACGATATGCCTACGTAGTACCTATACTGTACCTAGTATTATATAATAATATTAAATATCAACTGCCATTTCTTTCTTCTCATTTATATGGAATGAAATTAAAAAAAATATATAAATATATGTAATTAAATTGTTAAAATTACTTAAAAAATAAATAAATTGACTTAAAAGTAAAGACAACAGATGAAATGAGAGTTTTTTTTTATTATTATTATATTTTTTTTTATTTTTCAGCCGAGCAACATCTTTGTGTTTGGCAACAATCGTGTCAAGTTGGGTGACTTTGGTTTGGCGTGCTCGTATGAGAACAGCAAGGCTCGGGTGCACCATGCCTGGGGCACCAACACTTACGCAGCCCCAGAGCAGCTGCATGGTGGGCTGTGCAACTTCAAGGTATGTCTGCTCAAACATCAACAAACTTGTACAACCTTTTTACTAAACACATGATCTCTATTGGCTTATGGCCATACAATTCAATCAGATGGAGATTTCAGTTGCCACAAAACTCCATTTATTTCCATATGCCAATAGAAATCCATTTTTTAGTAAAAAGACTATACTCTGTATTGCAATGTGTTAAGTACTGTACTGTATTCTAAAGTTAAAAGTAGCTAGGCTAAGATTCGCCATTGCAGTTTTATATTTGTTGTGATGTTTTGAATGTTCTAGAGTGATGTGTACAGCACAGGCCTGATCCTGCTTGAGTTACTGATGCCTCCCTTCAAGACCAACGCTGAGCGTATTCACCTCCTCTCTCAACTTCGCAATCACAGCCATGTGCCTGACACTATCAGGACTCAACTGCCCCACTGGGTGAGACACAATGTCTGGTCTTATTTTTATTTAAACATGCAGTCCTATGTAAAATCAACTTATGGAGCTACTTGCTCTTGCCTCTTAAAGTTTTTTTTTTTTTTTTTTTTTTTTTTTTTTTTTTAGCTGGGAAAAAAAATGCAGGCGGCAAATTACAATGCTATTTGATGCCTAAAATGATTAGGGCTGTCAATCTGGCAACGTTGTCTTGTACGTCTTGTAGCATTATCACAGTCAATTTTGTCCCTAACAAAGTATACCAAAGTTAAAGCAGATATTTTGATGTTGTGCCGTAGGGCACGCTGCTGTGTAGACTGACCCAGACTGACGCCAACTTACGCCCCACTTCCTCAGAGGTGAGGATCAAGGTGCAAGACCTGTTGTGCCTGCACTTCTCTGACCTCAACGACCAGTCACGTCACAAGACTGCCTCCAGCGTCACCAAGAGCAGCCCTCACAAACGTGCTGGACGTCGACACGTTGTCAATGGTGCTCATACCTTGGAGACGAGAGACGACTTGTTGGTCAGAGAGTCTGCGAGAGGAGAGGAGAGCGTGGAGCCTCTGCTAAGGTTGGCGCGACTGCAAGACCTGCAAATACAGGTCGAGGTGCTTCGAGCTGAGCTCAGGCAGAGGGACTTCCAAATCAGAGCTCTCAGAGAGCAGGTAAGTGTAACGTTTACAAAATTTGCTAAGTTGAATACTGTAACAATATAAGATAAATTTGAACGAAAAGGGTAGGAGAAACCAGCAAACTAAGAATGGTCGTAGTTTCTCTCTAAATCTGTAAGGACTGATGAAGGTAAAACACACTCCATCTCACTTGGATTTTATTGCTAAAATATCCATTATCCATTTTTTTTAATCTCCATACTAGCAAGATTTTCTCCAAACTATGGGACTCTTCACTATGGTAAGGTCCATGCTAGTTTCTCCTATCCCTTTCTTTCAAATTTATAATACCTAACCCCAATGGTTCATTTTCTTTAACAACTGTAACAATATATCACCCTTGTTGCGTCCAAAGGTTGTACTTGCATTTCAAGGTCGTCTTACAAAAGGCGTACTTGCATTTTTATCCAGTACCTCAAAGGGCGTACGTGCACTTGTTTTACATGTTAAGCTTATAGCAGATGCACATGCAGCATCAAAAAAAGCTAAATGCAAGTATGCCCTTTGGACGCAAAAAGGGCGTTATATATTTATGTTATGTATACCTATATATGATTTAGAGGCAAATTACATACATACATACATACATACATACATACATACATACATACATACATACATACATACATACATACATACATACATACATACATACATACATACATACATACATACATACATACATACATACATACATACATACATACATACATACATACATACATACATACATACATACATACATACATACATACATACATACATACATACATACATACATACATACATACATACATATCATGACGCTATAAATCCCTTTCGGGGTAAGCCAACAACACAGATGTTTTATCCTGACCCAGTGATAGACCTCCACAACTTCCTATCCTGACATACTTCACTTGCTTCCGCCAGTCTCAAACCTTGTTTCATACATTTCCTTTTGCATTTCATACTGCGTACATTCTTATTTTTCAAACATCTTCCAACCACCTCAGACCATGATGTTTTAGGCCTGCCTCTATCTCTCCTTCCATCCACTCTACTATGAAATACCTGCTTTGCTATTCTTTCATCACCCATTCTCTCAACATGACCAAACCACCGTAATTAAGAGGCAAATTAAACATGATAAAATTAATTGTGAGAAATGATACAATATGCATTACCAAAATAGAGTACCTATCAGTTCCAAAATATTAATCCCAATTATGTGAGCAGCTTTACGTCCCCACTGTGACTTAGCCATACCCTGATGTTTGACAGGTTCGCTTACTGAGCTTACAACTACAGCCATGAAGCCACACGACAAGACTGATATCAAGTGAACTTGACCCCCCAACTAGTTGCTGTGATTAACCTAGAGTGTACTACATAGTGTCCCTTGTGCTTGTGTCTCTGGCAAGCTCTTTGTTCATCATACTGGACCTAATTGTGCCATGATGTATTGCTAGCAATTGCTGGCTATGAGGCAACTTCACATAATCAGGACATGTCGTCATTGGCAACCCTTGTTATCAATTTTATGTGAAATTTATCCTGGTGTAGCTACAGCTTGCCATGTTCAATTTGATGTTTCTAAATTTTGAATTCCTTGCATCAAAACCTGTAAAACACTTAAAATCTCACATCAATGTGAAGTAAAAAGTAAAACCCACAAAGTATTTAGGACATGAATGAGCCTCAGTCAAAGGAAGAGGGTGAAAAGCAAACTTGACTCGAAATATAGGTCTGGGTTTTGACGACAGAAATTTCAGTATCTCATTGTAGGCCTTTATGTTACTATGATCAGTTTTGGAAATAGAACTTCAAGGATGTGCAATTTTCAGCACAACTCAGCCTCTTATTTGCAGTTACTGTAACTCTGCATGTAACTTTCAGCTTGTTCCAGCTGCAGCTTGACTGCAGTTTGTTCATGTGCTTTGTACTTCATGTTGATGTGAGACTTAACATGTTTTAATGATTCTGAAGTGAGCAATTCAAAAACCTCAATTGAACATTTTTTAACTAACATCAATGTGACTCATAAGTCAGTGACAATGACATCTCTTAGATTATGTGATGTTTTCTATTGTTGTCAATTTTGTTACCTCCATTTGTAATTTTTTAAAGGTTTTTTAGTGGGGCGTGATTGATATTATAATATACTCCCCCCCCCCCCCCCTAAAAGTTACATAGAAAATACAATAAAACTAAGGTGATTAATATTTTACACACTTTGTGCTGAAAAATTAGATGTTTGTTTTTTCCTCAAATTTTATGTGTGGAGAAAAAAAAAAGTAAAACATAAAATGACAAAGTTGCATGCCACTCCGCGCATCTTCAAATACAAGAAAGGCAGATCATTGTCAAGTACTGGACCTTATCTTTTTATGTGACTGCCTTCGTTTTATCTTCTGTACTTCAGGGAAGTTAAAAGTGTTAGCTCTCCTTCTAATTTATTTTGCCTCTTAATTTAATATTGTTAAGATTAATGATATATGGTATTCATTCCTGTGTTTATTTTTGTTTGAATTTGTTATATATATATATATATATATATATATATATATATATATATATATATATATATATATTATTATTATATATATAATATATATATAGGCCTATATATATAATATATAATTTGAAGTGTATATGTAATTTCGTTATAAAAAAATAAAAAATAATAAAATCATTCTTTTTTTTATCAGACAGTTGATTGAGATTAATTTTAAATTTTTGTCTCAAACAGTTTTCTCAAGATAAATTAATTACAAAAGAGTAATTAATTTTTGCATTTTTGTTCAAATACGTATGTGAACGTGAAGCTAAAATATTTTGTGTCCAAATGCACGCGCTAAAACTGTTAAAATTAAATCAAAAAGCCAAAAGATGTTACTGAAAAGTGCTAATATTCCAAGGCGTTCATAAAGTATTTATAGCGTGTTTAAATGCAAATACTGTACAATGATGAATGACTTGGAAAGTGTATACTTTTCTTACATCAAAGTACAATATAGCTTAAAAATAATTTAAAAAATATATATATATATATATATATATATATATATATTGCGCGAGTTAGAGTTGTGCTTGAACATTTGCTCTATGTAATACCATAACAGTGTATAGACAAATCTAAGGGCGATTTGCTTTTTCAATAAAATTGAGAGCTCTTTTAACAATTTTTCTCCTAAAATACTATTTTTGTTGCAAAATTTTAATTCAATTTTTATTTTTGGTTGTTTGTTTTCCAAATCTACCGGGGGGGTGGGGTTAACCCCCTCCCTGGCTTTGTGGCTAAGCCACTGATATATATTATATATATATATATATATATATATATATATATATATATATATATATTATATATATATATATATATATCAGTGGCATTCGGTGCCTTTAATTTTTTAAAATTCAAATGATTATAGCGCGAAATTTTATTAATCGATTTTTTAGAAATTTTGGAATTTCGTAGTCAAAAGATAAAAATTTTGAAACTTATTTTTTATTTTATTGTATTTTAAAGTTAAAGGTCCCAAAGGGCCCCTTAAACAGAAAAATTGAGGTAATTTTTTACTCTACTGATCACAAAGGACACTGAAAATTAAGAAATCGGATAAGAACTAAATTTCAGGATAAAAGTTTTTATTTATGCCCAGAATCGCAAAATTAATCCAGTTTTGTTATGCGGGTCTAATTAGGGACACTTCAAAGTCAAAACATTTTAAAAATGAAACAAAAATTAAAAATTTAGTTAGAAAAACGAAAACTTTAGATTTCGTATTTTTTGGGGGGAACCAATTTCAAAAATCACATTTTGGACTTTCCAATTCTCCTCAATAGGGCCCAAAGGGGTCCCATTTTTTTTAACCCTACTATTTCCAACTCGAACCCCGCCCCCCTTTCCCCCGTGATAGAATAATCCTGGCTACGCCACTGCGATATATATATAATTAAGTTATTATACTATAGTAAGAGATACTAACTTGTACATCAACCAATATAGAACAATAAAATATTATTAAAATCAAATAATTTTGTATTTACAGACATTTTTAGGTTAAAATAATTTATAATATATTTTTTAAATATATACATAGATTTTGTTATTTACATTTTATTTACATTTTATTTACAATTTATTTACAGTATATTATAAATTTTAATTTATAGAAAGCAAAGATTTATAAATTAATTATATAAACACTTTATACATAAAAAAAAGTTTGCTTGCAATAGAATATGTTCAGTACTGTATGCTGTTTTTTTTTCAATAGTAGATTATTGATAATGAGAAATTTCTAAGCTTATTAGCTCTAACGACATAGAAATGTGTCTTAAATTTCTCATTTAAATATGTCCGGTCTAACAGTGCAATAGTTTCATTAAGATAACGCTAAATGCATAGTTCTGTAACGCTTAAGGATAAAAAATTACGGAGCTTTTTCTGCGCGCTTTGCTTTGAATGTGTTAGATAGCAATGTGAGGGATAGTTCTCTGGATGTCTTGCTCGTCAAAGTCAATCGCTGCAAGCTCCACGTGAAGTCTGACGGTCTCTCTGGCTACACATGGTCTAGCTAGTGATGTCTCAGACCTACTTTCTTGAGCCTTCACTCGTCGCAGCTTGAGAGTGTGAGCCAAACTTTGCACCTCTCTGGAACTGCGTCCTTCACGTTGCAGAACATAGATTAAGTTGTGTAGCGTGACAAGTGTCTGAGGGTGATGTCTGCCCAGGGTTTCTTCTTGGTCTTTCAGCACCTTTCAGGAAATAAACAAACAAAGCAATAGATTAAGAAAGAAAAAAAGTTGAAAATGTAGTGCTGGTTCCCCCACCACCTCCTACATATTATGTTCTCTTGATTGACCTTTACCAAAAGTTACCGTGAAAAATAGCGTTATCGACAAATACATTGGAAACTGCACACACGCTCGGCGCGGCCACGACCGAAGTAAACACAGCCCGACATACACTTTAACGACATAGGAACCGTTACAACTTCAAGTCAGGATGTTCGGTGCAATCATATAACTTATGCACGTGTCGAATACTGTACATCATCATGTAATCGCTCCTAGTTCAACGTGATGTGCTACCTCTTTCTCTTTCCCCCTTCCTCTCTCTCACTTGACGTGTTTATACCCAGCAGCAAATTGCATCTGTGCTCAGTGAGGAGCACACAGTCAAGAGACTTTTCACCACTCAGTATTATTACCATACTTACCCCAGGCTCCCCAGTGGTTGCTTGTTAAGATGATAAGTTGGTTTAGTTGAAGTAACTTCCACCTTGTCAGCCTTTTAATATTCATTACTATTTTGAACATAGTTTTATATTGCATACTAACCTCACGGTATGTCTTTGCTGCCAAGTCCAACTTCTTCTGTCCAGCGTATATAGAAGCTAGGTGAGCTTTAGCAGCTAAAGTTGCTGAATCCAAGTCTCCTGTATGATTTTTAATGTTGCAATTACCCAATAATTTGCTCTTTATACTTAGCACATATTTTATATAATGTATAAGAATGTCACACACTGGTAAATATTACTCAAAATCACTCAATATATATATATATATATATATATATATATATATATATATATATATATATATATATTTCTCAGACATATGATATTGTATTTATATATAAAAGAATTATATACCTTTTCTTTTTTTCCGTGTGTGCCATAGATATTCACATCTTTTTGCTGCTTCTGGTAAATTTCCTTGTTTTTCTAGTAGCCAAACTGAATGGTGGAGAGCACTTAAGTGTTCTTCTTGCCCCTAAAAATAGTTATCATTACAATCCACGTTGAATCGTAAAATGTTAAATAAAAGTTACCTCTGACGTTTGTTCGTATGCTTTAATGAGCTCTTCACAACTGCTCATTGCCTGATTGTAATTTTCTTTGCGTTCAAAAGAATGAAGCAATGCATGCGTCGTTGCAAGAGTATCGTTGTGATTAGGGCCTAATAATTCACGTTGTTTACTCAATACATTAACCAATGCGTTTTGTCCATCGTGATGTCCTAGCTTTTCTAGCAGCGATGCAACCCGAGCTTGCGATAATAACGTTAGCTGATTATCTGGGCCAAGTAGGGCACGCCGTACTTCCCAAACCTAAACACATATTTATTGTTAAAAATATTATAAATTTATAATAAATATCGAGTCAAGTAGCTAAGCATTACAAAATGTTTGAGTCAGCCAGTTCGAGGTAAATTAATGTCATTATTTGTTGATATATAGTCGAAAATGAATATTATTTAATAGTTTAAATTGTACATTATTTGCATATGTGTAAGCAATTAATCTGTCTACTCACGTGCTTCATAAGAAATAAAAAATTGTAATATTCATCTAAGAAGCTAGTTTTGCTTTGCTAAGATAAACTGCTTAGCAAGCAAGGAGATAAATATTATCAGTTGATAACTTATTAAATTATAAATATATATAATATATATAAATAACATGGAATTAAATTATTTGTTATTTTGGCATCCCTAAGTTTCTAAACTAGTATAATTTTATATTTATTATTATGTTAATGTTATAAGAAATTAGAAATATTTTTATTGACCCAGGCAGTTCATAGCAACATATACATGTTACAACAAGCATTGGTCTTGTCAAACTATATTAATAACAAAAAAATAAAATAAAAATACAATAATAACACAAACAGACTCAATTCAACAATACAATAAAAACAAATAATTATTAGACAACAGCACTTAATCTTATTAGTATGAGAATTATATTAAACATCCCTATTAGTAAAATAAGCCAAGTTGGAGTGAGAGGTGTACATTAAAACATCAATATCATCTATTCTACTATCATTATCAAAATAGGATCCAACATTATAGTATTCTTTTTGAATTTAAATTTTTTTAAGCAAATTTGCAAACAGTGTATCATTATTCACATCTCTTAATATGGACGGGAGGTAATCATAAATCTTAGCTGTTATGTAATAAGGACTCCTTTCAAAAAGTTTTGAATGGTATTTAGGTACTAAAACTTTATTTAAATTGCGAGTTCCGTAATTATGAATATTATTATTAGTTACATAGAATTCAGGATTTTTACGTTTAAACATCGCACATGAAAAAATAAATAATGAAGGAATGGTTAAAATATTAAAGTATTTTAATCCCATTATATTTCTGATTGTTTTTTTCTGTAATTTAAATATTTTATTTATATTCCTATCCGTACCCCGAAACAAAATATTAAGATTAAAACGGGAGTAAAAATATGCATAATAAACTATTAATAAAGTATGTCTAGAGACGATATTTTTAAGTGAATAAATTGCAAAGTTTGCTTTATTTAATTTGTGGGAAAGATCAGAAGTTTAAGCGTCCCAAACGAGAGTGTCTAGAATCAAAAGACCAAGAAAAGAAGTGACGTTAATACGTTATCTACCACTTGTCAGTTTTATGTTACAATTTTTTTTGGATGAATTCGATAAGAAACATATATTGATTCCACTTTTTGCGGCACAAAAACAAAACAAAGGTTGCTATATATACTTTTAATGGGCTAAATAATATAAGAATTGTAAATTATTTCTATAAAGGTTGTAATTATTATTATTAATTTACCTCTTGATTTTGAATCAACGCAAGTTCGTCTTCTCCTTGCATTTCCATGACTGTAGCAAGGTTGTGACTAGTGCTCACTGTATTAGGGTGCTCTTTACCCATATTCTCTGCCTGTAACTTTAAGACTTCTACAAGCTCATGTCTTGCCCTTTGTAAAGAACCGCACTTAGCCATTGCTAAGGCCATTCCATTTCGAGTCTCTAATGTATTTGAATGAAACTCCCCTAATGAAGCTTTTTCAATCTGAAAAATGAAATTTTATTTTTAAGTTTATACACTGTATGTGTGCTATAAAAATTTACTTGGAAATGTGCTGGCTTTAACACAAAGCAAATGTACTTACCTTATAGTTTCGTTGAAATTCAAGCAACGCCTTGCGATGATCATTAGAATACGTAAGTAAGCTACAAGCATAATTGTGAGCTAGAGCTAGAGTAGTTGCATGTTTTGCGGGAAGTCTGCAAATAATGGAATATTTTAGATGTAATTGCAATATAAAATGAAACTTGCATTTTTCTTTAGAATTAAGCTAATATTATATTTCAATAAACACATTCCTTAATATTTTACCTTAAAATATTTATGTGTTTCTATTAGTTAATGTAATACTTCTTACTGTTTTCTACATACTTCCAGAACTTCCCTTTGTAATTGTGATGATTTTGCATTTTCACCTTTTTTTTGATATACACTTGCCAATCTACTTTTTATATATATAACGCTGGGATGCATTTCATTAAATTTTTGTTCAAGAATACATTTAACCTAAAAACATAATCATTAAAAATGTACAATTGTAATAAAATTACAAAATGTGTTTATTATAATAACATTATCTACCTCTTCAAATAAAGCCACAGCGTCATTCAGCTGATGTAACGCTTCATATGCAGAAGCAACACAGCGCAATGAGTCGGTAGATATATCTTTTGTAGCTGTTTTTAACGCTTCATAAATTTGAATTGCCTTTTTATACTCTCCAGAATCTGCTAAACATATTATAGTTTGCTGTTTTGCTGCAGAAACAATGTGATGCATACTCCCAAGTCTTACTATCCCTTGTTCAGCAATTTTTAAAAGAAGTTGAGTAGATTCCACACATTCCCCATGTTTGTGTAAAGTGATGGAATAGTTTAACTTTGTTGTAAGTGTTAAAGGATGATCACTTCCTAGAACTTGCTCTTGTATCTTCAATATATCTCTAAATATATCTAGAGATTTCTTAAAATTGCCTACTTTTTCTAAAGCTACTGCCAAATTTCCTTTCGTCAACAACAGGAGCTCATGCTTTTCATCATATTTTTTTGACAAATGATCTACAATTTTGCCATATTCAATCACAGCATCTTCAGATGACCGATATTGCAATAGTAATTTTGTTCTTAGAAGCATTGCATCAATCGTATTTGTTTGATATTCACCTAAATTACGTTTAAGATTTATAATGACTTCATCTAAAGTTTCTAATCCTTTTGTTACATTTCCTGTACGACAAAGAACGTACGCAATTTTAAAATTAATTTTTGATATTTTACAATGGTCATTTTTTAGCTTTTGTAGGATGCTTTTTAACAAATCTAAGGATTCATTACTTTTTCCGCTATCGTCCAAAATGCATGCATACATGTACTGGATGTCAAAATTTATCTCACCCTTTTCTTCAAATAAGGCAATTTTGCTGACTAATTCTGAATACATTTTATAAGCCTCTTCGTATTTACCATTTTTTCCAAGTACTTTAATAACTTTTGCTTCTAACTTGAATATATCAGGATGATCACTTCCTAAATTAAGTTTCGTATTGTCAAGTAAATTTCTATAGTTTTTTAAAGCCTCAATATAATTTTCTTGCATTTCTAGCACTGTACATATATTTTG
The DNA here is from genome assembly GCA_949318235.1 of Ecdyonurus torrentis. Classification (NCBI taxonomy): domain Eukaryota; kingdom Metazoa; phylum Arthropoda; class Insecta; order Ephemeroptera; family Heptageniidae; genus Ecdyonurus; species Ecdyonurus torrentis. The sequence continues at coordinate 51,489,179 of OX439130.1, forward strand.
AGTCGTAACTAAAGTATCAGGATGCTGTGAACCAAATACTTTCTCTTGCGTCCGTAATACATCAACAAATATGTCTAATGCTTGAGATAATAAATGTTGTTCTACTAATATTACTGCCATCTTTGCTTTTGTGTTTAATGCATATTTATTAAGCTCCCCTGATGTTCGGCATCTGATAAGATAGAGCTCGTTTAATATCTTTAATGCTTCGTCTTTCATTCCACATCCTGCTAATGCAGCAGCTTTTGCTTCTAATGTAGCTAACGTACTAGGGTGATATGCACCAAGTTTTGCCTTCTTTTCTTGTAAACTTTTTTCAAATATCGCTAAAGACCTTGCAAAATGACCACTGCTGTAAAATACTGGCCCTAAGCAATCATCTAAAGCATTATCATTTGTAGAAATGCAGGCTTTCCTAATTATATTATTTGCTTCTTTTAACAAGCCGCTTTTGTGAAGAACGGACCCAAGTTTACACAAGGAAACAATTGTAGTAGGATCATCATCTGCGAGCACCATAAGTTTTGTTTCTATAACTTCTTCATATATTTGTTGAGATTTAACAAATTCACCTTTTAATTCTAAAATTGATGCGATGTTTTCTTTTAGACATAAATATTGTTTCAAATCATAAGTCTCAGCAGACTTTATTAATTCACCAAATATAGAAAGTGCTTCATCATAATTTCCGATATTAGCCTTTATAACTCCTATATTATACTTCATATTTAGTATTTTTTTATGATCTATGCCAAGAATAAATATTGCCTTTTCGGAAATTTCCTCATATAGAGCCAGTGCTTCTTTGTGTTTTCCTTGCATTCCTAGGAGAGAAGCTATTTTTTCATTTGTTTGAATAGACAATCTATGATCAGATCCTAAAACTGGTATTTGGGAACTTAGAACGATGTCAAGTGTTGTAATTGCTTCACTAAGTTTGCCTTGTTTTTCATAAACTTTCGCTTTACCATTTAGAACATTTATTCTAAAACAGAAATTTTCAGATGGTTTCTCGCTCAAATTTCTGTAAAGTTCTAAAGCACTGTCTAACTCATTTAATTTCACAAGGTTGTCTGCAATTGCCAACATAGTTTGCAAAGTATTTGGATGATCCAATCCTTGACTAGATATTCTTAGTTCTAAAAGTTGTTCCAGATCAGCAGATGCTTTTTTGAAGTCTTTTTTTGACTGATAGGCCATAACTCGTTCTTGAATCACAGACAATGTTAAAAGGTGATTTTTACCTAACATGTATTCTAGCTTATCTATGAGTTCATTGTACAAGTCTATAGATTTATTGTAATTTCCAAGCAGATTTGTGACGGCAGCAATTTTTGATAACGTACGTATAGTATCTAAATGGCTGATGCCAAACTTTTCTTCTCGCAAATTTTTTATTTGTTGAAATGCTTGTAAAGACTCTTCCAGTTTATTTTGTTTCTGTAGTAATAAAGCATATTCATACATGACTGCTAACGTACAAGGATGTTCAATTCCTACAATTTGTTTTTGCTGTGCTAACAGTGCATCAAGAATTTCCATTGCACTATCTATATAACCTTTGCTTTCATATACTGCAGCTATTCTTATTTGAGTTTTTACTCTGTCAGGGTCATGTATGCCTAAATATTTGGATTGTATTCTAAATACTTTTTTATATTCACGAAGTGCATCATCATATCTACACATGACTTCTAAAATAGAAGCATGCAGAAACATAACACTAATTGTATCATTGTGCTCATATCCTTGCAACTTTTCTAATATGTTAACAACACTATTAGCTGTAGTTAATGCTTCTTTAAGGCGACCCAAAGTAAGTAAAATACAAGCTTTATGATATAGTAAATGTAAACTTTCTATGTCATTTTTGTCACTTCTTGATTTAATTGCTTTTTCACATAATAAAAGCGATTCTTTCGAAGAAAGTACTGGTTCATGTAATATGTATATGCTATTATCATTGCTTCTAACTAAGTTGGATTGAAATGTAATTAGCGGTTTCTTTACAGCTTTAGTATTCGTTATAACAGTAACTGTTTCAGGTGTTGTAAGCTTCGAAACAATAACACTTAGTTCATTTTTAAACAATTCAGTCCGTAACATTAATCCTGAGTCTTCTGATACTTCCATGTTAGTGAGTAAATTAAGTATCTCATTTAGTTCTTCGATACCAATTGCAACCAGAAATTGTACTTTCTTATGTAACTCACAATAAATTTGATAAGAATCACGTGGTCTTCCACAATCAAGCAGTTTATGTGCAACATTAATCAGGGAAATTAAAATTGCTGGTAACACTGTAATTGTTTTTAGAACTGGAGGAGATATACACAATTCCCATAACTTGTTAAGTGAACTAGTTGCTAGAGTAAAATGTCGATTGCTTGTTGCTATTTTTGAAACTTCCTGTAGAACAGCTAACCAGTCTTTCAACTTGTAAGCATGCTGTAAAAACTCAAGAATATCTTCTTTTGTTATACTTTCCAAGGATACTTCACAAATATTGTATGCTGTTAGCTTGCTAATTATTACTAAAATCTGCAACAGAAAAGAAACAATTACATAAATATGTTGCATTTAATAAAAATATATACAGGGAATCTTATATCGTGCGTGTCTATATAATTTCTGACTTTTGTAAATAATTATAATAAATTTTTTAATAATTTATAATTACCTACTCAATGACTAAAGAAAAGTAATCTCTGTACAGGTGAAGCCCTTTGTCAACGTTTTAAAAATGTAATCACATGATGCAAGTAAACTAAAATTGACTCTTAAATTTTTTAAGATGAACTTTAGATGTATTTTGGAATAAAAAAAATTGCTGTTTGACTACAAAACCTTGAGTAACGAAAAATATAAAAAAATTATATATTTTTATAACGTCCTTAAAGAGGTAGGTAACCATTTAATATCTCAAAAACAAGGTGGTAACGAATTGTAATATATATAAAAAAGATAGAAAAAAATGGTACTTAAATATTTAGTTACGCCAAATATTTGAAAACACGATAAAATATTTAAGTTATACAACTTGAAAATAACATGTAAATATAAAAATGCAAGGGTGATTGGGTAATTTTAGTTAAATAAGAACTTTTTTTAAAAATAACTTTAATCAAAACTTATTTCAAAAAAATAATCTAATAAATTTGAAAATTATAGTGTTTGTTTTAATAGATATAAACAAGATATAAAAAATTATTGAAAGCTAAGTCCCTAATTTAGCGATTTGCGTTCCAATTCGATCACATTCCACGTAAAACCTCTCTTTACGCATTGCTTCGTTAATTATCTTAAAGTGGCAAGTAAGGAATCTAAATGCAACTAGAGTCCGCAACAACTATCTTAATTGTTAAAAAATTTATTTCTTAAGACGTAAAACTGCGCGAAACTGACTAACGATCTGTGCTACTTATATTCAATTAAACCGAAACGCTTAGTTAATTTTTCAGGCTGAATATTTAAGACACTTAAAAATTTACAGCACGTTTTTCTTATCTTATCTATAGGCCAGAAACTTGCAATAAGAACTAGAGGTAAACACAAATTTGAAGTTAATTTAAGTGCTATTTATTTAACTTTCAAATTATTAATAATACTCAAGTCATATAGAAACATGATTTTGTACCTTTGCTTTAGGTGCTGAACCAAAGGTGCATTTTTAGTAATCGAAGCGCTGAAATATTTGTTTTTTCGTCTTGTGGCAGTACACTTTATTATTGACCCTTAGATATCTTTTGCTTCGAAATATTTTAAATAATTTTTTAGGGCTTAACTTTAATTTCTTAAATTTAACAATTTAATTACCTCGTGTATTTTATTTTTATTTAGAAAAGCTAGAAACTAATTGTAAACTGTTAGTATTTATTGCCTATATTCTGAGAGATATAAAAATTCCTGTCTTTTGATAACAAAAATCCTTGTTAAATAGTTATTTAATTTCTTACTATTTAATTATTATTATAATTATAAAACAAGTTTATAAACTAAAAAACAAACTTTAAAATAAGGAAAATTTAATTTATTAAAAATGTAAAGAAAACAAATAAAAAATAATAATGTAATTTTTTTTAATATATAAAACAATGATTTCGAAGCTTTTAAAAACTTGATATAAAAAATATTAATTACAAATAAACTTCTTTTTAAGAACCTATTTAAAAATATATTCCCAACATTGTTTTCAAAATGTTTTTATTATTAAATGTAGTCATTTAAAATAAAAATTTCCTTACCGATCTTTGCCAAGGTAATGTATTCAACGTCATACTGGCCTCGGTAACTTTTGCTGCCGCTTGCATTAAGTTTTCGCTACAAAGTCTGTGCCAAAGTTCTATCAAGATGTCAAAATAATCATTTTTGGATGTCGTTTGGAGCAAAACTTGGTTAAAAATTTCTGTTGCTATGCCACGTGTATGTAAATTATCCAGTGACCAAGCCCATGTTGCGTATCCTACAAGTACCTCTACTTGTAACTGTTAAAAAGAATATACAGGGTAAAATTTTATTGTTTAACAAACACTTCGAGTAGTTTTCAGAATTGTGTAAACATTCATTTCATATACTTGCAAATAGTTTAATGGAAAAAAGGTTTTAATGTAACAATTAATTGTTCTATTTGTAAATCTTTGAAAAAAAAGATGTTTTTACTATAAAGCATTCTGACTTGTTAACTTTTTATGCCAAACTATTGTTATTCACAAACAAAGAATATAAATATAAATATACATATATATATATATATATATATATATATATATATATATATATATATATATATATATATATATATATATATATATATATATATATATATATATATATATATATATGAGATAATGGATTCAAAAAAAAAACTCTAAACAGTAGAGTTCACAGTTTTTTTTCAAAATTGCAACATATTTACATATATGTGATCTTAGTTAGTACACAAAATATCAAAATGGCGGCCATTTTAAAAACAAAATGGCCTTTTATCACAAAACTTAAGAGGTTAAAAATTTGACCGCTGTTTGCTCAGCTATCGCAGTCGCATTTTAATGGGAATGCGATTGCGATGATTTTACCATTGTCTCCACCTTATATATATATATATATATATATATATATATATATATATATATATATATATATATATATATATATATATATAAATATATATATATATATATGATGTAGTTTTTGTCACTTTACGAGCGTGTCTATGGACCCCCCTAGAAAATGTCTGAAAAATATATATGTGGTTTGGGGACTCATTAGAACCGTAAATATCAAGTTTTAGCTCAATCTAATAAACTTTCGAATTTTGCGAGCAATTTGAAAAAAATCGTTTGGTGGCACCATAAGAGGTTGTTTTTTAACGTTTTCCAATGCATTTTTCTTACTAAATTTTGACTAAAGCTTTGACATAAACAAGCTTATGCAGAATGGAAAAAATCGTTTTTTTTTTTAAATAAAAACATTAGGGTTGCCCTCCCTTCCTCCAAATATCCTGTGGTCTCACTTATCACAGTACTTCTTCTTTTAGAACTTTTTTAACTTTTATACAAGATTTACCGCTCATATGCAACATAATAATGAAATATAAACTCATTTCATTTTTTTCATTGATTTTTTCTTTTTCTGCTATTATTTTCCGATTTTTTTTAATTACGCCAATTCTACCTGCTGAAAACTTTTTTTTTGTATTTCCATACTCTTGAATATTTTATTTAAGCCGCATTGCATAAGAAATAGTTCAAAAAGGTATTTTAAACTCGATTACTGAATCCCCGTAACGCACGTAAAAATGTAAAAAAATCTCAATTTTCAGCTTAGCATAAAAAAGACTTTAAAAAAATATATTACGTCTTTCATAACACCGTCTTTCTTACATCTTAGACTACACTTTTTCAACAAAAGCTAAAAAAAATGTTTACAGCGACCTTTTTTATTGTTTAAGGTTTTTGAGGTCACCTTTCTGGGTTAGTGACTAGTTCGGAACCCAGCCACTAAGCTAATTTTAACTCTAAAAGTATTTTTTCTGCGTTTTATACATGTTAATAAGTTCTTTTAACTCTAAATAAAATTTGGTTAAAAAATTATAAAAATTGAATTAGTTATAGCGAAATCAAAAGTCGAAAAAATCTGCCCACGCGCCATTTTGGGGATTTTTTAATGAAAAAACTACTATTTAATCACAATAATTTACTCTCATAGCACTATATTATGTATTAAAAATACAAATGAGAGCATGCAATGCATATTTAGTAAGAAAAATTCATTGGAAAACGTTAAAAAACAACCCCTTACTTATGGTGCTACCAAACTATTTTTTTCAAATTGCTCTCAAAATTCGAAAATTTATTAGATTGAGCTAAAACTTGATATTTACGGTTCTAATGAGTCCACAAACACACATTTTCTAGGGGGGTCCATAGACAGGCTCGTGAAGTGACAAAAACTACGTCATATATATATATATATATATATATATATATATATATATATATATACATATATATATATATATATATATATATATATATATATAATTATATATATATTATACACAAATAACTATTATAATATTGTATAATTTATCATTTTCATTATATTGATGTGAAAAGTTGTTTGGCAACACATTCCCTTAGTTTGCTTATTTTAAATACATATATCAAGTTTAGGGTCTAGGAAAAAACTTTTAACAATGTTGAAAATTCTCGTAATTTTTCTGCATTTTGTAAATTTTGTACGTTTTGAAATCGCTAGGAAAAACAATACTAATTTTTAAATGCATACAACACAAAAACCAAAGAATGGTGATATTTTGACACTAAATATAATTTTATTTTATAATGTATGATTCATGACCGTGCACTCGTGCCAAGTTAAATGAACAGAGTTTGTGTTAGAAGCTAGAAAAAATTGCTTCTTGATGTGTTTTTTTACAGTTAATACCTTAAATTTGTACACCGCTGTGTCTTTAAGACTGGTGATATGGAGTAGGAAATCTGTAATTTTTAACGTAGTGCCACAATAAATTAGGTAACTATGAGTTGATTGTGATTTACAAACCAAAAAAGTTTTAGATATAAACAAAGCAAACCTGTTGAATATATATTAATATAGACCACAAAGCTAAAAATTTATTGCTCAAAAAAAAATGGGCAGTGGAAATAATGTTTAAAAAATATACTTTTTCTGTGACTTGATCTGTATGCCTGGTATAAGTTGAACGTGAAAATTTATTATAAAAAAATAAATTAAAAATTTATTTTAAAGATAAAATGAATAAGTTAAAAAATTTTAACACTGACCTTTTATGACTTTTTTGAAAAGAGCGATTAAAATAATTAAGGTGGTACTTATTGGAGCATGGAGCATAGAGCATGGAGCATGGGAAGTATTTTAATTTTTTTTGAAAATCGTCCTTTAAAGCCTGTAAACATCATCAATCTGGCATTTATTTCGTATTGACTGTAGAAGGTTCAGTTACCACTTTTGCGAAATCCTGAGGACTAGCTGATTTCATAAAACTTTATCTCGAACGATTAGTATTTGCCTAGAAAAAATTGGACTAATGACGTAATAGGCTTCCTAGGACAATTTTCAAAAATTGACTAAAATTACTTCGCATGCTCCATCGTGCTAAGTAAAAATTTCAACTCAAATATTTTAAAAGTTCATTCAAAAAATATCATAAACTCTTCAACAAAATTTCAATTAACCTTTCCTCATTAGAGTAACTAAAAATTCTTATCATAATTTATTATAAATAACATTATTTTAAATAAATTTATTTTATTTTTTACTTTATTAACTTATTCAATTATATATAGTTCAAATAATAAACATTTAAATGGAAAATTAAGGGGTTTAAACATTGTTTTTTAAACGTAGATTATAGGAAGTACTGTTCATAAACTCATACATAACAGACTTCAAAAATTGCTGTCCATTTACTGCTACACTTAAATCAAATTTCTCAGACCAAACTAATATTTATATCAAAGGCGGTTTTTTAAAGTATTGCAACATATGATATGCTGTCTGTAGATATAGTCTATAAATAATATATACAAAAATTTGATCAATTAATGTTGACAAATGAAGAATGATAGTATTTTTAAGTAAATTATGCAATAAAAATATTATTCGGAGTTTTTATTAAAAAAACAAACAAATAAAATAAAAAAATTGTTGTATTTTATTTTAATAAAATGTAAATAAAAAATATATAAAAATTATTTCAAATAACTTCATCGTTCAAATTGTTGGAGTAAAACAATTACAAATATGTTATTTTACTGTTCCAGTGTTGCTTAAGGGGTTTAAAAATATGCCCTGAATGCAGTATAGACGATGTTTCACGCAGTGCGAATTTTCAAAAAATCTTCCTAAAATAATTTTTTTTGTATATTTGCTAACCATATAATTTGCTTTCAAAAAATAAATTTGAAATTTTCTAAGATCACTTTGGATTTTTTTTAAATAATTAGTAACATAAGCTACATTTAGGGTAAAAACAGTAAAGTCAGCTGAGATGTGTTTTTTGGAGAGCCATTTCTGCAGATTCGAACAGTTATTTTTTCGGTTTATTCTTTATCTTTATTATTTATTTAATAATATTAATTTCAATACGAGGATATAAACAGAAGAATGACGTTGATACAAGATGTATTTAACATTGGATAATAGGGGATGGATTTTTTTACAAATTTCTAATTTGTCTACTTTTTAAAAAAAAGCATAAAAAATTGAATAATTTTTAAAAAATAAAGTAAAAATTTTAAATACAGTCAACACAACTTGCAGATTCTGATATATTTTTGTTGAAATATAATTCATAAGAAACGGAAACAGGACGTTGCCAGATAACCCCTTATTTCTAGTTTTTTTTTCATCTACACATACATTATATGTATACAATACATTATAAACGTATATTTCTAAAGGTGTTGTAGATGTTCATTAAAAGTGCTAATTACAGCGTATTTTATCCATCAAATTTTAGAAATTAGCAAAATTTGCTTCTTTTTCACTTTATTTTTGAATTAAGATGCTTTTAAATGCTCAGGCAAGAAAAATTCTAGAAAATATTATAAATAGAAATTTGTAGAGTGGTAACTTTTTAATAGAATAGACATTTTATTTTGTATTGTTTTTAAAATTACTAGTTTTTATTAACCTTATGGCTTGGAATGTAGAGAATGTAATTACTACCGTCAGGCATTACAAAGCTGAATTAGGACGTTTGAACGTTTCTCATACGATTAACATCCCTTTTTCAAATGGATATTATACGTTGGTATACGTATATAAAATACATATTTTATATTTATTATATCTCAGTCTGTGTTGTATTGGAAGTAATGATTTTCTTAAGTAAAGCCGGTAGAAATGAAATGTACAAAATGTGGGTCTTCCCGTTTTTACAAAATTTAAAAATTTTAAAACGTATTAAGCTCTTAACCCTAAACTTTATGTTATGTTATTGTATTATTTAAGTAAATCAGAGAATTTGTTGACAGACGACCTTTTACATCGATATGAAGAATACAATGTATATACTTCATACATTATTTGTAATAAAGAATTCATAAATAAATAAATGAAACAAACCTTGGATTCTTCAATACATGCCATAAGGGTACTTTGAACTTTGTTATCAGCTAATTGTCCCCATGCAAGAGATCCTGCACTAGCCATAACTTCACACATACGAGGACATTCGCGGTTGTCTGCTAGTTGTACGTTACTAAGTTGTTTCCATATAACTTCGTAAAGTTCCCATGCTTGATATTTGCGACCTACCTTCCCTAATGCTTGTGCAAGAACGTGGACATACCTGTCAAGATAGAAATATATTTGTAAAAAATATAACACCTAAAATATTAATCATAAAAAATGTTTTAAATTTATTCTTCAAATATAACTTACTTCAAATGCCTAGTTTCACTTCCAAGGCTCATTGGTACAGAATGACTTAACAGCAGTTCTATTTCATTAAGAAGCTCCAACTTTGACAGTTGTTTCATGCAACAAACTAGCTTAAAAGATCGCATAAAAAAAGCATCTTGTGCATCAAGTTTATGAGTTATATCTTTAAGTACTTTGTTGTATATATTATCAGCTTCTTCTGTGTGACCTAATTCCCAATGGTAACGAGCTATCCGTAATTTTGTCCATAGAAGTGCACTCAAGATTCGAGACTGATATGAACCAAGGGTTGTTATTTTGGAAGCAAATATTTTGTAAATCTGAAAAAAAAAGTAAATGATATAGTATTTTACATAGTATAAGAATTTCTCTAGCTTGGCAATTTGTTATTATTAAAAAAATGCCAGTTGTTATTAACAAGCATTGATGTTTAAGTTGAATCATCAGGATCTAAATCATGATTGCATATATTTTTACTTTTTATTGAAGCTGATCTAAATATAACCATATGAAGTAAAACTGATCATTTAAATAAATATTTGTACTCTAATATTGCACTTAAATATCGAAAAATAATCTGCTTTAATATAATTATTACTTTGAATCAAGTTTAAAAGTCCAACAGTCTTTAAAAAGTAAATGTATTATACATCTCACTGAAATCATACCTTTACGTGTTCATTGGATGTGTCCAAAAAGTCAAGATAGTTTCTATGGTGTTTAATGAGAAGTTCTAAGTGGTTTAATGCTTTGCACCATACGATATGAGGTTCAAATGAAAGTTCATTATTTCTAAAATTATAATAGAACTATGCGTTTATAAAAATAATCAAAAAGTATACTAATGTGTATTTACTGTTTTCTATTAAAAAATCATTCAATTATACAAAGAATTTTAAACAATAGTTCTAAAAAATATTCTTTAATATTATAAAAAACCTCTTTAAAGTATTGTTAACTTACTCGTTTATTTTCCTTTGAGATAGAGTAAATGCTAAATCAAGAACTTGTGCCTGACGACCGTCTTCTGTGAGAGATAAACACGTAAGCTCTCCAATAATAGGATGAGATAATCTTGCTACTTCATCTGATACTTTTAATAGTCCGTGAGATACTAGAATTTTTGCTGCTTTTGCTAACATGAGCTCATCTTCTTCTTCATTGTTAGCATAATGGCTTATCTGTAATATTAAATAAAATAATATTTACCATCATATATAATAATATTAAAAAATAATGATTTTTTTTATGATTATATATAACATATAAGTAAAGTTTGCCTTACGCATAAATTTGTGTTGTTATATGTAGTGCTTTGAACTACTGGCAAGAAAGTTTTTAAGTTGGTCGAGGATACACCAACTGAAGAAAGCAGTTCTAAGATAGTTCCAGCAAGGTCATCGTGTTGTTCCCCAATGGATTGACGCCGGGCAATTTCAAAATATAACAATAAACCTTTACAAAATACATCTGTAAGAGATTTCTCTAAAATAAGAAAAAAAAATAAATTAAATAATATAACTTTCCTTTTCACTGTTAATTGAAATTATGAAAAGTATTATTACGATTTATTTCTTTTGATAATTTTCTAATTCTGCTGCGAAGAGAACAAATTGATCGACTAATGGCTGTGCTTTGTTCAAGAACGCTGAAAGAATCAGCGCCAGCTATAATACATGTTGCTGCAAGTTTGATTGCCATGGGAAGTCCATTAGACATTTCACATATTTCAATAATGGATTCTTTTATATTTTCTGCTGCTGTCTGTAAGCATATATTATATGTAAGATTTCTCAATCTGTGTTGTGTGGGAAATGTGTGATAAAAATTACAATTACAAAAAATTAACCGATTTCCCAAAGAAAATTGGCTTAAATAAAGTTTTTCATGAATGAAGAAAGTTTCATTGCTGAGAATCAAAAGATCTGAGTTCCAGTTCGAAAATAACTGTATTAATTTATTACTTTTTACATATTGTACTATTTGAGTTTACGTGTAATATTGTTTATGGCAATAATAAAAAAACAATAGTTTTTAAGACTGACTTTAAAAAACATAAGCTTCCATTTTTACCTATTATGCTTGCGCTGTTGGTTAAAATGGAAGTTAATGTGATAAAAATTGCTTATAAAACCTTTATAACGGTTTCTTTTTTTGGAAGCCATAATTTAGTTACTGTCCTCTACGTAAAATATATAGTCAAAAAGATAACCATCAATAAGTTCATAGCATTAGGTATCTAGTAAGCGCAATACCTAAGGCAATGTTTTAGGCAGTAATATAAAATAGAGAGTAAATAATATATATATATATATATATATATATATATATATATATATATATATATATATATATATATATATATATATATATATATATATATATATATATATATATATATATATATATATATATATAAATATATATATATATATATATATATATATATATATATATATATATATATATATATAAATATAAATATATATATAAATTATGCCTTTAGGAACTTACCTGAGATTCAAAATCTAACATTTCACAAAGAAGTTTGCAGGATTCTTGTACGTTCAGCTCCGTTAAACATATTTGTTGGTATCCATTCCATATGTTTGACCTTGAAGTAATTACAATTAAAACTGGATTTTCAGTAGTTGAGAATTCTACAATGTCATTTGAAAGGGAATCGGAATTTTCCACATTATCAAGTATAATTGTTGACAACCGTCCACGTAGCATGTATTTAAGACCTAAACATAAACATTAATTATTATTTCCTAATTTATATTTATCGTTAAAATATTAATGTGGAATTATCTACATTGTTAAAAACTTAATTATTTCAAATTAAAAGTATAACATTTTTTAACTATTTATGTTATGTTTATGCTATGCATGAGAAATCTTACAATAAAAAATAAAAGATTGTATGCTATAATTTCTGTTAAATAACTTTTATTTTGTATGTGTGTCAAAATTTTAAAAACAACAATATATACCTCTTATAGCCCTAGCAAAGCTATTTTGATGCTTTATTTTAAAATATTCGGCAGTTGAGATAACTGATTCTTCGAAATTCGACGCATCAAGCCAGACTACTGTTCCTAAATCTCGACTATATGTTTGCATTCCTTTTTTCAAAAGAAATGTTTTCCCAATTCCAGCAATTCCGCTTATCACAATAGGTCCTTTTGTGTGATTTATAAACATTTTATGTAATAAAGATATCTCACGATCTTTTCCTACTATATTTATATTTTCCATATCATTGTGATAGTTTCCATATATTTCTGTATATGCATTTTGCAGAACTATGTTTTCAAATTCATTAATGTTGCTAGATTTATTTGAAAGCCAATTGTTGCTCCATTCAAATAGAGCTGTTTGCAGAGATTTTGCCTCCGTAGTAGATGCAATTTCTGATAGCTGTTTGAGGATGAGTTTTTCGACATCTTCAGTACCTTCAATAAAGTACAAGCTCCTATAGAAATTTTTGGCAATTTCTTCTTCTATCACTTCTTCGTGAATTAGATATTTAATTATCTTTTCGTATTCACTATAATTGGTATTAAAATAATAAATTACCCTTTCTAAAGTATTGTCATAACATTTTCCAAGAAGATTCATTTCAAATAAAGCGTCTTCAAATGTAGCATTAGTATATATAAAAAAACGAGTCTCTTTACTTGGAAGTACCTCTTTAAACGTTTGATAGTAGTTCTTAAGATTGAATAGTCCATTTGAGTTATATTCTCCAAAAAAATCAGAGAATGATACATTTACATTACTACCTCGAAATCTTGGGAAAAAGAACAATTTCTGGTTTTCGCCGCTCAAGTTTTGATATTGAATGAATGCATCTCCCACTCCAGCTTCATGTATTACTGGAGAAGAAAAAGTTATGTTTGATCTTTTGAGCTGTAGTAAAAGCCAGACAAGACATTGCATTCTAAATTTTAAACTTTTTGTTAAGAATTCAGCTGATAATCTTGATCTAGACGAAATAAGCTGAAACCAAAATCATTTGTTCATTCTTTAAAAACTATTTGGCCAAAGCATAAATATTTACTAAAATAATTAAATAGATATTGGTAAAAATTTGTGTTTGTTATTTTATTTAAAAAACAATTAAGTTCCGCCTATGTTTAAAACAAGAAATGATGCAGCAGCAAACTAATTTGATATTTTAAAAATCCTTAACCTTAAGTCGATAAAACTTTGGGTGAGCAATTATGAATCTTTGCGATATTAATTATACTTTTTTAATATTTTAACATTTTAGTATAATAAAACACATAAAATTAAAGCATTTCTTAAAGAGAATCATTTTTATCTTGCATTAAAGTAAACTTATGCTATTAGGTGCCATACAAAAAGTGATGCAAACGAATTAAAATTTCAATGGTCCATAAAGTTATATTATTTTGCATAAATGTTATACGTAAAAAATACTTATAAATGATAGTTTAAAGTTTTTAGTGTCTGAAGGGTAACTATGTGCAATATACATGTGATAATTTGTTATAAAAACATGTTATTAAGATGCTATGTAAATTTAGATTTATTAATTTTCTAAAGAATTTCTTTCTATTGAGAGTAATTTTGCATTATTGAATACTGTTTCATCGATTGTCTTGTATTGACAAATAAGAAATTTCCAATTTATTTTAACTAGGAGTACAAACATGTTAAAGTTAAGTACCTCATTGGTTGTCTTTGATGCATTTTCTGAAGAAATTCTTGTCCCTTTGTTGATATCTAAATAGAGAAATGTGTTTTTTATATACATGTTCATATATATAAATACATATATAATGCAAATATTTTTAATTACCAATACTGTCTTTTGTGCATAGAGCAGTCAAAGCCTTCGACACTGCTGGAGGATAGAGAATAAGTTCTTCCTAAAAAAAGTTGTTTTAAATAAGTAAGCAATATATTTAAGTTTTGCGCAATTTATTAATACGAAACAGTTAATTACCTGATATGAAAAACAATTTAGTATTGGCGGGCAGCTTTTTGTACGCTTAGCAGGTTGCACGATGGCCGTAATTTTAGTGCAGTTGCTAGATATTTCTGTTTTCTCTCGTTTACTCTATAATTATTTATGATTAATACTTTATAGTAAACAATTGTAATAAATCTACTCACTAATTTTTTTAACATACATACGTTAAAAATTTAAAAAGAAAATTTAAATTGAGAATTAAAAAGGAATTATTAAAATATTTTTACCATGTAAGTGTAACTTATTTTTAAAAAACATAGAAATATATTTTCCTATTAATAATGCACAAAAAAATTCATTGTACCTTTTCTTCAACCCCATCAATTGTTTTAAATTTCTTTCTTACACTTATTGTTGAATCCTGATTATTAGTTCGTTTTTCAGATAAGCATTTATTTTTGTTTAGAGCTCTTAATTCATTTTTGTTTGCACTGAAAAACCCTGATGTTACTGCTATTATTGAGTCATCTTTTAATTCCGTTATTTTGTTAGATTGTCTATTACTTTGTTTGCTAGCCTTATATCTCGTTTCAGGAGGTACACTTCTACCTCTACTTCTTTTAGGTAAATATGATGGTGGTTTATAATCCTCGTCTATAGATTTATTTCTACTTCTGCTTCTTCTGTGCTTTTGATGTTCTTCGTCCTCACTTATGTTACTCAAGCTTCTAGTCTTTTTCTTACTACTTACTTCTTTCAATTGGATAGTTTCTTTATTATTTTTAGCCAAATATGCTTCATTTGTAATGTTAGAACAGAGTTGCTTATATTCTATCCCGGGGACTTTTTCACTTTCCCTTCTGATATCCACGCTTTTACTTCTTTTTCTTCTAGTGGCTTTGTGTTTAGTTTTACTTTCATTTGTGAATGCAGTTGGTTTTTGGCATATGGCTTTTCTTTCTAAAAACGTTTCTTGTTTCCTCGAAATAACTAGTTCTGTTTGATTTTTTAAAAAAACTGAAAAATATTAAAAACCTTTAACATGTGTTATATCAATAAAAAAACAGTGTATTTTAAATAATATATATATATATAACCAAACCTTTATAATATACGTTTGCCGTTGTCTTTTCTGGATCCTTAAAAAAATTGACTAAGTATTAATATATTGTTTTTAAATAATACAAAACCTTTTATCTTAATAGTAATTATTGCACAGATAATTACTTAAACAGCAGAGATTGAGATATCATCGGAATAGGTTTTTTTTACACGTATACAAAATAAAAATGTATGTATTATATCGACTTTTTTAAAGGATGTTAATCTTATGCAAACGATTAAACGTTCTTTAATGGGCTTATATTATAATTTTATAACGATGAAAAAAAATAAATGCATACTACGTATACATTTACTTTTTTCTAACTCTATAAGTGTACCCAAATTATACATTATTAGCACCGCCGATTCACTTGTTTATTAACTCTTTCCAAAACAATTTGGTAATTTTAAAATATTTGTTAAATAAAAATATTGTAATAAGCACTTTTACTAAGAAATCTTTGTTTGTTTTTTTGATGTATACATTTAGTAAATGTGTAAAAGTTACTTTCAAAAAATGCTTGCCGAATTTAAATGTACAATATACATAACAATATGTAAAATATACTTATGGCAGTATACCAAATAAATACATATATATTATATGTGTGAAGATACTAAACATATATCTGGCATATGGTAGATGAAAGGCATATTTAAATAATCTCATTGTTTGCTGTGTAAATAAATACATGAACATATAATTCTTTACTTCCCTAAAAAAGTTTCAACTTTATTTTTTAAATTAAATAATTTACCTTTATAGGTTTTGAAGATGTTTGCTGATGTAAATTTTCTTGTTGGTCAAATTTTGATTGAGGATTGTAAGGTTTTCTTCCTATTAATATCTCACCTATGTCAACGCTTCGAGATCGTAATTCCTGAAATTTTTTTTTGTTAATTACTAGAGATTATAATATTCTATGCATAACTTACTGATCTATTTATTTCATCACTTTCGCTTGCTCTTCTTTCTGACTTTGCTTTTCTTTGCAATTGACTGTCTGGAGAGTAAACACGTTTAACAGGAACATTATTCTTTGCATTGCCGAAACCTTTAATCTCTTCTTTTGCAAGATTATTTTTTATTTCTTCTACGTTTTCCTCTGGCTTTCTTAATGTTAGGCACAAATCTGTTCCTTTTGATTGGTCAAATACATCTATGATAAAAACATGAGATTTGTTAAATTCTATTTGAATACATACAGAAACATAAATATAATTTTTCAAGCGCCCTTTTTTAAGACCAAATAATACGTCTTTTTATTTTAATTAACATTCAATAGGATTCTAAAAATTCAATTTTTTTTCACACTAACCAAATCAAAAAGCCTTTAACGCCCACACAGATATTCCTGGTATATCCATAAATACCGAATATATCCAATCCATTTAAAATGATTTTTTAAAGTCTAAAAGATATATGAAAAGGACATTTAAAAAAATCAACAATTAACTGAAATATTAATTTTTTACTTTAAAACTCATGCACTTGCATTTTTATTAAGATGTTTTAGTTTAAATCAAAGTTTTACAATCTGCAAACATACCAAAAATGTCCACAAACAGACATTAATGGTGTTCGTAAACCCTGTTCTTCGTGTTCCAGAACACAAAAAAATGACAATCAGCCAATGCTTTTTAAATGCAATTGCGCATTTTTGGAGCATGCCCCAAACAGGTTTACGAACACCATTATTAACTTTGTTTTTTCCAAATCATTTAAATTTAAAAAAATATTACGATAATTTACTAAGGTAATTACCTGAACCATAATTTTTATAAATATTTAAACAATTAGTATTTTAATCTTTCAAATTTTTGTATATTCATAGATATCTTAAAGATATCCTGTGGTTGTCCACCAGAGGGCACCTTCAATAAGTGAGTTTTAAATTATGATAATTTCTTAATATCTTAATTACTTATTATTTTTCTGAATCTGCAAAGTATTATTTCTATGCAGTAAACTACATGTAAACAGTTTAAAACATTAAAAGTGTCCATTTACTTAATTAAGGTATTTACTTTTAATTTTCAAACTGATAACTAATTTTTAAGGCAAAATTCAAAATTTTGTTGTTATATCCCTAGTATATTTATTTTATGTTTAACATTTTTTGTGGATCTTGGTGCAAGACAAACATCGTAAGTCATTTGACTTTGGCAAATACCTCTAGCCTTTCCTTTAAACTGGGAGTTGGTGTTAGGGGTTGTTAATTGAAAAGAAAAAATTATGATATAGAAAAGAAAAAAAATGATATAGAAAAGAAAAAAGTAAAGAAGCAACAAGAGTATGCCCCCCCCCTCCCGAAATGCAAACAATTTTCTATAATTTATCATTAATTTAAATGATGAAATAACGTAAAACATGATCCGTAGACATCCAATGGGCCTGTTATGGTGGGTCATATAAAGTCGTATGATACATCTATGGCATATTAGGAACCTTTGTAGATATACGTGGGATATCTTAGTGTTGCTAATAAATACTGACCATGCTTTAGTGGATTTCTTTTATCTTTGCTTGATGTCGAATATTCTTTTTTTCTTTGACCTTTTTCTTTTAATGTTGATTTTTGAACGCTTTTATGTAGGTTTTGATTTCCTTGACTTTTGATTATTTTGTCCGGTTTAAGTTCATTTTCTTTCTTGTCATTTAACTCTCTCCTGTTATGACTACCTTCTTGAGGGTTTTTTATGCAATTTTTATTTCTAATATTGCTTGAACTTATTCTAGAATCATTTTTTCTGCTACATTTTGCAGGTTGATCTTTTGCTACAATTTCTTTTTCTCTGGCAGTGGAATTTCGACCTTTTGTAGAATTTTCTAGAGCTCTTTGTTTTTCGGGTTTTCTTATGGAAGAGGTTGTTTTAGAAGAATGCTTACATTTTTTTTTATATTTTTCATTTTCAAATGTTTGTAATTTCTTCTTATTTAAACTGTTATTTTCAATTGTAGGACTATGATCACTTGCTTGAAATTCATAAATATCAACGAACTTAGAGCCAATTTTAGTATCTTCTTGATATTTTGATGTATCGGTGTGGTTTTTTATTTTATGATTTATATTTTTAGTTTCAGAACTTTTTGAGTTTCGTTTAGAATGTGAAGAAATTGATGATTCGGATAGTCTTCTTAACTTGTTTCTTTCTTTTTGATAAGTACAAATTATCTCACTGTTGTTGTTTTTATTTTTTTCAAAGCTATATTTAGAAATCTCTTTTGGTGATTGAAGTTGTATTGAACTTGAATCCTTATTGGATACACGGTCTTTGATAACTTTTTCTTTTCCAATCTCACATGCTTTTTTGGAGTTCTGTGTGTTTTGACCTTCAGTTAAAACTATTTTAAGTTTTGAGGACTCAGATGTGTGTAAAATTTTACCAGTGTTAGCTGACGTGCATCCGTAAATAGCTGTTTCAGAATCGTATGTCACGACTGGTTCTGTTGCACTACTATTATTTTTGGCCTGTAAATTCTTACTTTCCGATTTTTGTAAGCTGTTTGTTCCTATTCTATTTTTTGTATCCTGGTTTTTGTCTTCCATATTTTGTTTGCTTGTGTTATTAGATTTTTTTTTAGTTTCTTCACTTACTGATGATTGATTTCTTTTTTCAGTATCATTTTGTTCGGACTCCTTTTTTTTGTTTTCTTCAGGTTTGTTCGGTTTACTAATTTCTTGTTTCTTTACAGCTATTAGATGTAATTTATTGTCAATTGTGTCTTTTCTTATTACATCTGTACTTTTTTTCAATTCAGGTTTTTGTGTATTATCTTTTTCAGGAACGCAAGAATTTGCATTATGCATAGCTGGTGTGAACGTAATTTTAACTGGAGTTGAAAGTGTAGGTACTGTCAAATTTTCAGTTTTGTTAATAACTGTTGGAATATTAGAGCTTAAAATCTGATTTTGGTTCTTAATATTACTGTTTACAACACAATGTACCAAATTTGGATAACTAGTTGCATGAAAACTTGGCTGCTGCACGTTTGTGTCCGGACTTCTTTCATTAAATGTACCAATCTTTGTACGTTGTTGCACAGTATTGCTTTTTATTTCATTGTTTTGATGCACAGAGTAAGGCGGCCGGTACCTTGGAATACTATAGTTTCCATATTGTTGAAAACGTGGATCTTGTCTTTGATAATGCTGCTGGTGATAGTTACGGTTAAATGGATTATAACTTGTAGAACCATAATACCCATTATTTGAGTGGTGTCCTTGTTGATGTTGTTGATAATTAAAACCACTTGATGTTTGGCTGGTATTACTTCCCCCAGTGTTTTCCCGAAATTGAACATCATTAGATAAAGGAATATTTGAATTTGTATACTTGCTTCCCTTTAATTCCCTTGTTTCTAATCTTTTTATTATCCCTTGGCGAAATTGTTTCACATTTCCGAAAGACTCATTAACTGTCACTTGTACAGCACTGTGTTGGAAAACTGGATTAATTTGTTGAAGTTTAGAAAGAAAAACTCCATCTAAATCATTTGTGTTTTGTGATGTTTCTATAATGGGTATTGAATTTGAATCCTGTATAAGAGAGTTTGATATGTTAATTGGATGGATCATATGATTATTATCTAAATGAGTAGATATATTTTGTGAGAACTTAGGTTGATAAGAGTAAGGTTGCATTGGTATTACGTGGATAAGATTAGGATTGACAGGTTGCTGTCGGATTAATCTTCGTAATTGCTGTGAACATACATCATTTTCTAATCTTTCAGACACTTTTGCCTCTTGAAGTTCTCTATTTTCAGATTTCTTGCAATCGATTTGTATTGCAGAAAAATCATTTTTTTTAAGTTCCTGAATATGTAGGACTTTAATACCTCTCGGTTTGAGACTAAAATTCTTTTCTTCGGTTAATGAATCGTCACTACCACAATTGTTTGAATTCTGTGAACAATTCGCCGATTTTATCAGATTTTGCTCATTCAAAACAGCTACACTTTCAAATATATTTGAACGTTGATGCTGCAGATCTTGTCTTGCCCGTAAAACTTCTGGGGAATCTAATGCAATCAGTTTTGGAACTTTGTCACATGATGACATTTTGATTACTTGTGGATTAATGTGTGTTTTTTGTGGAGTTTTATTTGCCTAAAAAGAATAAAAAAATTATTTATTGTCGATGTATACAGTTAGAGCACTCTAGAAGGGGGGAAGTATACGCGATCCAGCAGAATTTTTAAAGCCCTTTCATTGGTTGTTGAAATCGAGAGTTCAAATCTGATTGGCTGGTATGCCCAAAAATGTCATTGTCGTCAGTCAATGTTATTTAAATGGGGTTTTTTGGTTCTGAAAATGACCGTAAGTAATGGGAAAAAATGAGATTTTGAACACTCATAAAAGTTTACCAAAACGTTGTCACATTAGGAAATTTTCACAGATGAAACTTTATTATTTGTCCAAAAAATAACAAATTCAAAACTCGTAATAATTCGCAAATACCGTTTTTTACTGTTTATTTTTGTTCTCTTTTTCGTGTACGCTGTAGTTTTCAAGCAAGCACAAAATTTTTGAGTTTGTTTACATTTTATTTTTCATTGTTGGAGCGCATTAGCCAATGAGCGTTGAGTATTGATTTTCAAAATATGATATTTTTAAAAGTTAACAAAATTTAATTTTTAGTAAACTGAGGGCTTTGAAGTTTTAAACATACAATAGCCATAAAATAAAGTTTATTTTGTGAAAATTTCGATGCTGTAACTTCTTTCATTCAATAGTTATGACGTTTCAAAATCGCGCTTTTTCCCCTTACATGATTTTTCGTGATCAAAAAAAACCAACTAAGGGTGTGCGTATACTACCCCCTTCTAGAGTACTCTATCTACAGTATGATTAATATTAAGTTCTTATTTGCATTAAAAAAAATTAAATAGCAATAAATAATACCAAATGAAAAACATTTTGTCTTTATTGATGCAACAAATTAGTTTAATTTTAATTTGCAACATTTATTAAATTTTTTTCATGTACATTAACATTTTTCTTTTTTGAGTTGTATTTGATATGTATTTTGATAAGTTAATAGGTTTTTTAAAATTATTAATTAAAAACAATGACAGTATATATATATATATATATATATACATATATAAATCAATAATATTCTAATAGAAGTTAAACAATATGCTACTTTATTATTCTTCTAAACTGTTGAACCACGTAGTTTAAACATACTACAAACAATTTAAAAAATTTATTTAAAATTAAGTTGTATAGTTAATGAAATAAAAATATCATATATCCTTCTTAATATTTTGATGCATCAATATATGTTCATTTCTTTGATATAATATAGTTTTAAAATTTATTATTAATATTTTATCACTGTTGTATCAGAAAACTTATCTGGCTCTAAAATATAATTAAATGTCTTATTTTTTTTATTTATTATTGCTGGAAAATATTATTTACTTTGAAAGCAATGTGTTATTAGCGATAATAAAAACTTACTTCTGACATAGTATTGTCGGAAGGCATGGTCTCCAGATGAAGTAGCTCTTTTCGGGATTTTTGCGTTCGTAAAATTTTTACCTTTAAATATATTTCAAAGACTGTTGTTTAGCATGACTTACAGGTACACAACAAATTATATATCCTAATTTTTATTGCACACACAATTTGAAAAAGCTTGCAATTAGTATTTTATTGACAATTCTTTTTATTAAATCTCTACTTTATAATAATATTTTAAAATTTTAGTGCTTTTCATTCATTTTAACACTTTTTGTGTTTCTTCAAAAAACTTTGAAAGAATCTTAAAACTCAGCATGCTTTTAAATACAAAAAAAAAATGAACAATAAATGTATTTTGTGTGTGTTTTGTAGTTTAGAACATTAGCAATGTAAATATTTATTTATATTTAATACTGCAACATCGTTTATTTATCATAAAAGGTCATATCGATTAGACGTATCACTGAGAAATCTCTCAAATTTGAAGTGTTAAACATTAGAAGTAAAAAAAATTCAAAAATTAATAAAATGAATATCATATAACAAAGCCTATTTGGTTTATTATATGCCAAGTTTGTTTTTGATTTTAATTATTTTATAGGCTCAACAACGTTTTAGTGACCAATTAGCAAACGCTTTGAAATTTAATTTCAGTTAATGCTTTTAATTGTATAAAAGGCGTAGAACACCTTGAACAAAAAAGTTGCGTAATATCCTAAAAAAACTAAAAATTGACGTTGATTTGGCCGGAGTTATTGATTTCTAATTTATTTTCCATGCACAAAATGCCGCTGCCGGTCACTGACGTCACACCTCGCCCGGTTTACGCGCGCGTGGACCAGGCTAGCTGTGCCGTCAGTGACCGGCAGCGGCATTTTGTGAATGGAAAATAAATTATAAATCAATGACTCCGGCCAAATCAACGTTGATTTTTAGGTTTGTTAGGATATTACGCAACTTTTTTGTTCAAGGTGTTCTACGCCTTAAAGATGGAATGACTTAAAAATACGCCATCAGACGCTCAAACAAAAAGTGGTATAAAATTAAAAGTTAAATCTTATAAACAAAAGTACTTTTAAAGCAACTGCTTTTTAGTCAGTTTCTATGCAGTTTCAGTCAGATCGCACTAGCGTTACTTGAGATAAACCAAAATATACAGTTTTAATAATTTTTGAAAAAAAAAGTACAACGTAGCATATTATACTAGAGTGGTTTTTTAACTTAAAATAAATTTAGAAAATAATTATGTAACATTGATATCGTAATTATTGTTTATATTACTTCATGTTGGCATTATATTAAAAATTTCAAGGTACAAAAAGATAATATCGAGTAATTGAGTTGCTAATTCAATTTTTGCGATCGAGCTTTTACTAAAAGCATAGAACATGTTAATAAAAAAATACTTTTTTTTTAAATATATTTTACCATAGCTACATAATGTTACATTAGCTATAGAGTCATTAATTTGTTTAAAAAATACAATACATCCATTAGGAAAATCGTAAGAGTAATTTTATGACGTCTAAGCTTGCTTGTTGGTTTTTGTTTTTGTATTTTTTTTTTCGCGCGGTTATATTACCTTTAACTTCATAATTTTGCATCCGCTTTTGTGAATGGAAAATAAATAAGACAACAATGATTCCAGTCAAAAAAAACAAGCACGTTGTTTTTTAGGTATGCTAGGTATTACCGTGATTAGACTATTTTTTTGCTGAAGATATGTTCTATGGCTATAAAAAATTAAAATTATATATGCTATCAAATTGCCAGAAATTGGCTTTTTTACACATTTGCATTTTTTTTTTCTTTTTTTTTTCTTTTGCGTGATTGTATTTATATCTCTAAAAATTTGCTAGTTTAATTTTTTTTATACATGCCTGCAACATATATATATATATAACATAAATCATAAACTATTAACTTACCTCTGGTAGAGGATCGAAAATGGTCGGAACTGCGTCGTCTGTAAGACGAACTTGTGATAGTCTCAAAATATAACGTTCTTCAAAATGCCGTCCACAAACTTTACTCCAATGATTTGGTCTCCAATTATGCTTCTTACCTTGAGCTTGTAGACATTCTAGCCATCGCTCTACCATATGAGGCCGACTTAAGGGAAAACTGGCAATAAAAATGTTTCATATTGGTTAATGCACGTTTATATCATCATGCATATCATATATTTAAAAATATGCTATATTTTTTTTATAATTTACTTAATGATAGACTTCTTAACATAACCACATATTAAAATACATAATAATATATAGTATTTTCTGTATATAATATATGTATAATAGACTGAAAATTAAAAAGTTAAGAAATCAGAAGTGCGATTTGCGCGAGCAAAATGACTGTTTATGTTTACTCAAAATGCGGAAAAGGAAGTGCCGGAAAAGGAAACCACGTGACGGTAAAAGTGGGAGGTAGCTCAGGCCTAGCTTGCTGCTGGCACCAACTTTTCTCCCACTTTTACCGTCACGTGGTTTCCTCTTCCGGCCACTTCCTTTTCCGCTTTTTGAGTAAACATAAACAGTCAGTGACATGAAGAAACTGGTCAGGAAGGTTTGATGTTTACGATTGAAGCTATTGTTGCTATTTTTGCTTCAACAATAGCGGTAAATATTTTTTTTATAATTAATAATAATTAACATACGTGTTGTTAATAAAAGAAGTGTTCTAATGATATAGCAGAAGTAAAAACCTGAATATATCAAAGAGTAACTAATAAATATTGAATAGTCTATCATCGCATCACAATTGTCAGTATTATATTCTAAAAGAATATACCAGAGAAAAAAATAAGCATTTATATCACAAAACACTTGATGGGATTTACATAAATAACATTAGTTTGTCTCAAAAACCAACAGTAGCCCCGTAGCAGTGATCATGATATTTGATTTATGCAACCCGCACAACATTTTCATACTAATCTTTGCATGTTTCTGATGGATGTCATAAATATGAATTTTCACGCAAATTGCATACTTTACAGTTTTTTCACGCTCACTCGTGGGGCTACATTAACATTCTGGTAATAATTGTCATTACTTTTTAAGATCCCATTTCGTGTTTATTCATTAAAAAGCACATGTTGTTGTATGTGGTCTATGGCTCTAAGCAATATTTTAATCAAATAATATATTATTAGTATTATTAATTATTACTATGAGTTAGAGAACGGCGATGTAATGACTCGACTTTTATCTCTTTTTACAATTTTTGAAATGGTAACATAATTTAATTTATTACATAAAATTAATCGTATTTTTTTTATTGTTTATATATAACCCTATAGTAATAAACTTCTTGTATCGTAATTTGCATAACTACACGTACTATCTATATGCATATTGACATAAAACTTTAGTGACACTTAAGTAAATTATACTAGCCTCAATCATAATAAATAATCAGAGTAACCATTAGAAATTAGTTTTTTTAATTTCTCTTACCTATGAAATGCAATCCCTTTACTAGTAGAAGAATTATTACCACATCGGGGTGCTGTACAGCAAGGCATCTTGTAGTTTGAATGTGCAACTATTTTCTGTTGACCTATTAACAAACACATTCAACAAACATATATTTATTGTCTAATTTATTTTTATATATGTTTTTACTACACATTTTTTTATCTTACTATACATTTATGCATAAGTAACATTTATTATTTAATGCTGTAAAATAATAATATTTATAATAAAGCATTAATTGCATTAAATAAAGGAACGAAATTGCGACACTTTGTAATTTTGGATGCAATAATTTTTAGCTAAAAAACAATTTTCTAGATTTCTAAACGGTCATTTAAGTGTTCAGGTTAAAATTAGGTACTTTTTTTTAATGGATGATGTAAAACTAGACAATTTTACAAGTTTCGACTATTATAAAAAGTAATACTGATTAAACTAATTTAATTAGTAACTAAAATTATTTTCCCATGGGAACAACATCCATGCACAACAAATTATATACATGTATACAGTATACTTGTCCTTGTATCAATAACCTGTATACTTGTTAACGCATATATATATATATAATATATATATATATATATATATATATATATATATATATATATATATATATATATATATATATATATATATATATATGTGTGTGTGTGTGTGTTGTTATTATATATAAATTGTATAACATGTATACTTGTCGTTGTATTTCGGGTAGTCAATGGCTTTTTTAATAGTGATCATCGTGCTTTTAACCTCCCTTATAACACAATCTCATAATTTAAATTATTATTACGCGCTGAGAGCAAAAGCCTATTACAGCGACCCCAAACCTACGTCACAGCTTAATCTTGCTCCTACGCTAGCTGAGCGTAAGCATTTTTTTTTTTTTTTTTTTTTTTTTGTTCGATATACTTAATTTGTTTTTGTTAATTTTTCTTTTTTTAATATAGGAATTGTTCGGTCAAGTTTGCAGCAACTAGTTTTTTTCAGCTGCTGAGCTTTTAAAAGAAAACTGTATTTTCTCCAATTTTTTTTTTTTTTTTTTTTAAGCTAAGGCCACTGGAAAGAAAATGTTCAGGGCCTACGAACTCGTTTGAATGATTTCAACTTTCAACAATTAAAAAAGGAAAAAGCAAAAATTATGCGTATACTAACTGTGATTCATTTTATCATGAATTATTAAAAAATGTGTAATCTTTTAGTTGTAAACATACATTTCATTTGATTGTGCATGACAAAGCTGTTGCTATTTTTTTTTTTTTAATTTGTAAAAATTTAAGTTGTTAATTATTTTTACAATTTTCTCTTCTGCCCCCCCCCCCTCCCCTCAGACTGAGTTGGACTGTTGTAATTAATAAATGTTAAAAAAATAAAAGTACAGTACATTGTATATTATTAAAATATTCTTATAAAACGTAATCGTTATAAAATAAGCAAATTGTACTTACATCTTTGCAAATGTTCTCAGTAAATTGTGGTGACAATTTTAATTTATTTATCTGTATCACTGACTTTACCAAAAAAAAAACTTAATTGATATTGCGTGAGTGCGTACTCAAGTTAGACGTGAAGACTTAAAATGCTCAATGACGCAGAAAACGCTGATTGCTCTCTCTTTATAGCTCTGGCTTTACTGGTTTGAGATGACCATAATCAACCATGCTGTCGCTGCCACCAGTTCAATTATAAGGAACTAGATTTTTCTCAGTTCACCAACGTGTAACGTCTTCTTACGGAAGTGAGTAGCGACTGGGCTGTACTCTGATTAACTGATTTAAAAAAAAAGTCTACTTACGTCATAGCACCGCGCGCGATTAATCATTACAACATTACCAACTTAACGGAGGCAATATATCGTGCATGCCATATCTATGTTATTAGTATAGGTGTAAGGAGGTTTGACAATGGCATGCACGATATACTATTAATTGTAATATCGTGATACATTTAAATTACAATTTTTTACAGCTTAGTACTCACTTAAAATTGACTAATAAAGGAACAACTGTTTTGATAGGCCGACTTTAAGCGATTTTGCTTACATCCGCTTTCGTTTCGACGTACTGCACATGCGTAGAAAGTAGAAACGGATGTGAGCAAATTCACTGAAAGTCAGCCTCGAAACAGTTGTTACTTTATTATTCAATAAGGTCCTATCGCGCCCAAGAAAGTATATGATCCAAGAGAGGGTGAACTCGTTGAAATGATTCCAATAATTAAAAAGGAAAAAAGAAACGCGAACGATATTTCAGCGTAATGGTCACCGCTTAAAACAAAATTGAATTCTAAAAACTCTTTTTAATATAAAAAAGAGTTTTTTTTTTTTTTTAGATTTTTTATATTATAACCAATATTATTCGTTTTTATAAAGAATTTTCTAAGATTGTAAAAAAATTGGATGCAAATTGTCTAAACTTTTAAGTCACAATAGAAATTATTTTTAAAATAAATATCATAATAAAATAAACGCATAAAAGCCTAAACCAACACAAAACATATAGATACTTCGTTTTTTTTTTTTTTTTTATTCATATCAATTTGATTTAAAAATATAATATTTATATATTATGCTGGATATAATATAACGTAGATTAAATGTGATTTACTGCAATAACATAAAAGTTCCTTTTGCTTTTTTTTTTTTTTTTTTTTACTAAACTATACAATATATAGGTATAGACTTTGTTTAAGGTTAGATTTCAATTATAGTAACTCTGATTCATTTTATCATGAATTATTAAAACCAATGTAATCTTATATAGTTCTAAACATATATTTCATTTCATTGTGCAAAACAAAAGATGTTGCTTTTTTTTTTTTTTTTAAATTTGTAAATCTGTTGAAGTTGTTAATTATTTTACAATGTTCCCTTATGCCCCCCCCCCCCAGACTGAGTTGGACTGTTGTAATTAATAAATGTTGAAAAATTAAAAGTACAGTACATTGTACATTATTAAAATATTCTTATAAAACGTAATCGTTATAAAATAAGCAATTTGTACTTACATCTTTGCAAATGTTCTCAGTAATTATGGTGACAATTTTAATTTATTTATCTGTATCACTGACTTTATCACACACAAAAAACAACTTAATTGATATTAAGATATGAAGATTTAAAATGCTCAATGACGCAGAGCGATGAGTGCTCGCTCTCTATATAGCTCTGGCCTCTGGCTGTACTCTGATTAACTGATTTGGAAAAAAGTCTACTTACGTCATAGCATCGCGCGCGATTAATCATTACAACGATTACCAACTTGACAGAGGCACTATATGTACTATTAAAGGCGTAGAACACCTTGGACAAAAAAGTTGTGTAATATCCTAACAAACCTGAAAATCAACGTTGATTTAGCCGGAGTCATTAATTTCTAATTTATTTTCCATTCACAAAATGACACTGGCGGTCACTGACGTCACAGCTCGTCCGCGCGTTAAACAATTGCTAGAAGGATATATTAATGTAAGTATAGATAACTATGTAATCCAGAGAGGATTCCCGCTGAAAAGTACTATGGTCAGCTGGAGACGTGTATTGCGGGTCAAAATTTCATTGATGAAATGGGCAACAAAATATAACTTCCAGGATAAAATAACATTAAAGTCAACAGAAAATTGAATAACGATATTCTCTTTCGATTACCTATCCATATAGAAATACTTAGGGTATATACTAATATAATATCTTATATTATTATATAAGATATATTTATGTCACACGTCAGTGACAAAGATTATAAAAAGCTTGGCAACGCCGCGACAAATAACATTATTTTATAGGACTTTTAGTAAGACTGCTTTGAAGATAAGCAAAAGTAAAAATTTCACAATAGCCCGTATATTATTATTATTTTATCATCTATATACCTCATCCTGTTTACATAAGAAAAGAGGTTATTTATGTTTGTGCTGTCTCTCTGTAGTTAACAATTTTCCATACGCGTTTTTTTTTTTTTTTTAATATTCTTTTATGCCCAAACCGATTAATCGTCTCACAAACAAATTTAATTTAATTAAGACTAGGGTTTTCCACAGTTCACGGATATTAAAAAATTATATAATTTATGCTGCATTTATGTCATAGCATAAATGTTGCTAAATAATTGTAACAGCATAAATAATGATTCTGCACAACATAATATTTATGTAATTTAAAATATTTATTATGCAGTATAGCATAAATTATGTTGTAAGGAACAAACGCTGCTTAAATAAATGAGCTAATATAATTATTGCGTAATTATTTTTGTCCGATCATCAATGAGGTTGTATTTTCATTTTAACCACAGCGGCATTTTGCGTCAAAACAATACTTGGGATGGAGTATAGCAATTAAATTATTATGAGCCATATATATAAACATACCAAAAATACTGAAATACATAATATCCTTGTTTGATAATAAGTTTTGAAGAAAAGATCGAGTTAGACTTTTATATGTTTATTATTTGCATTTCGTTCGTGCTCAAATTAAAATGTGTTAAAATTTAAAACAATTAAAGAGCTCCAATAAATTATTGTATCGTGTATCAATATAAACTGCAATTCGTAATGCACGCAGCTAAATTATAACAAATTTACAACTGCTTTAATATTTTTGGATATTATATTTATTTTTGTCTATGAGAAGCACACTCAAATGCACCCTGTGCACAAGATTTCAAAAATGAAAATTTTAATTTAGTTCAAATACTATAGGTCACCAGCACTATATACATTTATCATTATTTTGTCGAATTCTTTTGTAATGAAACTGATGTTTAAAAAATCACATTTGTTACAGTTTTTATAAGAAGCAAAGGTTCATAAAATTCATAATGCAATTTTGCTATATATTTCCCATACATTTTTTAACTGGATTTTTTTTTTTTTTTTTTTTTTTTTTTTTTTATGTCCCGAAAACTCAAGAGCTTAATGTTATGAAAAAGAGGTGTTTTTTGCCTTATAAATAAATTTCTCAGCGTTATTAACAAATTCTGAATGGAAAAAAAAAAAATCTGTACTTAGACTTTTATTAATTTTATTTTTTAAGAAACGACATTTTGTAAAATTTCAATGTAATGTAACCAAACTTTTTAGAATGTACATTTTTGGAAATCGCTTCTCAATAAACCTGGATTTCATTTGCACAACTTTAATGACAATACAAGCAAAAATTTATACATCTTATTCTCTAAGGCGTGCATTTTATATAAAGTTATCTTTCTATCTATTTTAGAACATACTTTTGATATTATATTATACCTGCTTTCAATACTAGAATTAAACCGCATATTACTAATTAAAATTAATTAATTATTAATTAAAATAATTAAAATAGGTATTTTAATTATCTATGCCAGCGCTACAATTATATATCCAATTGATAATGACTAAATATAATAAAGGAACACCTATTTTGAGGCATACTTTAAGCAATTTTGCTCACATCCGCTTCCGTTTCTAGTTATACTACGCATGCGCATTACGCTGAATGAAACAGAAGGGGATGTGAACAAAATCACTTATAAATTTAGCCTCAAAACAGTTGTTCCTTTATTAGTCAAATAGGAAAGCACATTAATATAGGCATTAATTAGGTATAAAAATCAGGACATACTTTTATCGTTGCCTTGTACTACATGGCCTCGGATGTTACATTTCTAAGTTGTTTTGGTCACAGTTTAGTCCACACATACATAATACGTTGCACGTTCTTTCAAGTCAGATAATCAGAAATATATAAGACTTACAATAAATCTGCATGCCATTGTGATACTCAACTTATATTGTCTTTATCGTGATTATACCTAGCCAATAAACATCAAGATTTTTAATCAATGCAAAATTTCCCAAATTTGATTAAGTTGTTGATCACGCCATTGCCATGCATGCGTGTTTAACGACGAGATTATAGATTGACCTCCACTTGAAGGTCATTCAAGATCACACACAGCTAAGAATATCTATACATATTATGCAGCATGTAAATTTACAAACTTAATATAATGGAACAAAACTGTATACAAAACAAAGCAAGCGAATAATGAATTTGAAGAAAGAAAATAATAATATAAATATTTTAATACTTAATTTTTTTTTTCAGTCCAACAAAAAAAAAGGTAGTTTTACAATGTTAAGCTGGAATAGAGTGTGTACGCATGACGTCATTCTAAAAGCGTTTTGATGCTCTTCTTGAGCAATGAATAATATTGCTCAGCATAGAACAAACGAAGTTTTTGGCTATTTTCTTAGGAAATTTAGCTATTTTTTTGTTATTATTATTTTTCTTGCATACTTAAATTGAAATATACTAAATGAACCTGTTAACAGCATCAATACTATCAAAAATATGGCCATGTATTTTTAAACTGCCAAAATGAGTTAATTTCCCATACTAGCCAATGTTATTTAGCGCTCACTTATGGCGTCGACTTTAACATAAGTGAAACTACCCTATAGACAGAAAAAAAAATGAAAGCGGTCTCTCCTTTATGCTGCGGCTAACAAGTAAGTGGACACTGCATGGTTGTCAAAGTTGTCACATATAAAAATATTTTACGTCTTTAATTCAATGTACAGCTCTGGCCAAAAGTTTCCGAACGATTTGCATAGGCAACCCGCAACCACTCAATGTTATCTTTATGAGAAAACGCAGCGGCCGCCGCTGCCCCGTTCGGGAGCTTTTGGCCAGAGCTGTACGATTCCTCTCATAAAAACCTAACAGACTTTATAGTGTGAAGTTATAAGTCTGTATTACCACAATCTAGGTACACTTTCAATTAACTGTATGCTTAATTTTTATATTTTGATTAACACAATTATATAATAATTTTATTAACTTATAAATGATGTTTCAGTGACACCATAACGTACGTAACAATTAATGATGTTAGGTGTATAGCTTGCTCTATCTATTCTTCCTTCTCTCTCTCTCTCTCTCTCTCTCTCTCTCTCTCCTCTCTCCTTGCTCTATGCTAACGTACTCCACCCATATATACCTAACTATCTGCTAACATAAGCATATATAATTACTTTACTTAACTAACATTGCTCAATAATCAACATTATTGCATACCTTACATATAGGCAACACGGGATTGTCATTTAGAAAAGTGAAAAATATAATAATAATAAAATTATTACGTGCAGCAATATATTTTTTAATGTATAAGTCTGTGAAATGTACAGCTCTGCCCAAAAGTTTGAGAACGATTTGTATTGGCAACCCGCCACCACACTTTGCTATCTTGATGAGAAAACGCTGCGGCCGCCGCTCCCCAGTTCTTAAACTTTTGTGCAGAGGTGTACCTGACTTGTCGTGAGAAGACCAATGATTTGATTTAAATTTATTATAACATGAATTTTATTATTTATTATTATTATTTTAATATTTTTTTACGGTGGTCTGTTTTAAATTTCACATATTTGCACTTATTTGTTTTTAAGTGTAACACCATACTGTATATTAATAGACACATATTTATGGATATAAAGTCAGAATTCCTACATTAAAATAATGTTGCATTAAAATGCTGAAATCGCTATTAGTTAAAAATAGCAATCAATGTTACTATAATCTTTTTTTAACTAAGTCTGAATAAAGTGAGTAAAAAAGACTAAATTATTATCTAAATATGCGTACTGAGTTTGTATAAAGCAAATTTGTTTATTGATTATATCATAGCATAATATGTAAGTAAAGTTGTCCATCTTAATTATATCAGAATAAGTAAATAAGAAATGAATAAATGCTCTTTATCATGTATGTTTGATTACTATAGTTAATACATAATATATATATATATATATATATATATATATATATATATATATATATATATATATATATTATGTATTTTATGTTTTATTGTAAAAATTAAATACTCTGACGATAATATCTGAATATGTCAGAGGACCATGTAAGTGGGTATGTACTATGTACCCTTTTTGGCCTCGTAATAAAAACCATTTATTATTATTATTTATGTTACAAAATAGAAAAACAAACTGTACTAAAATAAGTTTTATAGTCAGTAAATCACCGCATTTTACCTCAATTTTCGCAAAGCTTAAACATTTTCTCGTTTCTTGATTTTTCTCCCATGGGAACATTTCTTAATGATCAATGATCATAAAGAAATGGATCGATTCTATGATATCAATTTGAAATTTTTATTGCATCCTATTGCATGGGAAAAATAATT
The DNA here is from genome assembly GCA_949318235.1 of Ecdyonurus torrentis. Classification (NCBI taxonomy): domain Eukaryota; kingdom Metazoa; phylum Arthropoda; class Insecta; order Ephemeroptera; family Heptageniidae; genus Ecdyonurus; species Ecdyonurus torrentis. The sequence continues at coordinate 51,523,305 of OX439130.1, forward strand.
TTCATTTCACTTTTTTGAACAAAGAGTATATAAAAACAGGGTGTTTTAGTTTAATAATTGATAACTTGAGAGTGAACTGTGTGCGATAAATACGTCAAATTAATCAAATGTATAATCAAATATGTAAGACATGACAAAAATAATGTCAAATTTTTCAGAATTTTTATTTTTGAGTTTACGACGATTTCAATTTTGAAAATACAAGCTCTACTCTATACTCATGCAAAGAACTTTCATCCTGAAGGTTAGGCAAGCAGCTTGTCCATCATGTCGACCAAATTGCCTACATCGTAAATTTGTAGGTGCAAAGCAAGGTGTTTTTTTTCTACACAAAAAAAATTGAATTGAATTTAAAAAAGGGGGTGGGGGGCTTTAGTTATGGGGTAATATTTCATTTTAAACGATGTTACACGAAAGCCGTTGCTCATTTTTCGATTTTAAAAATAAAAAATGGTCAATTAGGTTTTTTATTTTTACTTTTTGTTTTTCAGGCGCAAAACAATGATTCGATCGATTTGAAACCTATTTAAATTTAAAGACAGTTTTATTTTTCTCCACGTGAGCACGTAACGAAAGTGCTAAAATTTGACCCCAAAGATACAAAATAGTGGCGATATGTAAATATTAGGATCATGAAATCATCCTAAATAATGTTTTATAAGCTATGCCAAGTTTGTTGTTCATAATTAAGTCGGGCGAGATGTAAACGACCTTCTAAAGAACGTCCTAGTTGATCCACGTGACCTCTAGAAGGTCAATCTAATGTCTGGCCATGTCATGCACTTATAAATATTGAACTTGACGATCGATCGATACATTTGTGAGGAACAAATTATTATAAAGCGTAGAGATTTAGATTTATGTTTTACTGAATTAATCAGTTGATTATTTTACTGATTCCTTATTTACAATTTACATGCAATAATTTTTTTTTAAAACAACTAATATTATTAATTAGATTTAGATGTATACAATATATGAAATTATTACAAAAAAGTATACAGTATTAGAAATCACCACTTATTAGATATTATTATTATTATTATTTACTATTGCAAACTTAGTTGTGTAACCAAATTAAATTTTTCAATGGGAAAAGCATTTTGATCAATAAGTTTGCTTAATTACAATTAAAGAAATTATAAAATGAAAGTCGATGACTATTTGCAAAACCAAAAGAAAAATAAAAGAAAAATAGTTTTATGTGGTAACCTGTCATATTAGCGTCAGTAACAACACAATTAATATGTTTCATGTACCCGAAGGAAATGAAAAACTTGCACAACAATGGGAGTAAATGCCAACATTTCAATGCATTCTTTTGCCACCCACCGCACCCGCTCTATATCTTGGTCTGTGTAATATATATGGCAATGTTGCCATATTTGCAATTTTTCCATACGACTAATGTATTGCAAGATTTAGAATTCATGTCAGTACATATTATTAAATATAGTGACTGTGTTACCATAAAAGCACTTGCACATAATTTTTCTTACGTACGTTATGTATGTTGTGTTCAGTTGATAAGACCTGCTTATACCTCCAATACTGTTAACTGCACCTTTTTTTTTTTTTTTTTTTGTCCCGACAGGAAGTGCTTTTATTTATTTATTTGTATTTCAAAATACATAAAGTTATAACTTTACTAAAAAATGAGGCGGTGCTAAAACGTGACGTGGTATTATATGATATTTTATTAACACAGCATCATCATCATTTTATATATAGCGTCAACCGTCTATTTTATCAAAGAAAGGAAACATGTAACACACTCGTGTACGCGAGAACATTTGATCCTTGGTCCAAATTAAATTACTGTATAAATTAGACAATCTTCACGTTTTATTGATTTTCAATCCAACGTGCTTTAATCTTTACCTACTATTTTATCAAGTTATTTGTTTTTCAATATCTAGAAGTGTAAATAAAATATGCTTTTTTGTTTAAACTTGGCGTTTTTTTTTTTAAGTGGTTGAGAGATTGACGTAATGCAGATAACAATTGTATTTTAAGATAATTAACATTCTATCTGAAAGTCTATATAACTAACTTATATATATATATATATATATATATATATATATATATATATATATATATATATATATATATATATATATATATATATATATATATATATATATATATAACTATTAAATATATGTTATTAAATTTATTTATTTTATTAGGCATTGGTAGCTTATTAGTTATTACAGTATAACATCACATATAATATGTGTATACACTACATGCGTCTAGTCAAATTTCTCTAATTTTAAACTATAAACATAATATTATGCATATATATATATATATATATATATATATATATATATATATATATATATATATATATATATATATGAATACAACTATTTACAATGTTTAGAGCTCATCAGCAGCTCCAGGAGTTCTTTTTCAGATCTTCATAATATTTAATAAACTCCAACAGATTTTCATAAACAATATTAGTACTCTCATCAGTGGCGTAACTACCAGGGGGGGAGAGGGGGGAGTTCCCCCGGGCCCGTCGACTTCTGGGGGCCCGTCGGCTTCTGGGGGGGCCCGTTGATGCTTGGCGCAAAAAAAAAAAAATAATAATAATAATAATAAATTGATAATATTAAATTTTATGTTGAAAAACAGTATTTGAAAGTTAAAGTGGATCAATCAAATAATATGCATTTTGTGACAGAGGGTATTAATATTAACTACATTTTTTAACTGTCACCGCACCTTCTAATTGAATTTTCTATAAATGTCTTCTTCAAATACCCTGTGTATTTTTTCTATTTATAGCAAAAATTAATTATTGATATAAAAATTAAAATCATGTATGTTATACCATTTTAAGTTTTTTTTTTTTTTTTTTTTCTTTTTTTTCTTCATGTTATAGTGACACTTTTTAATTTTCATTTAAAAAAATAGCTTAAAATTTCAGTGCCACGCCCCCTTTTCCAAAATTTTTCACCTGCGGCGCACAAACCCCCCTCCTCCACGGCACTGTTCCCCTTCCGGGGGGCCCGTGTCAGATTTTTCCCCCTGGCCAAATTTTTGAAGTTACGCCACTGACTCTCATAAATTATATGTATATAAATACGTTTTGGAAATCAATATGTTTGTTTGTTTGTTTCTTGTTTTTTTTTACAAGATTTTTGCATTATTATATTTACATCTCTAAGTATATTATTAATATAACATACTTTTTTTCAATTTGGTAATAAGGACTTATTCTCTCCAGAACTTTTGAATGGCGATTATTATAGAGATAAAACATTTAACGTTATTTTTGTTTCTATAGTGCTATAATTGTGAAAATCTCTATTTGTTTGATTTTTATTTCAGGATGTTTCCTTTTATACGTATATGATGCACTTATTGTATATAAAAATACTAGGCACTGTTAATAATTCTAAAATTTTAAATTGATTTTCACAACAACTATATGCATTCAATTTTTTTTATGGTCCTAGTAACCCACTTTTGTAATTTAAAAATACGATCAATATAGCAAAGTATACTTAAAAACTTCATATTATGCGTAATATGTGTTAACCGGTAAAAGTAAGAGCAAATGCAAATATATTATAGGGTGTGTACGCATGACGTCATTCTGAGTGCTTTTCGATGCTCTTCTTGAGCAATGAATTGCTCAGCATAGGACAAACGTAGTATTTGACTACTTTCTTTGGAAAATGAGCTATTTTTTGGTCATTGTTATTTTCCTTGCATACTTAAATTGAGGTACTAACTCAAACCTGTTAACAGCATCGATGCTCTCAAAAAAATTACGAAGTATTTTTAAACTGGCAAAATGTACCATTTTCCTATACCGGCCAATTTTATTTAGTACTCACTTATGACGTCGACTTTAACATGAATGAAACCACTCTTTAGCCTTCAACTTTATGTTTATATTTTATAAATTAAAATTAAATATTTAAACAATTTTATGAAATATAAACATAACGTTATTCTCACAAGATTAACTAAAATATTTACTGTTCCATGAAACAGATTATAAATATATCTTTGACGTTTGCTACTAAGAAAACTAATCCTCATGTTCAGATGATGTAACTTGAACCAATAAAGTGTATTATACGATTTAGTATATCTATATTCAATATTGATAGTATATTAATATTGTCACAGCACTGCAGCTAGTGAACTTTCAATAAGCTTGTCAAATCTAACACACCTATAGTTGTATAAATGGCATTGTATTCAATAAAAAAACTATTTCATTATTTTGTGCGTGAAAGAATGTAAGTGGGAAAAAGTAGACTGAAAAAAAAATCATTCAGAAAATCGGGCAGATATATTTTAACTATCATTATTGGTATACCAAAAAATAAAGCTGTATTATTTGTCGTGTAGTTTTATAAAAAATTAAGATACTATTATATTGATTTAAAAATACGTATGAAAAGTTGCCTATCTATACAGGGACAGAGTGAAACTATTTCTGTGGCTTTTATTAGAACAAACAATATAAGACGAAATAAAATGAATATAATAAGAAGTCAAGGTATTTCTATATATTATATTAAAGGCGTAGAACACCTTGAACAAAAAACATGTCTAATATCCTAACATATCAACGTTACTTTGGCCGGAGTATGTGATTTCTAATTTATTTTTCATTTGCAAAATGGCAGTTGCACACGGAGAGAAATTATATGTTGAATCAACATATTTTTAACTCAAGAGCGCATTTAAAAACGAACCATTGCATCTCACTGATTGATTCAACTAAACTTCTTGAGCTACAAAAAGTTTGGTTATTTCAAGTCATGACATTATTTATTTGAAGGGACAAGTTGAGTTGCAGTTTAGTTCTCAGAACTGAAGTTTTTTATTCTTATGCTTGCGCTTTCACTCTTTCGTATTTCATTTTTTTAAGCTGCGCGCGCAGCGAGGCGAGAGTGAAAGAACTACCACTTTAGATTAACTGAACTAGGGAATTAAATTAATTAAGGGTGGGCGTTATATTAAGAAAAACATCGATAATTTTTATTACAGATATTGTCAAAAGTACTGAATTTAAAATATGGAAGGAACGTATCGATATATCGTAAAAATATTGATGACTTGAAAAACGCGCTATAAATAATAAAAAAAAAAGTATGCCGCATATTATAAGACATTTTAAAGGGTGGGAAACGTTGGGAGGTGTTGGTGTAAGAGGGTATAGGATATGAGCTTTATTGCATAATATCATCAAATTTTCCTGGGACTTATTACTTATTAGTAAAGGCTCGCGCAGAGAGCTCTGTACAGCTAGAGATGGCTTAGACCACATCTGCTAACTGACTGAGCTGAGTGAGCGAGTGAAGTGACTGACTGAGGTTGTGGCAGAGCGCTTTTATACGCAGCTGCACGCGCTGATTCGTTGATCCTGCAGCGCGTGACGTGACGTCAGCCCACGCTATTGCTTATTGGTTGCGTCTCAGACAATACTAACAGCCAGGTAGTTGATTCACCTTTACTAACCCCGCTATTCAAAAAAATCATCTCAACAATTGAAATAACTCTACTTATTGTTAAAATAGCTCAAAAGTTAAATACCTGCTAGCTGAAAACTTTCAATTAAAACAACAAATCACATTTTGTCAGTTACTTTATAGAAAATAGTGGCTTGAGTCAAATGAACCTAAAAATAATCAACTCAATAAAATGAGTTGATTTAGTTAGTAAATTTCTCTCCGTGCAAGTTTGTGACGTCACAGCTCAGTAGTCCACGTGCGCGGAAACAGGCGAGCTGTGACGTCACAAACCCGCAGCTGTCATTTTTTAAATTAAAAATAAATTAGAAATCAATGACTCCGGCCAAATTAATGTTGATGTTTAGGTATGTTAGGATATTATAGACATATTTTTTGTTCAAGATGTTCTACGCCTTTAATGATGAACGTCTTCTCTCTTCATTGCTCGTCACTTTTTTTTTTTTAAAGAACATCTTGCTGTAAAAAAAAAAAAAAAAAAAAAAAGCGCTCCTCTTTTTAATGCGGCAATAACGTCATGCGACCCAGACAATTATAACAATTAAAGTCAATGGCAAAAAAGTAGCCCGCCAGCTGCTCACATATACATACTGTATATCATATATATATATATATATATATATATATATATATATATATATAATATTTGTTTCTGCGATATGAAGACGTTCGTATAATATAACTTTTTAAAGTGATGAGAAATAAATGGGGTTTCTGATACGCCCTATAAACTTCCTGCGCGTTTGATATTACTATTTTCCACTTGCAAAATACAGTTGTTCTTTTCATACATACATATGGCTGCATGTGTACTGTACTCTGTACACGTGTATCTAAAATAACATTGAGAATGACGACGTTTGAAGAGTCGTGCAAACATAAAGTCCGGCGCCCGCCAGTCTATATACAGATAACATATATCGCTGTACGCTAATCTTGGCTTTTCAGAAGATGAAGCTGCAAACACTGCTAAGCTTGCAGACTTCATATGCCAGCATGCACATACGTGTATACATTACCTGTGCTAAGTGTGCTATCACATTTGTTTTAAACACTTTTACATATAAATAAATATTATAATTATGTTTTCAATTGAAAACCTCTCTTAAAAACCAACCTCTGAAAACCAAGTATGAATAACTTGCAATTTTAGTGTTGCATTTCAATTTATACTTGTGCAAGTTTTTATTTCCTTGCGGTATATTGCAGCTTTGTGATGTTTTAAGTATCGTGGAAGTAACTATATTATGGAAGGTGTCACAAGGTGACAATAATCTATTACGATAAAAACTTTATTAATAACGTCACAAGATCGAGCGATAGAATCACAACGAAATAAGCATGACACTTTTATAGCTTATATTGCACAATGTTTTTGCGCCGCTGCAATGGAGCTTATTGAAGGGGAAAGTTAAGGGTCCCTTTATTTAACATTACTCTTATGAGGGAAAACCTTATATTTTTATTTTATTATTATTATTATTTTTTTTTTTTGCCGATTTTTGAGTAAACTACTCTGATTCCTGCGAAATTAAAATGAGAAATACTAGAAATATACTTTTACGTGTTTCAAGTTATATAATTTTGTTCAGAATTGTTTAAACCTCCATTGTCAAATTGTAATTTAAAAGACTCGTTCACAATGGACTTTTCTTAAGTGCAACAATAGTTTCATTGTGAACACGAATCGTTCTTAAGTGGAAAAAATTAGCATTTTCACTTAAGAAAACTTAGAATAAGTCCATTGTGAACGAGGCTTTAGGCTTATTTATTAATAAATAAGGTAGACACGGCCACAACATAAACTTAAAGGTTGTATTCAGATGTCTTTGCATCTCAAAATCTAAAAAGAAAACTTGCAAACTTTATGATGCCATATGAAAGTTAATAGTAATAGTAACCAGCTATACCTATGATCAAGGTTTATAATAAACCTTGCCTCTATGATAAAACTTTTAGAACTCGTAACCATCAGATACGAGATACGAGAGACAATATAGTTAATGAAATTAACATAGGATCTTATGGGACTAAAATTTCAAAAAATCATAACATAGTAAACCCCTCAAAATGTTCACGTACATTTTTGAAGATACCTTATCATAACATATAACTGCAAAATTTCAGATTTTTCTTTCTTTACAATTTTTTAGTCAAATCCCGTAGTACCTAATTTCCCGGTGCGTAGAAAGGTGGGTAGTTTTGTAAAAAGAAAGAAGCAAAAGTTCAGTGCTTTGTTGCCTCCTTGCTAAACACCTGCACAGTTTTTGTTTCATTTTGTGTGCGTGTCTCGCGAGCTGGCAACAAAGCACTTACATTAGTTCAACTCTCCTTAACCTTCTTTACAAAGCGGCATTATTTATTATCAACTTTGATGCCGTGGTCGTGGGTCGTCGTTATCTCGTTTTGTGCATATGTCGCAGCTGCCACGCTATAATCCAAGTCTGACTGCATCACCGATTGACAAGCACCTCAAAGTGCAAGCGACGTGTTCACCAACAGTCACCTTCATATGACCTTAATCTTCTGGGAGGGTCCACACTTTTAAACCTCTCTTATCTTCAACTATAACATTTTATTTGCTCTCATTTCATAAAAATGCTGATTTCTTTTAATCACACAATAAATAATAACCAAACACGATCGAATGTTGAGCTAAAAATTAAAATATTTAATTTAATAGAGTAAACACATTTTGTAAAATAATGAAGATCTTCTTCTTTTTATTTTTTTAAATAAGACTACGCGAGAATATAACGTAATTTATACTGCATTATGTATATTATACTGTTACTATTATATCATTATATACATTTATATATATATAATCATTTATATTGTTTATAAACAAAATAAAATATTTCCTATCAAACAATATTTTAATTTTTGGATTTATGATTATAACTCATTTATAGATTTCAATTAATTCATGATATGAATGGAAATAAATATAATAATTTTAATCTTATAAAGGACGTTTGTAAAACAAAAAAAGAAATGTTTTTTGAAATAATACAGTCTATATTTAATTTCTGTTTATAAGAACTAAAAATATAGTATTGACTCATATTATCTATGTGCATATTTTGTTCAGAAAAAAAAAATGTTTGAAAAATTGGGAAATTAAAAAAAGTTACAAATCCTGAAAATAAACACGACTTTATTACAATTATTTGAAGGAAAGAAAAAACAAAACATTGTTTAAAATTCAATTTAATTTAAACCCGATTATTATTATTAAATTTATTATATATATTGCAAATTAATTTCAGGATTTTCCCTTCGACGATGATTTTTTTTGGGACAGTATATTAAATAACGATAACTAAATGTTTTATTAAATATAAATGTTAAAGTGCAAATAAATTTTAATTATAAATATTTTACATATACTAATGCTGTTCGTAAACCCTGTTCTCTGCACCATAAATGACGATCGCCTATGGTTATTCAAATGGAATGCGCATTTTTTGGTGCAAGAGAACAGGGTTTACGAACAACACTACTGTTAACATGTAATTTAACTCCACCGTTTAAAAATATATTTATAAGATAAAAAAATAAAGACATTTTGTACGCATATATCATTTCAATAAGACAGGTAGAAAGTCTACTTTTGAAGTTCATATTAAAACTAATTTAAAAAAAAAAAATACAGATAAAGATCGGAAAACTTGAGTACACTTTGTTCGATGTAGCAATTAATCAAACTTATGTTAAAGAGGATCAGGGGTTACAACATGACTTCTTCAATGTTAGATAATGAAAAGAACTGTTCATAAACTCATATATTATGACCCAAAGAAAAGACCTTCCGTAGCCCCGTAAACTCGTGATCATCCTGCGAGATATGCAACTTGTCCCGTATCTTTTACGTCATAGTTACGGCTTTACTATAGAGAATGTTGCAACAGGTTGCATATCTCGCAGGATGAGCGCAAGTTTGAGGGACTACCATGGGGCTACGGAAGGGCTTTGGGAAATAATGTGATTCAATGAACAGTTTATCTCATTAAAAGCCATGTCGATGTAACCCCTGAACTTTCTCTTCAATATTATATGTGTGTGTGGGGAGAGGGGGGGGGGGTATTTTCACGATCGAGCTGCATGATCATGAGGCTGGCGAATATCGCTATGTGAATCTGTGTGGTAAATGGAAAAAAAAAAAAAAAAAAAAAAAAAAAAAAAAAAAAAAAAACGCGAGAGACCGAGCGTGCGACTAGCCAGATCCACAGCTGAAAGTTCGACGTTATTTATGTAATATGCATGGCGCTATTTGGCGATAATTTTGTTAAATCAGCGTGTTTTTCAAGCAATAAACAAAAATGTCCTAATTGTCAATTAACGCATTATAGCTATATAACTTTTCTTTTTACATAATTTGAATTTTTAAAGCTTTTAAGTATAATTATTTCTCTCAATTAATTAGATTTTAAATTTTCATATATATGAAAACGGGAAGGGTTATTTTTTTCTCTACACCCTCCAAGTTTCACGACCCTACTTTAATTTTACTGCAAGTCAAATAACATGATCCTTCAGGTTATAAATTTACAGTGTGTATATGGCATTTATAATGGCATTGAAATAAGATACTTCAAAGACAGATTATATATATATATATATATATATATATATAATTTGTACCCTTAATTGTGCACAAACAAGTTGAAAATTTTAAGTGCTCAAGTTACCATTGTAACATTCTGGCTCAATTAATTAAATAATTAATTACAGTAATCAATGTGGCACGCAGTTTCTACTTGACTCTTAGTTATAAACTTGCTACGACATTTTTATCAGCGCACTGATATCCACACTTTCTGTGATACGACATTTACAGCACGAAAGAAATGTGGCGTAGAAAAATATATAGCAATAATGATAAAGAGGGAAAAAATCATAAAATTAAAATTTTAATAATAAAATTGTAGTAAACTCCAGTAATATATATGTCAGTCAGTGAGATGATGTTGTAGATATGTAATGTAAAAAGTTTAAATATATATATATATATATATATATATATATATATATATATATATATATATATATATATATATATATATATATATATATATATATATATATATATATATATATATATTTGAAAATATTTATCTTGCACTATAACACCATCTGAAACGAATTATATAAATGCAAATAAAGCCAAACACAAACAGTTAAAAGGAAAGACAGCGGCCGCTGTCTTTCCTTATAACTGTTTGGCTTTATATGCATTTATATGATTCGTTTCAGATGGTGTTATAGTGCAAGATAAATATTTTCAAATATTTATATATTGATATAAATATCGCCATTTTGTGGAGTCTGAACTACACTTATGTGTAGTAAGGAAAACTAGCTATATCATTTGAAGTTTAAAAAAAAAAATATATATATATATATATATATATAATATATATATATATATATATATATATATATATATATATATATATATATATATATATATATATATATATATATATATATATATATCTATCAGGGTTCGACCGGGTTTTTAAACCTGGATTTTTGCCGGGCGTTTTTTTATAAAAAACCGGGCAATAAGATTTTTTTAAAACCCCTTTTTAAAAAAAAAAAGAAACTTTAAAAAAAAAAATGCAATTAAATAAATAAGAAATATTATTAAGCTGCTAAAACTTAAATTTTTGTATCATCTTTATAAGTTCATAGTAGTTCACATTTCAAACACATTTTCACGTACGGCACCTATCAATATTATCAATAATAGGCCAAAATACTATATTAATAACAGTCGAAATTCTTAATTTACTCTTATTACTAATTACTATGAATAAATAATCTACTATAAAATTGATATTTGATGTTTTTTTTGTTTTGTTTTTTTTCAAATGACTGAAAAATATGCGAGCTTATTATTTTTATGTTATTATTGTGAAAATTAGGAAAAATTTTAAAAAAAAAAAAGACGTTTTTTTTACTTAAAAAAACGGATTTTATTAAAAAAACGGTTTTACCTGCCGGCCGGTTTTATTAAAAAAAAAAACGGGTTTAATCCGAACCCTGTTATATATACTTACTGAGAGAAGAGACAATTACTGACAAGATATTGCAATTGTTTAATATCCTATATAGCTTGCATGCAGTTTTGTATGTGGTTATTATAGACGAGAAATATAAAACTCTATCATCATCGTCCAAACTTAATTGTTAATAAGTTTTGTGATTTGTACTTCATCGCATCAATGTTTCCAGCTCAAATACTTATTACCAGTTATTTTGCAAGTAATTAAAAGTATAACATTACGTTACACAGAGCTGACTATCTAATAGAGGTAGAGCAGTTAGCAAACATTGCATGTGTTATCTCTCGGTAGTAAAAGTAAAAGATCCACATTTCATGAAAACTAACTCATGTTTTGATGTCACTTTAGTGTGTGTACTTTTTATACAGTTTTACATGTTCTCTCTGGGATATAAAATATAAGTCTGAATATAGGCTATATATATTCTATATAATTAGATCTTGTTGCGAAAAAAAGGCCTATCTCGTATTTTGTCAGAGGAAGCAAAAGGCCTATCTCGTTTTTTGTTAGTGGAAGCAAAAGGCCTATCTCGTTTTTTGTTAGTGGAAGCAAAAGGCCTATCTCGTTTCCAAACGTTATGGAGATGGCGCTCGAGATACACCTTTTGCTTCCACTAACAAAATACGAGATAGGCCTTTTTTTTTGCAACAAGATCGATATATATATATATATATATATATATATATATATATATATATATATATATATATATATATTAATATTATGTGTATGTATATATATATATATATATATATATATATATATATATATAGTATGCAGTTTTTGTCACACAAAATGATGTTAACTTTACCTCCAGGTTGACACTCCAGGCGTACACTGGTCCCATATAAATCTGACTGCTTGCGTTAAAGTTTTCCCATATATTTTAATTTGGAGAGCTTAACATTTTGGTCAAATTGTATTGTACTGAATGCATTTAGAAGATAATAAGAAACAATAGAGATGTGATTGTAAATTTAACACTTTGCTTCACAAAATTAAAATAATAATAATAATAATTATGTTGTAATTGAAACATGTCTCAATAAATAAAAGCCCATAGTAACTTTGAAAAGGTATTTTAATATATTTGCAGTCTTTGTTTCCTAAGCACACACACACAACAGAGAGCAGCATTAAAAATAAAATTGTTATTTTATATGCCCTGCCTGCATATACTGTTACATACATGAAGTTTTATAGTTTTACTTGTTCCAGTGTTGCTTCTATAATGAGAAGAAAAATAATAATAATAATGTTGATTTTATTGTATATTCTAAAAGAGGACCTTGTTTTGATTGATGTGTCCTTTCTTAAATTTTTAAGATCATTCAGGGCCGTAAGCTACAACCTCTAGTTAAACCTTAGTTATCTGTTATTTTTTAATTGTTGCAACAATCAAAATAACAACTTAACTACGGTTTAACTACTTAGTTAGGGCTGTAAGCTGCAACCTCTAGTTAAACCTTAGTTATTTTTTTTTCATTGTTGCAACAATCAAAATAACAACTTAACTACGGTTTAACTAGTTAGTTAGCGTCGCAGCTTACGGGGGTTAGTTAGCGTTGCAGCTTACAGGGCTTTGTATTTTAATTAATTTACGAATGATGTCACATTTGGTATCTGTTGCGTGAGCATGCAAGCAAAAGAAACCAACCATGATGTCATATCGTGCGTTTCACAATTTAATCAACAATATTACGATGAACTCAAAAATTACAAAAATCCCTTGTCAATCAATTTAGAACGATTCCCTCTTTTAGAATATGCAATAAAATCCACACTATTATTATTATTAGCTGGTGTGCCTCAAATAAGTATTATGAAAATGAGGTACAGTATCTTATTTGACAAATGGCGTTAAATGGAATTAAAAGTATGTTCCTTGATATGCATGACGTCGTTAATGACAGGCACTGGCGGCGGTGGCAACAGTTGTGTGTCAGTGGAGCGCTTGGACTTGTCACAGGTGTGTATGTGCAAGACAAATCCTTGCATGTTGGCAAACTCAATACGACAATAATGACACACCAAGTATGTACCGTTGTGAGACAAGTTCATGTGAATTTTGTGATCCAGCTCAGAGAGAAAGTTGATATTACAATGTGAACAGCTAAACAAAGCTTCTTTAACCACAGGCACACTCGTGTTTTGTTTCTCTGATACTTCACCAGTGTCACCCAACTCTTTCTCTCTCTCCTTGCATTGAGCATATAAAACACAAGTTCTGTAGTGATTTTGCAAATTTATTGTAGTTCTACTAACGTCTGTCCAACAGTAGATACAGAAATCTTTTTTACCATGGACATTCCTTATGTGTCTCTTCACGGAGCTTATGTTCTTCAATTCTGCCTTGCAAATCTTACATGCAGGATAATCAACAACCAGTTGGGACTTGCAATCAAAATTGTCTTTTTTCAGGCTTAGGGATTCCCCATCACTCTCATCCAGCATCACAAACTCAAATTTATTTGTTGTCAAACTTGGGCTTGTTTCTTTTTCTTCTACTTCTTCTTCATCGTCTGAAATTCCAATCACTTCCGGCTCACAGTTCATTGGTGGCACCATCACCAGCTCTGGGGCTACCGTCTCTAGTGGGGCTACCTCACTATGTTGCTGCATAGAGGATTCTAGTTGATGACTTCCACTATTTTGTGAAATCAATGATGAATGTGAGGGATAAGTATTGGAAGAAACCAGAACTAATTCTGGAGCTACAAAACTTTGCGAAACCATTGATTGGGCTACATTAGGGGTTAACAAAGATTGTGGGGCCACACTATTATGAGGGACCATTACTATTTCTGGGGGAACTGTGTTCGTCTGTGCTCCACTGTTCTGCAGGAGTATTGCTGGTTTTGAACTTGCATTAATCCTGCTTCCTGACGTGACGCTGAGATTGCTATTATGAAACACATTGCAATGCAACTGAAAATCACTGGCGCTGTTAAAAAATGTGTCGCAAACGTCACAATAAGGCACGTTTTTATGAACAAACTGCATGTGGTATTTAACATGGACTTTTGAGGCAAGTTCTTTGTTACACAGGTTACATTTTAATCTGACGTTACTTTGCAGTGGAACATTTATATTGGATTTAATCATAGCAGCACAAGGTTTACAATATTTGTTTGATTTTAAGTCAACAAGTTCACTGATCTTTTCTCTTGAATTACATTTGAGGCAAACACCATGTGTCACTTTACATAAGTGATTTTCAAAAGATTCTTTATTACCAAATAAGGTCTGACAATTGGAACACGACGAAACTGTTTGTTGAATTGATTTCTTATTTGTTGTCTTCGCTGCCTCTTGTTTGTTGATTTGAGCAAGTAAATCAATGCACGTAACATCATCCTTCTGGTCATTCCTCTTTTTCTTTGTTTTTGTACACTGGTGCAAATTTAAATGTGCCTTTGTATCAAAAACTTTGCTACAGCCAGAACAATAAGGTTCCAAGGAATGAACACGGGCCATGTGTTTTCTGTGATCATGTGGTCTCGCAGTTACTTTACCACAAATACCACACACACAATTTGAGTTGCTAACTACATTAGAAATCTTGATGTTACCTACTTCAGTTCTATCATTCAATATCTCAATGTCCGAAGAATCTGACTCTGATTTTTCACGTTTGACGTCACCCTCGCCCGGGCCCTGGTTACTTGAACTGACTGCTGAGTCAGACTGCATGTCAAAGTCCAAGGAACTCCTCGACATCTCAGCGTGGCATGTTGCTGCATGTCTAGTCAGGTTATCTTTACTGTCGTACATCTTAAAACAAAAGTCACAGCTGAAATAGTTACCATTGTTCTTAAAAGCACATTTGTGTTCCTCTAATAAAGTTTTACTTTCAAAGAACTTAAAACAAAGTTTACAAATAATTTCTGTGTCGTGAGCACACGCTTTGTGTCTTCGTAACTCCACTTCCAGTTTTACTCTATGTTGACACACATTGCACTCAAGAAACTTGGGTGCCTGAAGAATATTAATACGAGGACGTCCGGGCCGACGTCCAGACGGAACAGGGGGATTTTTTGACACCAAGGGATTAACAGAGGGCGTCTTAGGGGGACGTCCGGGGCGACGTCCAGAGGGAATAACAGGAGGACGAGCTATGGCAGATCCAGGTGGACGTCCACGACGACGTGCAGGTGGAGGTGACTTTTCTGTGATGGATGCTTGTGCCCTGCAATGAGCAGAGAAATACCTTGCCACCTGAAACATGATAATTATATAATAATTAATTAATATACATTAATTTTGATTACCATATTTATTGTTAAGTTGGTACAAGAAAAATAATACAAAGGTAAATAAAACAATATTACTCTAATTATAAACTAAAACAATTAGTCTAGGTGATGCACGGGAAGTTTATTATTGTAGAAAGTTGTACAGGTCAATCACAACAAAATGTAGTTGGCTTACCTACCCTCACGTGAACCTAGGGAACTGTGGGCTTGTGGTATGCATGTATATGTCTATCTGCATTACCTACCCTCACATGAAACTAGGGAACTGTGGGCTTGTGGTATGCATGTATATGTCTATCTGCATTACCTACCCTCACATGAAACTAGGGAACTGTGGGCTTGTGGTATGCATGTATATGTCTATCTGCATTCTGGGCTTCTTAGATATAAAGAAGAAAAATATAACTTTTTTTCAGAGCATTTTATTTTACAGCAACAGTTATATTTAAAAGATGCCAATATATTATAAATGATGGACTTGCCTACTGCCCCACATAGAATTACACAATGCTTAATTAATCAACACAATACTTGCTAAAAGGAGGTTTGTAAATGAGAATAATAAATAAATAAACAAATGGTGCTATACTATAGAGAGGCCAATAATACTAACAGTGCTAGCAGACGACTTTGTCTTACTGTCTTCATTTAACATGCTTTCTTATGGGACAACGGAGCAGCTGAAACTGCAGTTAAAATGTTTTTCTCAAAACTGAAATTAAATTTTTACTGTAGCTTACAGAACCTCAAAAAAAAAAAAAAAAAAAAAAAAAAAAACGGAAATTTTATAGCCTATTTTGAAACAGTACATCATACTGAATCAATTAATAGCAAATTTCTAATTTATGAGTTCATTCAGTATTTGTAAGTAATTTCTGCAAGTGGTGAAATGATGTTACTGTCAGTAACTTTTTCCTATGAATACTTGCATGTTACCAACAGAGTTCCATTTTCAAAATTAATTAAAAATAGTTGATGAACTCAAATTGATCCAGTATCAATCCATTCAGGACTATATTTTCTTTTAAAATTTGAAATAAAATTACCACCTAAACAATTTTTTGGTCCTAACTTGTATTTTTTTTTTTTTTTTTTTTATTATAATTTTTTTATTTATCTGTATGTTTTGAGTCAAGACTATTTGAACTGAATTTTTTGAATTAGTAATTTGGGACTACAACAGCTAACTACAAAATACAGACATTAGTATTCAAATAAATAAAATTAATTACAAATATTGTGAGAAAACATTCTCAATTTATTTATTTGTCATTTTTAAAATTGATGTACAGTACATACTTTGTCAATAATTTAACCTTATACTGGTTCAAAATAATCCAGTACCTGTCAGCTTACAGTCTTAAAAAGATGTACATATTCATTTACTTGTAACTTGCCACAGCAAAATATTCATTGGTTCAAATGGGAATAATTATTTTGCTGCCAAAAATTACAACAAATAAAAGTATATGGGCTGTAAGCTGCAACCTCTACTTAAACCTTCGTTATCTTTTTTTAATTGTTGCAACAATCAAAATAACAACTTAACTACGGTTTAACTAGTTAGTTAGCATTGCAACTTACGGGGGTTAATGAATATATTTATGCACCAAGGTACAACTTGTCTTAGTGACAACAATAGAGATCTAATCAACAATACTCACAAAGTGCTAGCAGAGGCCTTTGTCTTCCATGCTTTGACTTGTGTTAACATGCTTTCTTATGGGGAAATTAGCAGCTATAACTGAATTGACTAACTGACTTGATTACTGTAGCTTACTGAGCATCAAACCTTTTGTTTTTCCTTAATTTCACGTCAATTGGATTAAGGGAGTAGGGGACCGACATTGGCCATTAGACTCAAACTTTTCTAGTCAAATTTTTTTGAAATTTTGCACAAGGATACTTCAGCTTGAAATAATTTCAAATATTTAAAAATTTTGGAGGGCACCGTGCAAATTAATTTTATATGATTTTTTGAAATTTTAAGTCCAATATTTTTTTTTTTTTTTTTTTTTTTTCCGGACGTTCAAACATCATGAAATTTTTATCAAGGCTAGGTGTGACCCTTAGCTACACAATGACACCAAATTTAGACCCCAAACACTTCTGGTTTGTGAGATATAAGGTCGGTACCCTACTGCCTTAAAACAAATCACATCAGTTCAAATTCAGGAAGAAGTTCTTTTTTTTGAGGTTTGGTAAGCCACAGTAAAAATATTTTGTTTTAAGATTGACTGCACCACTTGAAATCTATTTCAAATTTTCAGTTTATGTATTTTTTTAATATTAATATTATTTAAAGATTTTTTTATTAGTATTATAATTTCTAAGTATTTGTTTAAATACTTAAAAGTATTTTAAAAAATGAGAAATTAAGTTTTTTATGTTATAATAATTTTTAATAAAATAAAAAGTTGACCATCAATCACAGTTATAGACTTGCTAGCCTGCCGCAAAAATATGCTCAATTCCAGTTGAACAGTATGAGGTGACAAGAATAACATAAAGCCAGGGTATATAGGGTGTGCACGCATGACGTCATTCTGAATGCTTTTTG
The DNA here is from genome assembly GCA_949318235.1 of Ecdyonurus torrentis. NCBI lineage: Eukaryota > Metazoa > Arthropoda > Insecta > Ephemeroptera > Heptageniidae > Ecdyonurus > Ecdyonurus torrentis. Next base: position 51,541,705 of record OX439130.1, read on the forward strand.
ATACTCAGCATAGGACAAACGTAGTTTTTGGCTATTTTCTTTGGAAAATTAGCTATTTTTTTGTTATTATTATTTTTCTTGCATACTTGAAAAACTAATTCAACCTTTTAACAGCACCAATGCTCTTTAAAATATTGTGAAGTATTTTTAAACTGACAAAATGAGTCATTTTCCTATACTGGCCCACGTTATTTAGCGCTCACTTATGGCGTCGACTTTAACATGAATGAAACCACCCTATAAGCTGCAAGCCTAGCTATTTTCAATGGTAACGTCAATTGTAAACAATGACAAGACCAATGCTTGCTGTAACAATTATGTTACTAGGAACTGCCTGAGTCAACAAAACTTCTTATTTCTATAACAGCACGTCCAGTACATATGTTTGTTTATTTGTTATAGTGAGGTTTTACTGTCACTTAACTAGGTTGTTAATACTTCATGAATGACAAGTGGATATAGGGTGTATACATTCATATTAAAGTCGGCGCCATGTTGGATCACTCAATAACATGGGCCGCATAGTAAAATAACTCATTTTGTCAGTTTAAAAATACTAAGCAATATTTTTGAGAGCATTGATTCTGTTATAGGTTAAATTATTACTTCAAGTATATGGGGGAAAAATGATAACAAAAAATTAACCAATTTCCCAAAGAAAATAGCCAAAAACAAAGTTTGTCCTATGATGATGAGCAATGTTATTCATAACTCCAGTATGGCATCCGAGCTCATTAAATATGACATCATATGCATACATTAAATATGACATCATATGCATACATTAAATATGACATCATATGCATACATTAAATATGACATCATATGCATACACCCTGACTACATGTATGTCATCTCCAGTGTTACAGTTTTTATTTGATATAGTTAATTAAACATAGGACCATGCAGGAAAACAATACAATCATAAATATAGGATCATTCCTGTGTATTTATTACATTACAATCACACAAGATAAAGTCAGTACAAAAGTTTTTGCTCAAAGTTGTCAAATTATGTCAAAACTCACAAGAAATAGTTGTCAATGTATACACACTAATATTATGGTAGAGTTTTTAACAATATTATGAAACAAAAATGACATTTTTTTTAACCTTAAAAATTTAAATTTTGTACAAATTTATTATTTTAGACATTTATTTATTATTATTAGTGCTGTTTGTAAAGCCTGTTTTCTGTCTTCAAAAATTGTGCATTGCATTTTAATAACCATAGCTGATCAAAACTTTAGCTGCAGAAAACAGGGTACAGTATATGAATAGCATTGGTTTTTATTTGTTTATGACTAATCAACGGCATAAAAAAAAATATATCTTTCTTTTGACTGTGGGAAATTTTGAAAAGGCTCCACTTTAATTAAACTCCTTGATTTACCAGTTGACGAGACTACAGTAAACAAATGCCCATTAAATTTTTGTTTTAACTTTAATTTAACCAATTGAAGTGATCCTGTGGTCAAACCAAGCACATAAATGATGGGTTTGTACCACATTGTCTCTCAAAATGGGCTTAAAATATTGTAAAGTAAACAAGTATTTTCATGGTGTCATAAAATCTGTCTACAATACTAATTATGAAGCACGTTGCCTACTTTACAAGTTTTTTCCCCAGTTTGTGAGGCTATTTTGTGACTTTACAAAAGTTATTTCAGCTAGCAAGATTTGTCACCAATCTACAGGACTCTCTTCACTATGGTAAGGCCAACGTTGGTTTCCTCTATTAATTTCTTTTAGTTTTATCATAACCTGATTTTTGCTATTCCGACTGTTTTATTATTATTATTATTATTTTTTTTTTAAGTAGCATCCTCTTTACAATTTACAGAATGCCATTTGTTTTAGTGATGTCAATATTACTGTCACATTTTATTTTGTGACACTTCAACTGTTGATCATTTTCAAACAAAGAGAAGCAACTGTCGCACACAGGCTGCAGCTGATGCACTGTCGCCATGTGACACCCCAGGGAGCGAGGACAGCTGAAGTGTCGCAAGCACAGTGCGCAGGGTGGGTTGTGAGACATCACGTGCATGTGCAATGCAAACACACAGGCACACGTTGCACCACACAAATCACATACATTGATGAACGAATACAAACATGATAATAGACGAAAACAAATCTCATTCTTATGAAAATCTAACTGACAATGGAAACAGTGAAAAGAATTATTTATATTATAAACAGAATTTAACATTTTTGTCTCTTTAAAATCTTCTTTCATAATTGACAAATCTTCTTCTTTTACAATATTACTGTTAAAAATTGAAAGATTGCAGTTTAAATGTTTCTCCAAACTGTCACATAAATTTAAATGTTGTTGTTTTTGAGTCAGTAAAGTATCAGCAATGCCTGTACTTGGCAGGACAGAGAACTTGTTATCTGGCATTGAGTTATGTGCTTTGCTATCAAACATAGTCGAGGACAATGACAGATGGTCACTACAAACATGTTCTTCAAGGTGCAACATACAGTCAAAAGTTTCACCACAATTCTCACAATACAAGTGATGTACTTTACGTAAATGTAACTTTAACTCATCACACAGCAGAAATTTCACGTTACAAATTGGGCACTTATTACTCAGACTTAAATCACTAGAAGAATCAACATTTGTAATCGACTTCTGTGTCGCAGCTTTACGTATTTCTTTTCTCTGTTTCATTTTACAAGATTTCAAATGTTGTTCTAATTCCACATATATTTTGAAGACTCGCCTACAATGTTTGCAGATTGGTTCTGTGTTATGTGTGCTAGCCATGTGACGTCTTAAGCCATAACTACCTGTGTACCACAATGAGCACACATCACATTGAAATTTGGCTTCTTTCTTCCTAACTTTTGTATCTGTTGTGTTGTGTCTCTGTCTTCTTACATGGCTTGGTGTTACTTGGTAGCAGTTTGGCATCTGTGAAACCAGCACACAGATAATAAACAACACATTGGATAGCTGTCAGTACAAAGCTACAACTGCATTATGTGTGTGTGTGTGAGTATGTGTGCCTTTGTCAGTCATTGCAGACTTACCACCAGAAGTTGCAACCTTAGCTAACTTTTTCATCGTTGATAAATTTGGAAAAGAAAAAGCTAGGAGCTGGTCTTGGCATAGTGAAGACATGCCCTTATAGTTTGGTTTTGCTAGCACACAGATAACTATCAATATATTGGATAACTTTTGGCACAAGACAGTAAGAGAAAACAGAGTGTGTGTCTTTATCAGTTTTTGTTTCTTGAAGAGAAACTATCAATAGTTTTGCTCCAAGTCTGTACGGACTTAAGAAAGCACACACACACTTTTTTTTTTAATTTATTGCTGAAAGCTATCCAGTATGTATTTGATCTTTGTGTTAGCAAACCATAGGACATCTCTTAACTATGCTAAGGCCAGCACTGGTTTCTCCTAGCTTTTTCTTTCAAAGTTATCATAGCTTACAGCGATGGTTTATTTTTCTTGGTGTCTTCTCCTTTTTATCAATGTTTCAATAATAATGCAATAAACAAACTTAACTGAGGTTTAACTAGACATTATTTGTTGCAACTTACAATGGTTAGACAGAACTGACAAAGGCACACGCACATTCTCTTGAAGTCTTGTACTGAAAACTATCCAATGTTTTGTTTATTATATGTGTACTAGCAAGACCAAACTATAGGATATCTCTTGACTATGGTAATCATTAAAATTTAACCCACCCCTCAATGGTTTATTTCACTTACTGTATCATACCAATATCACATGATACTTAAAGGGCCACAGACACTAAATTTTTTGAAGTTGTGTTTACTCCACTATTTAGTACTACTATTTATGAAAATAATTGTAAACTTTGTATGGAGTTGGTGCGCCTCTTCATTTTAATTAAAAAATTAAATAAAGTTTGCCACGTCCTCTTATATACTTCGCTTCACATATCTTCAGAACCATCTCACACTATTTGGTCACCTTTGGTAGCCAAAATCACATTAACAGTTATTGCCGCTTTATACAAGACAGTACCTGTTTGTCATTTTGACCATAAAATGTGCCCGAGTGCTGATTATAGCTAAAAACTTACATGAATCAAAGTATAAAAGTCAGCTGATTGTTGTTTGGCCAAACAACCATTGAACTTTAACTTAATATTTAAATTAGAAGGAATAGTCGCATCAGATTTTATCAACTTGTAAAATGGTTTTTGTACCTAGTAGATTCTAAAAAGCCAGGGTGTCTGTGCGCCTTTAATGTAATAAACCATTTAAAAAAAGTTTGTCCTTCAGTTTGTAAAGACTGACCAAGGCACACACACACACACTCTTTGGTGCCACAAGCTACCTAATACGTAATATGTTGTTTATTATCTGTATGCTAGGAGGACCACACTATAGGAAATCTCTTCACTATGCTAAGACCAGCGCTGGTATCTCCTAGCATTTTATTTCTACATTAAGGATTAACCTCAGACCTAGCAAAAGCAAAATATCTCAAAATTGGTTCGACAACTTTTTTTTAAAAACTTTAAGGGGGTTAAAAAATGTCATGATCTACGAGCTCCAGTTAACAGAATATTCAAACAATATTTGTGAGTCGAGATAATTAGGATTGAAATTTGCATATGATTAGCATTGTGTTTTTGTTTTTTCAATTTAAAAAAATTTTGGTTCGACAACTTTTTTTGAAACTTTCTGGCGTTATAGATATGTCCAAGCTCTATCGATTACTTTTTGTTTTATATTTCAAAATTATTTCTGGTTCGAGAAAATTAAGCGTTAGTTTGCCCATTTGAATAACATTGATTTTGAATTTCGCGGCAAAATAAAAATGGTTAAAAATTAATTGTGAGAAATTAATGGCAATTATCAAGAAATTATACTTGAACTTCTATTTTGTAAAGATGAGATCTATCCAAATATAATTTTAAAATATTTTACGATAAGTTTTTGAAAAAAGGGGGCGTTCTAGGTCTGAGGTTCACCGTTAATCACAACAAAATTTTATATTTTTTCCATTTCTGCTGAGCAGAAACAGCAGCAAGTAGAAGTGAAATGTGAAGCAACGTTTTCCTCAACACAAAATATAACTACCATAAAACATACATACATACTACACAACGGAGGCTACATCAAACATTGCGACACTTTAACAACACTGAAATACATACAAGACTTGCACCAAGTAAGTTTAGTGACAAAGTAAACAAACTGAGTGAAAGTGCTAGCTTTTGTAACAAGCTTTTTCATGGGGCAATGAAGTATCTATAACTTAGGTTAGAAATTCTTTCTGAATTCTGAAAAAAAAAAAATTCTATAGCTCACAGCCTCAAAACTTTTGATAAAAATAGTAATAACCAAATTGACTTCAAATTCAGGAAAATAAATCTTTGAGGCTCATTAAGCTGGAGTTAAAATTTCAGTATTGAGAAACAAGTTCAACTGGAGATGTGGCTGCTTCATTGCCCCATAAGAAAGCATGTTAAATGAAAACAGTAAGCTATAACACTTTTTGTTGGCTAGCTCTCGTTGTTTATATTGTCAGTAAATCCCCCTCGTTGCAAGTGTTGTGTTGTAACAATTACTTATTACAGTCTATTTTAGAGTCCTTACAAAATACCAAGAACTCTCACTAAAACCATTGAAAACCTCACACAAAAAAAAATGTAGTTAAATGGCAATTGTTATCTCTCAAAAATGACTATTTTGAGTAGTATTTTCAAGTGACTTTGAGTGCAGTGTACAGTGCTGGCCAAAAGTTTAAGAACGATTTGTATAGGCCATCCGCAACCACCCTATGTTATCTTTATAAGAAAACACAGCGGCTGCCGCTGCCCCATTCTTTAACTTTTGTCCATAGGCAGGGGCGTATTCAGGATTTTGCAACGGGAGCGGTCCAGCCTATAGTGGGTATAGGCAAAGGGGGGAAACCACCCCCTTTTCCCATGCTTTTTCAGACCTGATATGGGGGGGGGGGTGTCCTGACACCAAAAACACCCCTGAATACGCCCCTGTCCATAGGTGTACCACCACTCTGGTACACTTGGCTACACAATAAGTTAGTAGAGAATAAAAGTAAAGTTGAGAGACTGACCTCTTTGTTGTCCAGCATCACGTGACACGGCAGGCTGGCACTCGTCTCTTGCATCTCAACATCTTGGATCCCCTGCAATCAAACAACACCTTATTAAGCACACCTGTGTACATATCTCATTACACTACCTCAATTAGTGGCACACACTAAGTAATCATAGCAAAGAAAATACTTTACATAACATTTAGCTACAACAATGATAACTTTTAACCCGTTCACGACAGAGCACGTCATATTACGTGCTGAACGTTATGGGATAAGCAAAAAACTCTGTCGTGAACAGGTTAAAGAAAGGGATAGGAGAAACCAGCAAGGGACTTACCATAATAAACAGAGTCCCATAGCTCAGTGAAACTCTTGCTACCAGTGATAAAAAAAAACTAACACATGGGGTATATTTCAGCATTAAACTCTACAGGAGATGGAGTGTGTTATGCCTTCATCAGTCATTACAGACTCACAGAGAAACTATGGTTGATAATTTGAAACTATCATTCATAGTTTCTCTCTGAGTCTGTAAGGACCAATGAAGCCAAAACACACTCCATCTCTCTTGGAGGTAATTGTCAAATTTTAGTTGTTGTTTTTATGACGGTGCTGGCAAGATTTTCACCAAACTACGGAGCTCTCTTCACTATGGTAAGGGCCTTGCTGGTAAGGCTTTTTCTTTAGAACTTATCATTCCTATCCCCGATTGTTTATTTTTCTTAATATCTCATTCAGCTACAAGAAGATCTTTTATTATTATTGCTATTGCATTTTGTAAAAGAGGAAAATGTTTTCAATAAAAAAATGTGCCATTTTGATATTTTTTTAGTTCATTAAGTACTGTATCGGCATTTTCAAATAATATTTGAAAAGCACAATAACTTTTGGGTGCACTCTGATGTAAAAGTTACTTCATATCAAGATTTTTCAAATATTAATAATATGGTATGTACTTGATAAACCAGAAAATCACACTTTAATTGATTTAAGCTGATGCTCTCTTTCAGACCAGCATGCAGACCCCTGCGACACAGGCTATGACAAAAATGTATGTACGTATTGAACAAATCTTACATGTCTGGAGGAGCTGGCCATACTCAGTTGATCATCCGAGGTCGAGTGCTCCTCCTCACGTCCACCATCTGTGTCGCTCATCTGCTTGGCATCACAATCTTTGTCGCTCTGTTGAGGGGTCAATGGCTCACAATTTGTGTCGCTTATCAGCTTGGCATCACAATCTGTGTCGCTCATCTCCTCAAGTCCATCATGTGTGTCGCTTGTCTGCTTGGCATCACAATCTGTGTCGCTCATCTCCTCAAGTCCATCATGTGTGTCGCTTGTCTGCTTGACATCACAATCTGTGTCGCTCATCTCCTCAAGTCCATTGTGTGTGTCGCTAATCTCCTCAAGTCCATCATGTGTGTCGCTCATCTGCTTGGCATCACAATCTGTGTCACTCATCTCCTCAAGTTCATCATGTGTGTCGCTTGTCTGCTTGACATCACAATCTGTGTCGCTCATCTCAAGTCCATCATGTGTGTTGCTACCCTGCTTGTCATCACAATCTGTGCCACTCTCCACGCCACTCATCTGTGAAGTTAAACATGACAATTATTTACTCATCTGTCACAGGTACACTCCCGGACTTTATAAACCTAACATCAAAGGGGATGCCGCTTTGTATTGAAAGAGGCTGACAATCGAGGTTGAGTTAAGTGCTGTGTTGTCAGGTCGCGAAACATCTGCGAAACACCTACACCTTTGTGTTGTTTGCTAGACCTTTATTCTTTGTCTTTTTTCTGTGCATGTGTTTCGCGAGCTGAGAACATAGCACTTAACTCGATTTTCAGCCTCTTTCAATACAAAGCGGCATCCCGTTTGATGTTAGGTTTATAAAGTCCGGGTGTGTACATGCCACCATGGTGCTGTGCTGCCTGCTGACACATATACAGGCTACCATACGTTCAAACAAATCGGTCAGGTTGTCAAGCCACAAGAGCTGATAATACAAAGCAACATTTTTGAGGCAGAAGTGCATACATTTTTGTGAATGGAATTGTTATGCAAGATATGTATGTACCGCACCTAATTTAGCTTCCTTATGCAAATGCTATCACCTACATATTTTTATGACTTATGTAAGTAAATGTATTTGCTGCTTATTTCACATTCATTTATTTGTTGTACCTTTAACCCCAGGTACCGTACGCAACAAAATGTTAAATAGCATTGTTTTAAACGGGAATAATTATTTAAAGATAATGGAACAACATCCAAGTGAATGCAACTGGGCCTGGGATTGTTGACGAACTCTTGCGATGTGTATGTATTATGATAACTCGATCACGTCTAGTATGTAATCGTCTGATATGTATGTATATTTAGATATGTATCACCAAGATGTATTTGACTATTTGGATGCACCACAAACCACAATAAAGCAGAGACAGATTGTATCATACAAGAATTTAAAAACAAATTAAACTGACGTCAAAATTCGCTGATGCAGAACCTCGTGCACTTACAAAGCTCGCAAAATAATCGATAATCGAGTTTTGTGCAAAAGTCACCCAGTGATTTTTTTTTAAAGGTTTCATTTTACATGAATTTTCAATAATTAAACAATTTCAAACAGAACTTCTATTAAATCTATTGAAAAAGTAGACTGACAATGTTTTTGCTTCGATGCTTTACGCATAAAAAACTGCAACATCAACGGCATTTATTGACATTTTTAAGGTAATAATTATACGCTAATTCCATGTTATCAAGCTTAAATTTACTTGCCTTTAAAGTTAGATGAAATTATAGCCAATTTTTCAGTACATTGACAAATAATTTGGTTTTATTTAAAGTGACAACCCAAAAGAAAACATGTTTGTCGCCATTTTCAATTTCATCGAAATATCGATTGTGTTATGTTTTTTTAAAGGCGCGCAAATCTTTTACGCGGGAAGAAAAAAGTTTTAAAAGTTTTTGCGGCGAATCACAGACAGTACTGTGCGAACACAATGTCCCTTCGAACAGGTACATCTGCAGTCAAGGCACCTTTGCCTTGGCACAATATTTAATGGCCACAATGCACAAATTTAGGAAAAAGTCTTAATTTAAGCATGATAAAATTGATAAATTATGACAAACAAAATAATAATAAACCATTTATTTATTTAAGTATTCATTGATTTCCTTTTATATTTTCTCAAGTTCAAAAAAGAGCGGCGAGACAGTGAGAAATTGAAATTATTAAATTATTTTTGAATATTAAAATTAAATAGAAGTTTTATGTTAAAATAATTGCTGAGATCTCTTAATTATTAATGAATCATTATTCAAAAACCTAAAATAAAAATTACTGTTGAAAATCTGTATTATATATCACGACAACAAATCAAGTTGTACCTCATATATCATGTGGCCAGTATGATATTTGTTTTTAGTCTCAATGTTCTTGACATATTCTAATCTAGCATTGTTTTTATGTCACTCTAGGGTCACGGATATAGTTTTTGTGTAGTTAAAGTGCTTAATACCAAGTGCAGGAAATGCACAATGGTTTTCCTAGAGTCACATAATTAGGCACTGGTCATGAGAGCTATAGTCTTTCTAAAATTAAAATTTGTACAAAAGTTTTAATGTTTTTATATATTTACACACACATTACATTATATATATACAATACACACATACAGTTAGTGACTTAAAGCAATATTATGCCACATATGGAGCAGCATAATATGCAGACTTGAAGATTATGAGCTGTGTGGCGGAGCTGGGAAATCTCTCCAGTTGACCCAGCGATAGTTCCAGTACTTGGGGTTACTGTCAGGGTCCGAGGGTCGATTACGAGGCGGCACTGCAGTCTTGTTATACGTGGCAAGCTTGTGTAGTAGAGAAGCAACGATGGAGGGATGTCGCCTTGCTACATTATGAGATTCACAAGGGTCTGACTCGACGTCAAAGAGGCATAGTTCACCTCCTGCGGCATCACAGGACAGTGTAGGCTCGTGCTGCACACAAACATGCATGTTTCATATATCTTATATATCATACAGATCAGCGATGGCTGGTTGTCTTCATTCGTAAAGGTGTACAGAGTTAAGTGTACAGTATATATATACAGCAAAACAAAGTCTCTATCTTGTATACTGCATAGTCTGCATATATAATATTTAATTATATAAAAAAAAAACTAATTTTGTGTTTTGATGAAGTTTTAATATATATATTTTTTTAAAGTTACAAAAGTTTCTAATTATTACCCGATAGCATCAAATTTTGAATTTTCACATTGAGCATTTTACCTTCCTCTTTTTCGTGTATTGCACCAGACATAACTAAAATTAAACTTTTAAATTGCATATTTACTTCAAGTGATTGTACTATACTTTGGTGACCGTTCATTTTGTCAGATATATGCAGAGATCGTGTTGAGAGATGTGTATAACTATTTACCTGGAGATTGCAGGACAAGGTAGCCTTGGACCTGAGTCTCTTGATGACCGACATAGACGGCAAAGGTCGCGAGGTACGGGCTAAAGCTCGAGCCACGACACTTGACTGCACAGCTTGCAGGTCGTACTGGCCTTCACGACCTGAAGGTTCAAACACGTGGTCATAGGTCCCGTTCTCCGTCGTACCTGGCAATAAATATTCAACCTAAAAAACTACGCAGTAAAGCTATACAGTTAAGTTGCTCTCATGAGACATACAGAAATTTGACTAGGAGTGGAGTGAACATAGCCTCACTGCTCACTTTGGCAACATTTGTATTTCCCAATAAGTGCACGTATGTTTCATGATTTTATATGTCGCGAAAATTCCTATATTGCATTCACATGTATATGTAAAAATTTCACTTTAAAAAAATTATTTTAGTAATTTACTTGTTTCTTTAAGCTCGCGGCTATTTAAAAAATAGTGAACAATTTATTATAAAACAAAAATAAAATTATTCCGATTAAAATTATTCGTAAATCTTATAAAAATGGTAACTGTAGGTTAAGTATAAATATATATCCAGGCAGTACGGTACACCACTGGAAATCAGTTCATTTTATTGTCTACCTTATAGATGTCTTTATAAATTTGTCATGTTTCAGTATTTTTAGTTAATATTTGAAAAGTGTAATATGACGTTTTGGTCAAGAAAGGAACCAGATCAAATTATGTTTAAAAAAACAAAAGCTTAAACACATTGTTATTAAATGCACAGTATTATTCAGTCGATGAGTTTATTAACGACTCAGATATAAGTAGTCATTTCAAGTAAATTGTCTTTGTTTATTTTTAAATTGTGCAATTGTTTTTGTGTATGTGTTTGACTATCATTTCTAATTGCTTGTGTTTATTTTTAAGCAATAACCTGCTTGCTTGACTGATGCATATTTTTATGTATCGTGTGTGTGCAGGATGAAAGAAATGAATAAAGAAATTTGAACTTGAATTTTGAATTGAATTTGTGACGTCATATCATGATTTTTTTTTCTTTAAGTACACATATAATAATTAATGAACTGAAAACTTACAGAATCACACGTCATTTGATTCAGATTAACAAAACTGTTGTTGGTCCTCTTCATTGTTACCTTTCAATAGTTTCCATTGGCCACTCCTCAGTGCGTAGTAGCCTTTGATATCATCTATAGTGACGAGCAGTTCATCGTAGGTGCTCCTGCTGGGTTCATTGAGGGCTCTCCAAATGTTCTTGCCGTCCAGCTGTCTGCCCCAGAGCAGATGTGAGCCGTTGATTGCCCCCAGCAAGGTGGGCACCCAGTCTTGGATGTGGGACAAGTGAGAGAACACCCTGGACCTCTGCTCAAGTAATGGACTCCAGATACACGCAACACCTCGGACTCCGCCTTCCCATACCTGAAAAATACTTCAACTGTTTACAAAACTTGAATTTATGAACACCACTTTTTTAATAAGTAATAATAAGCAATAATAAGCCATAAGTAATAATAAGCAATAATAATAATAATAACTAAGTTATAAATAAGGAGTGACTTTTGCGTAATATCTGCATATAGTTGTTTTATTTAAAATTTATTGGTAAAAATATTACATGCATAAAATATAGTAATTTGTGTTTAATCAATATATAATGTTTTAACGTTGAGTGAGTGGTATAAAAAATAAGTACAATATTTTCAACGAATTATAGATTCTGGATGAAAAAATGGCATGCCAAATTGAAGTAATATTATATAAAAATAGTTTTAAGATCAATATCATATTTGTTAGCTTATATGATGACCAAATGTTTCCACAGTGAGATAAAAATGAAACCATCAGACCACAAAGCATGGTTCTGTAAGATTAGAAAACAAAAAAAGTTTTATTAAACTACGTTTGTTTCCCCCCCCCCCCCCCCAAAAAAGCAGTGTCGATGATTTTAGAGAGAACATGGAAAATGTGAGAGAGAGATCGAGAGAGAAATATATGATTCGTAAAGGTGATATTAAAACAATATATAATATGTCAATTATTATTCGTTATCACGATAAAATAATCTTGCTTTTAGCTGATTATTGCCGCTGAAAATGTTCACTCGATATAAATGGTAAATAATATAATACATATTTGATTGATTATTCATTAAAATTCAGTGAATGAGGTACTATCACTATTTTATCTTATTAAATCACAACAATAAATACAATTCGATATTTGTGTAGTTTACAAACATATTGATATACTTTCTCTGATAACAAAACTCGATCGCATGTATATGTGTGTACTGTACCGTATCTTTGCCACCTCTCAGAGGCCAATTGCTAGCCGCACTGCGGTCGTGTCCCCCCGCAGCACCGCCGTTGTCCGTGGTGAACACAATGATGGAGTTTTCCAACATCCCTCGCACTTGGAGGGCTGCGACCAGAGCCCCCACTGACCAGTCCAGCATACAGAGCATGCCTGAAATATGAAAGTTTATTACATGTGTGTAGTTATTGCTGACCAAAGAAAATATATCAATGTTTCCTGCTCAAGTATTTATTACTTTGAAATATTTTACTGCAGGAAAAGCAGGCATAACATTGAGTTATTATCTAATATCTAATAGAGCTAGAGCAGTGAGCAAGAATTTAATGTGTTATCTCTATAGTAAAATATCAACGTTTTCTCAAAACTAACTCATATTGCTTTGGTGTCA